>CAUYUJ010016221.1:15000-70000 GCA_963575745.1 Prorocentrum cordatum | reverse complement strand
CCGCGCAAGCGGATGCGAGCCCGACCGCAGAGCTGGCGGGCCGCGCTGAGCACTGGGCGCACTTTGGAGCGGATGGGAGAGAAGAGACGGCCGCGGAGGAGGAGAGGGGGAACACCACAGCCCTAGCCACACCATGTCCTCCAGAAGCCCGTGCCCTCGAGGAGCAACTTGCTCCGAGGATCGCGGGGGGGCTCAACAGGCGCGTCCCAGAGCTGTCCGCGGACGCCAGCCGGCCACCAGCGGGAGCGAAGCGTGCCTGGCTGCGCCGGGAGCAGCGCCCCCTCCCCAAATTTCGGGCCGGGCGAAAGGGGGGGGGATGGCAAAGGGTGTGTGTGAGAATTAGCTCACGTAACTGGGTTTCCCAGCGCCTCCTGGCGCTGGGAGGCGCCCAGGTATCGAAGAATGGGCCCGGCGGCGGGGCCGAGACCAGCTGCATGCAGCAGATTTCGTAACCCCCCCTTTCCCCTGACCTTCCAGGAGGGCTAGAAAATAGCACCCGACCAAAAAACCGATCCCGAAGCTATTCTACGTCTTGGTTTAAGACGTTTCGCTCGTTGTTTTGGATTTAAGACGTTTCGCTCCGTTGTTTTGGTTTTCGCTCTCTGGAAGGTCAGGGGAAACATCAACACGCACTAACAACAACATCGAACCATCATCGATTTGTTTCGGCTGTTGTTGCGTATCCCTCCTGTATAAAAAAAGGGACCTGGGACGCGCAAACAAATACACTCACAAATCCCAGGATCCCCCCATATTTCCAATTTTTTTGGAGGGGGGTTTCGTCTCCCCCCCACACTTCCAAGATCCCCCTGGGAATCGCCGATCCATTGTGCCTATGCTTCTTCCCCTCCTGTATCGGGGAAACGTAAGACTCGGGTACGGGGGACTCGGGTTGGGTTGACGGAGGCCATCATAATTACTCTGACGGTAGGACCCCGCATGAGAATCTGTTTAGCTTACCCTTTGCCCTTTCCTCTTCCTCCTGGGGCTCCCGCCTGAGACTTCCTCACAATTCACTCACAGACGAGGCTCCCGCTCGAGACTTCCTCCATATTCATATCTCAAGAGCCCAAAAGTGACGACAATTGCACGTTGCGGATGACCCGCTCGGATTCAAACATGAAGTGCGGGCCCCACAGGGAGGGGGCTCCCGCCTGAGACTTCCTCACAATTCATTCACAAACGAGGCTCCCGCTCGAGACCTCCTCCATATTCAAATCTCAAGAGCCCAAAAGTGACGACAGTTGCACATTGCGGATGACCCGCTCGGATTCGAATATGAATTGCGGGCCCCATAGGGAGGGGGCTCCCGCCTGAGACTTCCCTGCAATTCACTCACAGACGAGGCTCCCGCTCGAGACTTCCTCCATATTCAAGCCTCAAGAGCCCAAAAGTGACGACAGTTGCACGTTGCGGATGACCCGCTCGGATTCAAACGTGAAATGCGGGCTCCATAGGGAGGGGGCTCCCGCCTGAGACTTCCTCGCAATTCACTCACAGACGAGGCTCCCGCTCGAGACTTCCTCCATACTCACATCTCAAGAGCCCGAAAGTGACGACAGTTGCACGTTGCGGATGACCCGCTCGGATTCAAACATGAAGTGCGGGCCCCATAGGGAGGGGGCTCCCGCCTGAGACTTCCTCGCAATTCACTCACAGACGAGGCTCCCGCTCGAGACTTCCTCCATATTCATATCTCAAGAGCCCAAAAGTGACGACAGTTGCACGTTGCGGATGACCCGCTCGGATTCAAACATGAAGTGCGGGCCCCATAGGGAGGGGGCTCCCGCCTGAGACTTCCTCACAATTCACTCACAGACGAGGCTCCCGCTCGAGACTTCCTCCATATTCATATCTCAAGAGCGCAAAAGTGACGACAGTTGCACGTTGCGGATGACCCGCCCGGATTCAAACGTGAAATGCGGGCCCCATAGGGAGGGGGCTCCCGCCTGAGACTTCCTCGCAATTCACTCACAGACGAGGCTCCCGCTCGAGATTTCCTCCATATTCAATCTCAAGGGCCCAAAAGTGACGACAGTTGCACGTTGCGGATGACCCGCTCGGATTCAAACATGAAGTGCGGGCCCCATAGGGAGGGGGCTCCCGCTTGAGACTTCCTCGCAATTCACTCACAGACGAGGCTCCCGCTCGAGATTTCCTCCATATTCAATCTCAAGAGCCCAAAAGTGACGACAATTGCACGTTGCGGATGACCCGCTCGGATTCAAACATGAAGTGCGGGCCCCATAGGGAGGGGGCTCCCGCCTGAGACTTCCTCGCAATTCACTCACAGACGAGGCTCCCGCTCGAGACTTCCTCCATATTCATATCTCAAGAGCCCAAAAGTGACGACAGTTGCACGTTGCGGATGACCCGCTCGGATTCAAACATGAAGTGCGGGCCCCATAGGGAGGGGGCTCCCGCCTGAGACTTCCCTGCAATTCACTCACAGACGAGGCTCCCGAGACTTCCTCCATATTCAAGCCTCAAGAGCCCAAAAGTGACGACAGTTGCACGTTGCGGATGACCCGCTCGGATTCAACATGAAGTGCGGGCCCCATAGGGAGGGGGCTCCCGCCTGAGACTTCCTCACAATTCACTCACAGACGAGGCTCCCGCTCGAGACTTCCTCCATATTCAATCTCAAGAGCCCAAAAGTGACGACAGTTGCACGTTGCGGATGACCCGCTCGGATTCAAACATGAATGCGGGCCCCATAGGGAGGGGGCTCCCGCCTGAGACTTCCTCACAATTCACTCACAGACGAGGCTCCCGCTCGAGACTTCCTCCATATTCAAGTCTCAAGAGCCCAAAAGTGACGACAGTTGCACGTTGCGGATGACCCGCTCGGATTCAAACATGAAGTGCGGGCCCCATAGGGAGGGGGCTCCCGCCTGAGACTTCCTCGCAATTCACTCACAGACGAGGCTCCCGCTCGAGACTTCCTCCATATTCAGGCCTCAAGTCAGCGAGTAGTGATGATGATGATGATGATGATGATGATGATGATGATGATGATGATGACCGTTCGATTCCGATGATGGTGAGTGATCGTGGGATGGTGATGGTGATGCTGATGGTGATGATGATGATGATGAGTGGGGAGTGATGGTGATGGTGATGATGATGCGGAGGAGGAAGCAAAGAGGAGCAGAGGAGAGGGAGGAGGAGGAGAGATCCTGCGCGGAGGGTGTGCAGAGATAATTACGCTGCCGAGGAACCCCACATACTTATATTATGGCGGGAGTGATGATGGCTGAAGTGAAGCATGTGAGAATGATGTTGGTGGCCGTTGTCCCGCCGATACCATTGGTGACGCCACTCAAGAGGAGAGGTGGAAGAGGAGAAGCGCCGCGCCAGCCACACTTTGCGAGCCCGGAACAGAGAGCGACCGCACCCCCAAGGCACCCCCTTGCAGGCCACGCCTGCTAGGCCCTTCGACATTGGCGCGTATAGAGAGACCACCCCCTGCGCACCCCCGCTGGTGTCGAGAAAGTACCACGCCTGCCAGGCCCTGCGACATGGGCGCATATATAAAGACCCCCCCCTGCACCCCCCCTCTGGTGTCGAGAAATTGCCACGCCTGCTAGGCCCTGCGACATGGGCGCGTCTAGAGAGACCACCCCCTGCACACCCCCTCTGGTGTCGAGAAAGTGCCACGCCTGCTAGGCCCTGCGACATGGGCGCGTCTAGAGAGACCACCCCCTGCACACCTCCTCTGGTGTCGAGAAAATGCCACGCCTGCTAGGCCTTGCGACATTGGCGCGTATAGAGAGACCACCCCCTGCGCACCCCCTCTGGTGTCGAGAAAGTGCCACGCCTGCTAGGCCCTGCGACATTGGCGCGTAGAGAGAGAGAGAGAGAGAGAGAGAGAGAGAGAGAGGGAGAGTGAGAGAGAGAGAGAGAGAGATAGAGAAAAAAAAAAAAGAGAGAGACCACCCCATGCGCACCCCCTCTGGTGTCGAGAAAGTACCACGCCTGCCAGGCCCTGCGACATGGGCGCATATAGAATAAACGCCCCGCTCGGGGACCATTCCCTGCGCACCGCACCCCCCGTGGTGTCGAGAATATGCCGTGCCTGCCACGCCCTGCGCCATGGCCCGCATAGACGCCGCGCTCGGAGACCACCCCCTGCGCACCCCCTACGAGGTCGAGAAAGTGCCACACCTGCCACGCCCTGTGCCATGGCCCGCATAGACGCCGCGCTCGGAGACCACCCCCTGCGCACCCCCTACGAGGTCAAGAAAGTGCCACACCTGCCACGCCCTGCGCCATGGCCCGCATAGACGCCGCGCTCGGAGACCACCCCCTGCGCACCCCTTACGGGGTGAGAAAAGTGCCACACCTGCCACGGCCTGCGCCATGGCCCGCATAGACGCCGCGCTCGGAGACCACCCCATGCGCACCCCCTACGAGATCGAGAAAGTGCCACACCAGCCACCCCCTGCGCCATGGCCCGCATAAACGCCGCGCTCGGAGACCACCCCCAGCGCACCCCCCTACGAGGTAGAGAAAGTGCCACACCTGCCACGCCCTGCGCCATGGCCCGCGTAGACGCCGCGCTCGGAGACCACCCCCTGCGCACCCCTTACGGGGTGAGGAAAGTGCCACACCTGCCACGCCCTGCGCCATGGCCCGCATAGACGCCGCGCTCGGAGACCACCCCTGCGCACATCCTTACGGGGTGAGGAACGTGCCATGCCACACCTGCCACGCTCTGCGCCATGGCCCGCATAGACGCCGCGCTCGGATACCACCACCTGCGCACCCTACGGGGTGAGGAAAGTGCCACACCTGCCACGCCCTGCGCCATGGCTCGCATTTCCACCCCCGCGCACCCCTGCCACCTGCCCGCCCTGCGCCATGGCCCGCATAGACGCCGCGCTCGGAGACCACCCCGTGCGCACCCCTTAGGGGGGTGAGGGAAGTGCCACACCTGCCACGCCTTGCGCCATGGCCCTCATAGACGCCGCGCTCGGAGACCCCCCCTTGCGCACCCCCTACCAGGTCGAGAAAGTGCCACACCTGCCACGCCCTGCGCCATGGCCCGCATAGACGCCGCGCTCGGAGACCACCCCCTGCGCACCCCCTACAAGGTCGAGAAAGTGCCACACCTGCCACGCCCTGCGCCATGGCCCGCATAGACGCCGCGCTCGGATACCACCCCCTGCGCACCTCCTACTGGGTGAGGAAAGTGCCACACCTGCCACGCCCTGCGCCATGGCCCGCATAGACGCCGCGCTCGGAGACCACCCCCAGCGCACCCCCTACGAGGTCGAGAAAGTGCCACACCTGCCACGCCTTGCGCCATGGCCCGCATAGACGCCGCGCTCGGGGACCCCACCTCAGCCGTGCTGTGCTGCGCCGTGCTGTGCTGCGCCGTGCTGTGCTGTGTGGGTGAGGGCGGAAGGAAGAGGAGGGGGAGGAGGAGGAGGAGGTGGGAGATGCGGGTGCGGCGCGGGTTGGAATTACGCTACCGAGGACCCCCACATACTTATATTATGGCTGGAGTGATGATAGCTGAAGTGAAGCATGTGAGAATGATGTTGGTGGCCGTTGCCCCGCCGATACCGTTGGTGACGCCACTCAAGGGGAGAGGTGGAAGAGGAGAAGCGCCGCGCCAGCCACACTGTGCGAGCCCTGTGACCTGGACGACCGGCGCAAGCACGGAAGCGGCAGCGCGGCGATAGCACATTTGGGAGGCATCTCGTCGGAAGGAAATTTGCGCAGAGACCCCGGCGGCGCTGCGCGGAAGCCAAAACGTGTCGTGCGTTCAACTCGAGCCAGAGTGTTTACAGTCCTGCTGTGGAGGAAATGTTGCTGCGGCTGCGGCCACACCTGCCACGCCCTGCGCCATGGCCCGTATAGACGCCGCGCTCGGAGACCACCCCCTGCGCACCCCCTACAGGGTGAGGAAAGTGCCACACCTGCCACGCCCTGCGCCATGGCCCGCATAGACGCCGCGTTCGAGGACCACCCCCTGCGCACCCCCTGTGGTGTCGAGAATATGCCGCGCCTGCCATGCCCTGCGCCATGGCCCGCGTAAACGCTCCTCTCGGGGACCATTCCCTGCGCACACCCGGTGGTGTCGAGAATATGCTACACCTGCCACGCCCTGCACCATGGCCCGCATAGACGCCGCGCTCGGAGACCACCCCCTGCGCACCCCCTACGAGGTCGAGAAAGTGCCACACCTGCCACGCCCTGCGCCATGACCCGCACAGACGCCGCGCTTGGAGACCCCCCTACGGGGTGAGGAAAATGCCACAGCTGCCACGCCCTGCACCATGGCCCGCATAGACGCCGCGCTCGGAGACCACCCTCCGCGCACCCCCGTACGAGGTCGAGAAAGTGCCACACCTGCCACGACCTGCGCCATGGCCCGCATAGACGCCGCGCTCGGAGGCCACCCTCTGCTCACCCCCTACGAGGTCGAGAAAGTGCCACACGTGCCACGCCCTGCGCCATGGCCGGCATAGACCCCGCGCTCGGAGACCACCCCCTGCGCATGCCCCGGCGAGGTCGAGAAAGTCGGAGACCACCCCCAGCGCACCCCCTACGAGGTCGAGAAAGTGCCACACCTGCCACGCCTTGCGCCATGGCCCGCATAGACGCCGCGCTCGGAGACCACCCCCTGCGCACCCCCTACGAGATCGAGAAAGTGCCACACCTGCCACGCCCTACGCCATGGCCTGCATAGACGCCGCGCTCGGAGACCACCCCCTGCGCCCCCCTACGGGTGAGGAAAGTGCCACACCTGCCACGCCCTGCACCATGGCCCGCATAGACGCCGCGCTCGGGGACCACCCCTGCGCACCCCCTACGAGGTCGAGAAAGTGCCACCTGCCACGCCCTGCGCCATGGCCCGCGTAGAGCCGCGCTCGGGGACCCCCTGCGCACCCCCATACGAGGTCGCGCAACACCTGCCACGCCCTGCGCCATGGCCCGCATAGACGCCGCGCTCGGAGACCACCCCCTGCGCACCCCCTACGGGTGAGGAAAGTGCCACACCTGCCACGCCCTGCGCCATGGCCCGCATAGACGCCGCGCTCGGAGACCACCCCCTGCGCACCCCCTACGAGGTCGAGAAAGTGCCACACCTGCCACGCCCTGCGCCATGGCCCGCATAGACGCCGCGCTCGGAGACCACCCCCTGCGCACCCCCTACGAGGTCGAGAAAGTGCCACACCTGCCACGCCCTGCGCCATGGCCCGCATAGACGCCGCGCTCGGAGACCACCCTCCGCGCACCCCCCTACGAGGTCGAGAAAGTACCACACCTGCCACTTCCTGCGCCATGGCCCGCATAGACGCCGCGCTCGGAGACCACTCCCTGCGCACCCCCTACGAGGTCGAGAAAGTGCCACACCTGCCACGCCCTGCGCCATGGCCCGCATAGACGCCGCGCTCGGAGACCACCCCCTGCGCCTCCCCTACGGGGTGAGGAAAGTGCCACACCTGCCACGCCCCCACGAAGCATGTGGGGACTGTGCTGTGTTGTGCTGTGGGGGAGGGAGGAAGAGGAGGGGGAGGAGGAGGAGGAGGTGAGACGCGGGTGCGGCGTGGGTAGGAAGAAAACAAGAACCCCACTAAGCATGTGGGGAACAAGAACCCCACTTAGGATGTGGGGAAAAATGACGAGAACCAATCTGAAATTTGACGCGGGCTCCTGCTGCAAACATCCCACGAAAACGGGACCGTCAAAATCCAGGACGCGCTCGTCAAAAAAAAAATCGGCAAACCCGAGTCTTACGCGAGTCTTACGTTTCCCCGACCGTAGAGGGACATGCCCGACCTCACCCCAGCCGCCCGCCGGGCCGGGCCGCGCGCGCGCGAGTTCGGCGTCGGCCGCACTCTCGGCGCGCTCCGCGCTGTGGCGCATTCGCGCCCTCCAGTGCGGCGCGCGGGCGGCGCGCGCGCGGCGGGCCTCGGCAGCGCGCCCCTCGCGGGGGGGGTGCCTCAGGGGCCGCCGTGCGGCGCCGCGTGGCGCCGCGGGCGGGCCCTCGTGCGGCGACTCCGAAGGGTGTGGTGTGCAGAGGGTGCGGTCTGCAACGCGCAGCGCGGGGCCATGCTGCTCCCATCGCACTGGAAGGGCCACGACCCAGAAGTGGCTTCGAGCACCCAGAGGAGTATCGCAACCGTGTCGAACGAGTATCGCCTCCCAAGGCCTGACACGTGAACAGCATCCAGTTTCGGTGCTTTCTTGGTGCTCGAATTTTTTTCCGGTGAACAGGGCTAAAGTAGGTGTGAACATCATAAGCCTGGGGGGGGGGGGGGGGGAGCGGGCGCGGACCTCGACGGAGGTCTCCGCCACGCCCCCAGGAGGCCCAACAAACAATCGGCGGCGAGCGACGGGGGGAAGTGAGAAGGAGAAGGCATTCTCAGAAAGCTGGGAAGCTCCTTGGCCTTCTGAGCAGTTTTCCAAGCCTCCCCCGAAGACGCAGAAAACTTCTCAGAAGGCGCGAGGGCTTCTGAGAAGTCCAGCCGCCTTCTGAGAAGGCCTAATCCTTCTCATTTCCCCCCTCGCTCGCCGCCGAATCAAGGGCAACGTGGTATCCCCCAAGCCCCGGCGACGCAGATCGCGCACCGCACCCCGGCTGAACCACTCCTTTTGCAGTCGCCGACCTCTCGTCGCGGGCCGAGCTCGGCACCGCCAGGTAGTGGTAGCCCAGGCGCCTGCCGGCGGCGCGCAGGCATCGAGGATCGCACCAGACATCCAACGCTAAGAACCACGTCAAGACTGAGGTTTTTCGCTTTGTGCCTCCAGGGGTTGGTTTGGGGTCCCGGGAACCTTGAAGAACAAATGTTCTTCAAGGTCATTCCGTTTCCATCCGGAGTGAACTCAGGATGAGAAATCGGCTCTGAACAGTTGTTCCAGAGCCAAGTTTACATCCTGAATTATCGGGGATCTGCTGACCTGGGTCAATCCAGACCTGGGTCAGTCAGGCCTTGCACAATCCTGCAAGATCCTGCACCCAAACCCAGGTCAATGCGAAAAATCCTGCAAGATCCTGCAGGATGCTGCACCCAAGCCCGGGTCAATGCGACCCTGGCCCTGCAGGATCTTGCAAGGTCCGGCACTCTGGCTGACCCCCGTTTGCATTGACTCCGGTCTCTGGAGCCCCGAAATCAACTCAGGATGAAGAACCGGCTCCAGGAGAAGGGGTCGGAATCTCGGGGGACCCCTTTTCAAGTATTGAGCAGATGAGGACATCGGATGTCTGAGGGTGGTCTTCGGCGTTCCTCCAGGGCCTCGTGAGCGGGGGCTCCGATGCGCCGCTGCACTGGCGCACCCACAGAGCCTGCGACCGTGGGTCGAACACACTCGCCCCAGCTTCGATTCTCCCCCGCTGGATCTGGCATGCGGAATCCTGGTCTGCGGTGTGTCCCCGTCTCCGAGGCTCTGAGCTCTTTCCTTTTCTGGACCTCCGGGAATACTTTCGTGTCGCTGCGGCTGGATTCTCCTCGAGACCCCGAGCACGTCGCGCCCCGGGGGGGGGGGGAGGCCCCGAGGCCCACGTCCGAGGCTCGAAGCTCAGACCCCTGGCGGCCCAAAAGGAGTCGAGGCGGCCAGCGTCGCGCACGCGCAGCAGGCTCCTCCGCACCACCGCCGTGCCGGGCCGGGGCCGCCCCGTGCCCCAGGGATGGTGCATAGACCTCTGCTTGGGCACCATCCTCGAGGGACGGCTCCCAGGCTGCCCCCATTGACGAGATCGGAGTCTCCCGTCCCTGGCCACGCCGGTGCAGCTGGGCCCTGGTTGGGCTTTCCGCTCCTCCCCTCCCTCCCTTCCTCCCTCCTTTCCTCCCTGTCTCTCCCTCCCTCCCTGCTTTCGTTCACGTGGGGGCAGCCGCATTCGCATGTGGTCGCGGGGCCAGCTCGCAGCAGTGCGGAGGACGCAGGACGCAGCATAGAACGGCGAAGCATCCGAGAACGCAACGACGACTATATAATACTGGGCGAGGGTGTTAAAACATCAGCCCTCAAGGAAAACCAAGCAAATTACGGATTAGACTGGACGAGCCTGATCCCAATTGCTGGGTGCCTGCCTTCCGAGAGCCAGTCCCTGGCTCGCCGGCGGGCAGGGTTAGGGGGCTTCGTGGGGCAGGGCTCACCGAGGGCCTCGATCTTGGCCGAGCCCAGGGCAACTCGGGCCCCGCAAAGCCCACAGAACAGGAAGGACCCTGCCCTGTGAATTTGGTGCCCGTGGCACACGAGAAGACTCCCACCCGCCTCCGCCCCCAAACTGGCAGCAGCAGCGGCGCAGGCAGCCTCACCCTCCCCCTCGTTATGCTGGCGCCAACCGAGCCGCTCGGCAAGAGCAGCAAGCTGGCGCAGCATCGGCCCAGGCTCACACTTAGCCCCTGGCTTGTGCAACGACTTGGCACTGGCTGGAGTCCGAGCAACCGCCAAACATTGCCTGCACTGCAACGCCGAGGATCCCGGAGCCAGGGGCACGGTATCGTGAGCGACAACTACTAGCCTCGGCCTTGCCTCCTTGGGCGGCTGTGAAGGGGCTGGGGCAGCACCAGAAACATCTGGCCGAGCACAAATAATCTGAACCGCTCGGGCCAGAAACTGGCATGACAACTTGCACTCTTTAATGGTCTCCTGGAGGGACGTGGCCGCAACGTCGGCAACGGCAACATCAAGGGCTCCAAGCTTGGCGAAAAAATCCGCCCATGCATTACCCATGAACCTCCAAATTTCTGCGGCACACGCTCCTTGCTCGATTAACCCCTGCAAACAGAGGTGCGCAGGAGTCCAGTGGAACTCGGAGCGCATATCATAGCGAGCACGAGCACGAAATATATTGCGCCAAATTGACGCGTGCGGGGCAAGGCCATGCTCCAGGTTGGGATCCCAACCTTGCCCCTCGTGCAGAAACGAAAGGTGATCACTAATTATGACGGGAGGCTTGCCTCCAGCAGGCCCCAAGGAAACAGCATCGAGCCCAGCCCACCTTTCGGACCGCGGGACCGACTGGAAGCGCCCTGGAAGCCCGCCAAACCTGGCCCTCAAGGGCCAGCCGTCCTCGGAGATCTCGACCACGCTCCAGCCACATCGAATGGCGTCGGGAACCGCACTGTGCAGCCCCGACCCGTCAGTGAACCTATACCTACCCCAGGGACCGTCCGCGAGACCCCAGGTGAGCACCGGCGGCCGAGCTAAGGGAGGGGGCAGTTGGATGGGGAGCGAGGGGAGCCCGTAGAGGAGAGAAACGCGATCCCAATCAGGAGGACCGACGTTGAAATCGTACCCTTTCTCCCGCAAGGCCTGCCTACGCTCCCAAACATCTTCGGGAAAACCTAAGCTGCCCGCGTCCTCCTCCCCAGACACGAAGGCACTTGAGCAATCGTAAAGTTGGTGGCCCAATGTGCCCTGGGGGGCCTGGCAGAAGCAGCGGACGGGGCCAACCCTTCCGCATGCTTGCGGGCTGGTGGCCACAATCCTCCAGACCAGAGCGCGCGGAGCGACTCCTGCCGGGCACCCGCGGGGAGGGCCAGAATCGCAAGGCGCATCGCTCGAGCCCAACAGTACTCGGAGCCCGACGCTTCTGGCCAGTGGAAGGGGACCCTGCGCCAGAGCCAACGCTCCACACCATCGCGCAACAAATTGCGGACCTCGCTCGGCGAGTATTCATACAGCGATATATGGTCTCCGAGGTCGGAGGTGAGAAGGTGGGGAGCGGCCATGTTCCACCCAATCCTGCGAAGGGAGAGGAACACCGCAGACATCGGCCCAAAGCATTGCCTCCAGGTACCCTGGGCTCCGAGCTTATCCCGGATTGTGCTCCAAGCCATCCTCAACATACTAGGGGAGGTCCTACCATCCCAGAGCCAACACGCATACCTGGCGACCAGGGGGCATGTGGCGTCAAAAGTGGGATCATACAGCCTGTCCTTCTGCGCGCACGTGTAAACAGTGAGGGAGGCCAGGCCGCGCCTAGCGCCTACCAGCTCCCCTGCAAAAGAACGGAGTTTCATGAGAGTGGAATCCGTGAGGCCTACTACACCAGCCCCATGGCTACCCGACGGCAAAACCCCCGTGCGCCACAAAACCCTGACCTGCAGACCCCCAGTCCTCTTAAGGGCGCGAAGCCGGCCCCGCCTCCCAAGCACCGCCCCCAACCTCTTCCTCTCAAGGGCTCTGTGGGCGGTGCCTCCAGCAAAGGTGTCGTGGCCAAGATTTCGCGCGGCCCGAAATGCCTGGAGCTTCAGCCTGGCCGCTCTCGACTTCACAGCACAAGCTGCTGCCGTCGAAGACGCAAAATAGCCAGACTTGGAGGCCTGCAACACAAAACCTAGCTGGCGGGTGTAGCTGGCGAAAGCCGTGACCGCATTAAAAACGACCCCAGCGTACTTGGCCAGGCGTCCTATCCACTGAAATGACACATCATCCATGAGGCCTCGGGGAACACAAACTTAAACTCCCTCTTAAGCCAGTAGAAAGGCCGAAGGAGGAGGACCTGCATGAGGGTGGTGGCGTGCGAGCAGCCCGCCAAAATCCCATGGCAAGACGTGTAGGAACGGCTAAGGGCATTAAATCCTTTGATGCGCCGAGGCTGCTGATAGTTACACAGCAACGTCCACGCTAAACGCAAAGGAAATCCAACAGCAGCAGCCTCGGTCATCACAGCACTAAGCAAGACAAGCTCATAACATTTAATCAGGTCAATCAAAACTGTCAAACAATGCTGCCCAGTGTTCCGAGCGACCTCAGCCTCCAAATTGTGAGCAAAAGCACAATCGAGACTGGAACGCCCTGGACCGGAGCCCCACAGGAGCTCATTGCGATGCCTCCCCTCCCACTCCACCGAAACAGGCCTCCGAACCCTCCCCCGCACCCTAATTAAAGTATGCATGAGGGCTATCAGCCTGTGTTCACCTGGCTTGTCCGGCTTCGGCAGCCTCGCCAGCTCCGTGGCCACCCTTCCTCGCGGCCAGCAGCAGAACTTTTCGCACAACATGAAGAGGAACGCCACCGTCTGCAGCGCTTGGTCGCTCAGGTGCCACAGACTGCGTGGGGCCAGGCGCCCAGGAGCAATGGCCGTCCTGGCAGGAAAATTGCGCACAGCAGCGCGGACCTCAACATTGCAAATCGTCGGCAGAGGCTCCCACGACTCCGCCTCGGGCGGTAGTTCCATCCTCACGCAGCCGTGGGTCGCCCAGACCGTGGCCCAGTCATCCAGGCAGTCGTCAACCAACTCAAATGGCTGGCTTCCTGTCCGGGCCGCGTCTGCAGGCTGCAGGGCACGGGCCTTGCTGAGCCGGTGAGCTTGCGACGCGCCACTAACGAAGCTGGCCTCGACCCACTTCGTCCAAGTCTTGGCTCGCTCAGCCGCGAAAGCTGCAAGCCTCGACTCACCCTGATGAATGAGCCAGTCGACCATGTCATGGAAGTTGGCGTCGGCGAGCACCATCAAACTCTGCTCAAAGAACTCCGCCACGCACGGGTCCACCGCCGAGAACACCCACTTCTGCTTCAGGAGGCGCCCGAAGAAAGCCTCCGTGTCGTGAAGGAAGACGCCGAGCTTGGAGGTCTCCGCCACCGACGGCCCTCCCGCAGCCCTCGCCACCATGAGCTGCGGGATGCGATTGCTGAGGCTCTCGCTGACTCGCCTCAGGTGTCGCGCCCAGCCAGCCGCCACAGCCCATGCGTCAGTCGCAGTGCCCCGATCAGGGGGGCGATGCCGCGGCGGCTGCCAGGCAAACTTCTGCCAGCGCATGCGGAGCGGGCCTGCCCTGCCCGTCTGCGCCCGGCAGCCTTGGCCAACGAGGTCGTAACGGCCACGCAGCTCCTGCTCAATGCCTTGTAGCAAGTCGTCCCAGCACTGGCTGAGCTCCGCGTCGCTTGCCGCGGCTCCAATCTGCTCCTGGACCGCGTGCCAGAGCGACGCCGGTGGCCTGGGGCAGCTAGGTGGCGCCATCGCTGCAAAGGCCTTCGGCTCCCACGGCACCCTGCACCAGAGCGCCCTGTCACTAGCCAGGAGAGGTAGCTGCACAGGCTTGTGAGGGAAGGTGTCCGCTGCCTCGTAGACCTCGGGCACTTGGATGCGACTCAGAAGGCGGCCGTCCACCCCGAAGTAGTCCAGCTTGGTGCCAGGCAACTTCTGACGGCATGTAGTCGCCGCCGTTGACAGCAGAACCGCCCCCACAGAGTTGAGCCACGGGGCCAGCAGCTCCGGGGCCATGTTGAAATCGCCTCCGAGGGTCCAGGCGAATCCACGGCTGGCGATGTCCAGCACGTGGTGGCCTACCGTCCTCAAGATCTCCAGGTTGGAGACGTCCAGGCCGGCACTGTCATGCAGGTAGACAGAGACCATCACGATCCCACCTACCACGCCCCAGTGCACGTGCCCTGCCGTGGCCCTCCCTAGGATCAGGCAGCCAGTCGGGTGCAGTGGCGGTGTCGTAACCTGGATGCCCGCCTTGGCCAGCACCGCGCAGCCTCCATGGGCGCCGCCCCCATCAGACGGAGGAGCAGCATCCCGCGCCCCGTGGTAGCCCAGGTGGCGGACCCGCTGTTGCAGCGCCTCCACCTTGCCGAGGCCAGCATGGTGCTCCTGGACCAGCACGACGTTGCTGGTGAACGGGGACCCCAGGAACGCCTCCAGCGCCCCGTAGGACGAGACGTTGGCGGAGGAGACGAGGCCCTTGACCGCAGGTGCCGCTGCCTCCGCGGGAGGCCCAGGAGCCAAACCATCAGGATCGTGCACCGCGGGGCCAGGCGTGGCCGCGCCGCGCGTCGCGGCGTCACGGTCCAGGGGCCCGCCGGGCGTCGCGGCGTCACGGTCCGGGGGCCCGCCGTGACGCCGTGCCCGCGCGCCTGGAGGCAACGCAGGGCTCGGCGCAGAAACAAAATTGCCGCCCGCGAGGTCGACGGCAGAGACCACATCCACAGCAGACATCATCATGATGACGAGGCCGATGGCAGGTCTACGCAGAGGCCTCCGCACCTGGCCCCTGAAGGCGCTGGCGCTTGGCAAGGCTCTCGAGATCCTCGGAGAAGCGCTTGGCCGTCTCGCGAAGATCGGCCTCGTCGGTCGGCACCTCCTGCCCCGCTGCCCTGAGGAAGGCCTGAAGCACCTCAGGGGTGTCAGCCCCAACGCCAGAGGCCACAGGGATGCGAAGGGCCCCAGCAGCAGGCGGCTGTGCGGCCGCAGGTACCGCCACCGGCGGAGGGGCGCCTGGCGTCGCCGCTGGCGCCGGCGCACCTGGCGCCATAGTTGCCTGCGCACGCTGCCGCTCCAGCTCCGCCTGCCGCTCAGCCTGCGCTCGCACCGCAGCCTCGCGCACGCGCCCCGCCACGCTGTGCAGCTCCTGGGCCAGCTGCGGGTCGGCCCCGAAGGTCCCGAGCACCTCGACCATCTGTGCCGCAGAAAGCCCGACACTCGGCAGCACGGAGTCGAGCGAGGCCTTGACGCCGTCAACGACAGTCGCAGGTTGCGGGAACTGCACCGCCACCTCCGCGCGCTGGGCCTCCAGCGCCGCAATCTCCTTCTGGATGGAGGCGGCCTCCGACGCCACCTCGTCAAACTGCGCCTGGGCGGCGCGCACCTGGTCCTGGAGCTTGGCCATGGCCTCGCGCTTTGCATCTGCCTTGCGCTCAAGCCCTTTGATCTGCTGCGTGAGCTGCTGGATCTGGACAGGAAGCGGCTTCTGGCCCATCTGCTTGGACCGCAGCTGCTCGAGCTCGGCCGCCCAGTCCTGGCGCATCTTCGCCACCTGGCCCGAGGAGTCGCTGGCACCCTCGAACTGGCTGAGCAAGCCACGCAGCTCGTTGACCCGGGACGACTCGACCTCGGCCTCCAGCTGCACGACGTCGACCTCCATGCCGAACGGGTCGGGTTTGGCAGCCGCTGCCTTCGCCTCCTTTGCCTCCGACCTGGCTTTGTCCCGCTCGGCGTGCGCCTGCTTGAGCTCCTGCTGGAGCTTGCGCATCTCGGCAGAAGCTGTCTGGTCCTTGGCGGAGACGGATGGCGACTTGGGCGTCCGCTGGGAGTGGAAGCGCTGGCCCTTGGAGCGCTGGCACTTCTTGCAGGCCAGCAGGTCGGCGGCGTTCCACCAGCGATCACCGGACGGCGCCCAGCAGAAGCGACAGTACCAGGGCTGCGCCCACGCCACCCGATGCTGGGTGTGCCCACTCGGGGACTTCTTGGAAGCCATCCTGCCTGGCCGAGGCTGCTCGCGCCCAGGAGGACCCACCAGAGCGGCCTCGTGATTGCACTTGCTCCTGCAGGAGCTCACAAAAAGCTGTGTTACGCGGGGCGGACCGCGCAGCACTCTGCCTGGGGCGGACCAGGCGAATCGATAAGAGCGAGCTCGGGGAACAGAGCTATCCCGTTTTGGCACGGAGGCGCGGAGCCCCCAAGTGCAGAAATCTTGAGGCAAAAATGGCTACGGAGCGCAGCGGTGCGGAGGAGGAGGAGGAGGAGGAGGAGGAGGAGGAGGAGGAGGGAGGAGGCGGAGGAGGAGGATGAGGATGAGGAGGAGCAGACCCCTTCCATTCCGCCCTGGGCAAGATGCCGTACGCAGCATGCCAAAGCCCAGGGTGGCCCTGCCGGGGATGGCGGCGCTCAGGGGCCCATACCTCCCAGCGGCCCGACGAGCATCGGAGCGGCCGGCCCGTCTGGTGGTTTCGGGCCGCTCCGGGACCCTGCAGGGACTCGGGAAACAATTGTCCCGAGATTAAGAGCCAGCCCCAGGGAAAGACTCGACAGCCAGGCGCCGTATAATCATGCGTATGCATACGGACATATTTGTAAGCACATACTCATAACAATATGTCAACATACGTACACACATGTGTATCTATTTATATATGTGTATGCATGCATGCAGGCAAATATGTATGCATGCATGCATATATGTACGCATGACTGCATTTATGTATGATATATGTATACATATATATATATATATATATGTATGTGTGTACGTGTATTTACATACACATATAAAAATAAAGATACATACGTACGTACGTATGTATGTATGCATGTACGTGTGTATATGTATATGTATGTATGTGTGGATTTGTGTATGTGATTATGTGCGTATGCGGGTATGCATGTATGTATGCATGCATGTATGGAAGCATGAATGTCTGTCTGTCTGCCTGCCTGCCTGTCTGTCTGTCTCTGTCCGCCTGTCTGTCTGTCTGTCTGTCTCTGTCTGTCTCTGTCTGTCTCTGTCTGTCTGTCTGTCTGTCTGTCTGTCTCTGCCTGTGTGTCTGCCTGCATGCATGCATTTGTATGTATGTGTGAATGCATGCATGTATGTATGTATTTACACACATATACATATATGTAATAGAACTCTCACATAATCGGAAGAGGATGGACACCATCCCGCAAGGATCACCACATGGGAGCGGACTTCCTCTTGGATGCTTCAAGATTCTCTGGATACGGCTCTAGCAAGGCGCGCAAGGCAGCCGCTAGGAGGACCTAGGGCAGCCGAAGGTGGGATGCCCGAGAGCCCCTAACAGCCTTGCAAAACCATGCTGGGAGTCTCTTTGGATGCCTTTGGGGGACGTTCTTGGAGGGTTCTTGCGGGTTTTGGGGGGATGGGGTCTCTTCGGTCTTTGTTGGGGGTCTCCTGGTGGCCTCTTGGGACTTCTTGGGCGCGCCTCGGTGGCCTCCCAGGGCTCTTGGCGTCTGTGCTCGACATGTCGAATGGGGCCGACCCTAAAAAACACGGATTGGAAGGGATTCCCTTTTTTCAATCTGGGCCTCCAACCATTTCGTGGGGCAAGATGCTGGGGGAGGGAGGCGGAGGGAGGAAGGAGTGAAGGAGAGATGAGGATGAAGGAGCAAGAAAAGCAAAGACCTCTGGGACCCAATGTCTCTCCTTAGCTGCGACGATATTAAATAGTTTAGATCTAAGTGCTGCAAAAGCATACTTCCCACATGAAGGGCCCTGTTGGCGGGGACAACGCACTAGCCTAGTGGCCTAGAGACGACCCAGAGGATGAGGGAGGAGGGGAAGGATGCAGTGGGGAAGAGGAGGAGAGCGGGATCAGGGAGAAGGGAAGGACGAGGAGAGAGGAGCCCGTTCTCCCAAGTTCGCCGTCCTCTGGGATGTCTCGGCGCAGTCTCCCGGCGGCGCCTTCGGGGTGTCTTGAGAGCCTTCCTGGAGCATGTTGGGAGCGTCTCTTGGGGCCTCTTGGGGGCCTCTTGGGAGCCTCTCGAGGGCTTCTCGGGGCCCTCTTCGGGGCGTATTTGGAGCCTCGGTGGTGCCTCTTCGAGCGTCATGGGAGCCTCTTGCGGCCTCTTGGGGGCCCTTCGTGCCGGTCGGGACGCCTCTTGGGGGCATCTTGGAGCTCTCTTGGGGGGCATGCGCAAGCCTCGGAAGCGTATCGGAGGCGAAAATGCGAGAACTCAACCATCAGAGATGTTCCTTGGGTTTTTCATGATCTTGGCCTCTCAAGGGCTTCCCCGGAACTCTTGGAGGACTTTTGAAGGCCTCTTGGGGCGATCTGCGGTGCGCTTCGGGGCCTCCAGAGCCGTCGGGGGGCCGTCTTGGACTGCCTTGGAGCACTCTTGGGCTCTCGGGGGCGGTCTGGGCCCTCCAGGGGCTCTCTTGGACGCCCGGGAGGGTGGCACTGGGGATTTGCCGCCGATGGTTGCGTTCTGGGCGGAGCCCCAGGGAGGGGGAAACTGTATTTCTGTTATATTATCATTATCATTATTATCACTCTGGTTATTACCATTCGCATGACTAGCATTATTATCATTCTTATCATTATTATTATTGTCATTCTTCTTGTTGTTATTAGCATTCGTATTATTAATATTACTATTGTTATTCCTATTCGTACTATTATGAACATGCTGCCAGCGTGGACCCCAAACAGTGTTTTCTAGCATTATGTGTTGTGCAATCGATGTGGTGCACCCTATGTGGTGCAATCTGTGGTTCGTACCCCATGTGATGCAATCTATGTTATGCAATCCATGTGGTGTGCAATCTATGCAGTTCAGTCTATTTTGTGCAAACTATGTGGTGCAGTCTAAGTCGTGCAACATACAATGCATATCTATATACATATGTGTGTGTTGCAATCTGTGTTGTACGCTCTATGTGGGGCAATCCATCTTGTACAATCCATGTGGTGCAATATGTGCTGTGCACTCCATGTGGTGCAAGGTAATTTGTGCAATCCATGTGGTGCAATATATGCGGTGCAATCTATGTTGTGGAAGCTATGTGGTGCAATCTATATTGTGCATTCTATGCGGTGCAATCTGTGTGGTGCAATCTATATTGTGCACTGTAGGGCGGCGACGAGACGGCGACGGCGGCCACATAGCCGCCCAACCGAAGACACGGACCAAACGACGGGCGGCGACGGGGCGGCGACGGCGGCCACTTAGCCACCAGAGTGAAGACACGGCCCAGACGACGAGGCGGCGACGAGGCGGCGACGGCGGCTACTTAGCCGCCCAACCGAAGACACGGCCCAGACGACGGGCGGCGACGAGGCGGCGACAGGGCGACGGCGGCCACTTAGCCGCCAGACCGAAGACACGGCCGAGTTCCTCAGAACAGAAGTACAATCGAAATCTATGGTAAGGACGGACGGTCAGGACGCAAGGGCCTTGGACGCCGAGGTCGGCACATTACGGCCGGCGGACTGCCAACACCCTGAAAGGCTGGCCAATGAAAACCGCGAAGGACGGGCCGCAGAGGCAAGGACGCAAGGGTACCCTGAGGACACCCGTGCGTCCTTACTGAGTTTTGACTAAGAACCCCTATGTGCAAGCAGTGTTTGGGGAATGTATAACGAAAGTGAGAGAAAGAGAGAACATAAAAAACTAGAGACATCGATAGAGAGAGAGAGGGAGAAGTTGAAAAAGAGATAGAGGGAGAGAGAAAGGGATACTGAGACAACAGCAGCAACAATCATGTTAAGGCTGTTCGCTTTTATCTGCTCGCATGCCACTCAACATGTATATCCCAAACCCTCGGTACACGCCCTCTCCGTCTTCGGTCGTATCCCCCATGCGGAAGATCTTCCTTATCTGCCACGCGCCGTTTGCGCACGGTGGAAGGGAGGGAGGAGTCAAGGGACAAGGGGGAGGGATAATGATGGAGCACGACAGAGATTGACTGGAGGGGAGCTCGGAGCAGGAGAACAAGCTGCAAAACCCGACGGGTGGGTCTGCCGGGCGGGTCGGGCGGGCCGGTCCAGACGGCCGGGCCGTTCGAGAGCGCGATGTCCAATATTATCCCGGCAAAGAGACCTAATAGCGATGTGTATAAGCATATCTGTCAGCCTCAGCCTGCCTCAGCCTCAGCCTCAGCCTGCCTCAGCCTCAGCCTGCATCAGCCTCAGCCTCAGCCTGCCTCAGCCGCAGCTTGCCTCAGCCTCAGCTACAGCCTCAGCCTCAGCCTGCCTCAGCTTCAGCCTCAGCCTCAGCCTGCCTGGGCTTGCCTCAGCCTCACCCTGCCTCGGCCTCAGCCTCAGCCTCAGCCTGCCTCAGCCTCAGCGTCAGCCTCTCAGCCTCAGCCTGCATCAGCCTCAGCCTCAGCCTCAGCCTGCCTCAGCCTCAGCCTGCATCAGCCTCAGCCTCAGCTTGCCTCAGCCGCAGCTTGCCTCATCCTCAGCCACAGCCTCAGCCCCAGCCTGCCTCAGCTTCAGCCTCAGCCTCAGCCTGCCTCGGCTTGCCTCAGCCTCAGCCTCAGCCTGCCTCGGCCTCAGCCTCAGCCTCAGCCTCAGCCTCAGCCTCAGCATCTCAGCCTCAGCTGCATCAGCCTCAGCCTCGGCCTCAGCCTCAGTCTCAGCCCGCCTCAGCCTCAGCCTGCCTCAGCCTCAGCCTGCCTCAGCCTCAGCCGGCATCAGCCTCAGCCTCAACCTGCCTCAGCCGCAGCTTGCCTCAGCCACAGCCTCAGCCTCAGCTACAGCCTCAGCCTGCCTCAGCTTCAGCCTCAGCCTCAGCCTGCCTCGGCTTGCCTCAGCCTCAGCCTCAGCATCGGCCTCAGCCTCAGCCTGCCTCAGCCTCAGCGTCAGCCTCTCAGCCTCAGCCTGCATCAGCCTCAGCCTCAGCCTCAGCCTGCCTCAGCCTCAGTCTCAGTCTGCCTCAGCCTGCCTCAGCCTCAGCCTCAGCCTGCCTCAGCCTCAGCCTCCATCAGCCTCATCCTCAGCCTGCCTCAGCCGCAGCTTGCCTCATCCTCAGCCTCAGCCTGTCTCAGCTTCAGCCTCAGTCTGCGTCGGCTTGCCTCAGCCCCAGCCTGCCTCGGCCTCAGCCTCAGCCTCAGCCTGCCTCAGCCTCAGCCTCTCAGCCTCAGCCTGCCTCAGCCTCAGTCTCAGCCTGCCTCATCCTCAGCCATAGCTTCAGCCTCAGCCTGCCTCAGCCGCAGCTTGCCTCGGCCTCAGCCTCAGCCTCAGCCACAGCCTCAGCCTCAACCTGCCTCAGCTTCAGCCTCAGCCTCAGCCTGCCTCGGCTTGCCTCAGCCTCAGCCTCAGCCTGCCTCGGCCTCAGCCTCAGCCTGCCTCACTCAGCCTCAGCGTCAGCCTCTCAGCCTCAGCCTCAGCGTCAGCCTGCCTCAGCCTCAGTCTCAGCCTGCCTCAGCCTCAGCCTGCCCCAGCCTCTCAGCCTCAGCCTGCCTCGGCCTCAGCCTGCGTCAGCCTCAGCCTCAGCCTGCCTCAGCCTCAGCCTGCCTCAGCCTCAGCCTCAGCCTCAGCCTCAGCCTCGGCCTCAGGCTGCCTTGGCCTCAGCCTGCCTCAGCTCGAGCATTCGACATATGGCACATGACTGGTGTTCTGGCACCACGAAGATCACGAAGTGGCCCACAGTTGGCTCCGGGCAATCACAATTGGCTCCGGGCAATCAAAATATGGTACAGGAGTTATGTTCTGGGAACACGAAGAACACGAAGTGGCCTACAGTTGGCTCCGGGCATTCAAAATATGGCCTGGGAATGGTGTTCTGGGAACACGAAGAACACGAAGTGGCCTACAGTTGGCTCCAGGTCCTCCAGGCATTCAAAATGTGGCCTGGGAACGGTGTTCTGGGAAGACGAAGAACACGAAGTGGCCTACAGTTGGCTCTGGGCATTCAACATGTGGCCTGGGAACGGAGTTCTGGGAAGACGAAGAACACGAAGTGGCCTACAGTTGGCTCCAGGCATTCAACATGTGGCCTGGGCATGGTGTTCTGGGAACACGAAGAACACGAAATGGCCTACAGTTGGCTCCGGGCATTCAAAATGTGGCCTGGGAATGGTGTTCTGGGAATGGATTCCTAAGGATTACTAAGAATTCCTAAAGATTCCTGGGGCTGCCGGATTCTGCCGGATCCCCTGTCCGGTTCCCGCCCAGACCCCCCTGGGGAGTCAAGATGCTCTCTTTTGACCCCACTAGAAACCTATCAGCAACAGCTGTTAGGTAAGATTGCAAAGACATATCCGGCGGGAGACGTTTTTGTGGTGAACAGGGGGCCCTGGGCGCAATCTGAGGCCCAATACTTCCCCTTGTAAGAAATAAGGTGCGATCCCCAGAAAGGGCATTTCACTTGACAACACACAGTGGGCACGGGAGGGGGGATCAAACATAACTACCCTTCAAAGTGAGAGCTCAACATACACGATATTGGGGGTCTGGGAAAGTCGGGTGTTCACGGAAACGTGGATGGCCCGAAGTGTCCCTCGCCCCACTGCCATCCTGGGGCCCCCAGCCACTTCAGTCCACTCCAGGAGAAAGGAGGCTGGGCGAGGGGTGGCGACCTTCCTAGAAGGCCCTACCCAGAACCCCGACGCCGTGATCTCTTCCCAGCGTGGACCTCTGCAGGTCTCGGCCCGGCGAGGGGTCCTCAAGACGTCGAACATTCCCCCTCAAAAAAGCCGCTGCGAAATTTTCACGACGCGACAGGGCGTGGGCCCGCCTCTCAGAAGGCGTGGCGTGTACATGTCTTCCATTGGGTGCGCCGACGACCACTGAGGGGGACAGCTGCGCACCGTGGCCCGAGGCGTGTGCAGGTGCGCGTGGGGGGTGCAGGGGACGTGCTGACAGAACACGAACGGGGCATCACAGTTGGGAGATCCCTGGCCCCCGCCGTTGTACCCCTCTTGGACGCACCCGAAAAAGCCCCCAGCTGGGAGGCCTAGGGGCATGACATCTGGGAGATGTCATGGCCCTGGTCCTTTTACCCTCCACAGCCCATCCTCACCACCCCTTTTGGGCGCCCCCGAGAAGCCCCCCTCCCCTACCCGCTCCCCCCCTCTCCTGTGCGCCCGCCGGGCCTGGGCGCGAAGGAGTACTGCCGCCACAGCGCGAAGGCGGCCAGCACGGTGGCGGAGGCGGCCACGGCGGTCACCGCCAGCGCCTGGATCGTCCCCGCGAGGTCGGGCCCGTGCGGGCCCTCCGGGCGCACCTTCCGGAGGGCCGCAAACCACTCGTGCACCGAGTTCCCCGATACACGAGGCCCGTTCGTACAGTCGAGTTTGATTGGGAAGGACACGCGGGGGGACACACGACCTTTTCGAGGGCTACACTGCCATAGGAATTAAGAAGGCGTGGGTCGCGAAACGCAGGACATGAGGTACCCTTGATTTGGCAAGGTCGACCTGCTAATCAAACTCGACTGTAAGCACGCCTGCGTAAGACATTGAACAAGACAGGGCTCAGGACCGTTCGGCACACGTCCATGATTAGGGTTGGGATGGATAAGCGATGCCCGTTCGTAAGCGCGCCTGCGTAAGACATCGAACATGCCAGGGCTCTTCAATAAGCGCGCAAGAGCGTCCGGCAAACGCACATTACGGGAGCTGGGATGTTTTTCCTAACCCTCCCTTGGTTGGGTTCTCGTTTTGAATAGAGCAGAGGGGTCGGTAACTCCCTTCTTCTCCTCCTTTCGCCCTCTGTCCCCCTCTCGCCTGCCTGCACCTGCCTGCAACTGCCTGCTGAGGGACCACACAGTGGGGCCCCTCGCAGACCCCACAATGACCTCGCCATGCCTGGGGGGCTGCGACGTGTGAAGCTGTCGCCACTTTCGAGGGCTGCTGGGGGGGGCCAAGGTGTGAAGCTGTCGCCACTTTTGAGTCGGCCGCACGCACTGCGCACGATACGGATATCCGCCGTGCACCGTCTCTTGCAGTGTTGCTGTCACACTGTTGTCGGCACACCTCATATCATCCCTTGGTGCCGATGGGCTGGGTACGTGGCAGGGTAATCCCACCAGCCCTTTGGGCGTGAGTGGTTTAGGGAGCTCTCTCTGTTCTCAACCCCCCTTCTTCCCCTTCGGGGAGGGGTTTACCCCTCCCCCTACCCCCTCCCCCTGGACCTGGAGAGGGGGTTTCGCGGGTGGTTGGAGGGGTCTTTTTCGACTCCTGGGAGGGCTAAAAAACGACGACCCTCACGGGGATTCTGGCCCCGACGGGGGGAGGGAGATAGGCCCCTCTGCTCTTCTTTGAAGCCAGAATCGTTGATTTTACTAAGGTTTTGGCCCCATTTTGGCCTCCTGAGGGGGCCGCGCTCATCTTCCTTTATAGCAAAATCATTGATTTTACGGAGGTTTTGGGCTCATTTTGTCCTTCTCAGGGCGCAGCTCTCATTTGCGCTTCTGAGGAGGTCGCAAGAGGCCCCAAGATGGCCCCAAGAGGCTCCCAAGAAGGGCCTCCAAGAGGCCCCCAGAGGCCCCCAAGCGGCCCCAAGAGGCCTCCAAGAGGCCCCCAAGAGGCCCCCAAGAGGCCCAAGAGGCCCCAAGAGGCCCCAGAGGCCCCCCCAAGAGGCCCCAAGAGGCTCCAAGAGGCCCCCCCCACGAGGGGCCCGAACGACTCACACCACGAAGAGCCCGAACGACTCACACCACAAGGAGGGGCCCGAACGACTCACACCAGGACGAGGCGCCCGAACGACTCACACCACGAGGAGCCCGAACGACGAGGGCCCCGAACGACTCACACCACGAGGAGCCCGAACGGGAGGAGGAGCCCGAACGACTCACACCAGGACGAAGGGCCCGAACAACTCACACCACGAGAAGCCCGAACGACTCACGCCAGGACGAAGAGCCCGAACGACTCAAACCACGACGAAGAGCCCGAACGACTCACACCAGGAAGAAGGGCCCGAACGACTCACACCAGGACGAGAGGCCCGGAGATATGCGGGGGCAGGCGGAAACACGCCTGAAAAACACGACTGTCGGCATGCTTCGCAAGAGTTGCTGTTTTGAGATGGGCTGGTGGGGATACGCGAAGCGTGAAGAATTTTCCCCTTTGACCTTCATCTGGCCGAACAAGCGTCCCCCGAGGTACTTCCGGCCCGCGTGGTCCTGCGAGCACCCGACGCTCATCTTGCTGCAGCACCAGGCGCGCTGGGCCGTCGACCAGGGGGCCGTGCTCAGGCGGCAGTCGTAGGAGGCGGGTGCCTCTGGGGAAATTGGCGGGATGCACGCGGGGGGATAAGTCCAGGGGGGGAGAGAGGCGCAACCGAGGTACAAATTGTACCTACGCCTCACGGAGAAGGTACAATTTGTACCAACGCCACGCAGTCAAGGTACAAATTGTACTTTTGACAACGTCCGCGACATGTGCGAGGATGTTAACGGGGGGGAGAAGGTACAATTTGTACTTGAAACCCGCAGAGAAGGTACAAATTGTACCCCAACAAAACGGTACAGGATACTCATGCCCCCATGTCCTGATCCCCCCATCGCCATCCGGCCGATGAAAAAGCAATTACACAAACACAAGCTTTCGGAAATCCCCGCGCCTTTCTCGGGTCGGCGCTGGGACCCCCCTGGCGGTGCTTCTGGCGTTAAGTCGGACGTGTCCCTCTACAGGGGGAATGCTCACAAATAGTCAAAAAATAGTCGGGGGACGATTTTTCGACTATGTCTGACAATATTTTGGGTATGTTTGGGGGTATCTTAAATTTTCGTCCAAAATCCCCCTGTAGGGGGACAAGCCCGACCTAACTCTGGCGCCGCCCCTGACGCTCTCCGCGCGCCAGGGAAGGGGTCCAGCGCCGATCGGAGAAGCGAGCGCAGACCTCCGACACTCCATGCCAATGTACTTAGCTGCTTGTTCCCCGCTGCCTTGGGCAGGGCCTCCTGGACAGCCTCGGCCGACGTGGTCGTTGCCTCCGCCGGCCGGGTGGTCGCCTCGTCCGAGGCGGGCTCGTGGCCCAGCGGGCTGGTGCTCTGATCCTGCGGCGTGGTGGTCGTCTTCGTGTACTTGCAGCCGGTGCCGGTGGCCGCGCAGCAGTAGACGCTCTTTCCGGCCGGCCAGGAATCGACGTCACCGCTGCCGCAATCGTGGGGCGCCTTTAAGGTGGTGGTCTGGCAGCCGCGGTTCCTCATTCGGCAGCACCACTGCTTTTTGGCCTCTGGCCAGGCGAGGGGGGGATAAGGAGTTGGAAAGGGATGGGGGGCAGGAGGAACGAGGAAAGCGGGACGGAGATAGGAGTGAGAAGGAATGATGATGAGGTGCAGGATGATGAGGACGAACGGCCGAACGGAGCGAACGAAGCTGCCGTCGCCAGAAAGCTGGCGCCCCTGCAAGGGAGGCAAATGCGCTGGTCGCGCGCAAGACTTCTACGAAGGCCACTAGAGGTGAACCAATGTCGAACTCAATTTGAACAAAAATCGCTTGCACGAGATGATGAGGAAGAAGGGGATTGAATGAACAGTCTCCTGGAATCCTGCACCGATCACATCCAGACTGCCGACCATTCGAAACAAAACGACGTACAAAAAGCAAGTCTCTGAACCTGGTAACTTTGCTGTGCGACCACCCGTAACATCGACGTCAAATCAACCAACGCACTCCGCATGTGCGGTACTGGCCGACCTGCTGTGCGACCACCCGTGACATCCAAGCGAGATCCACCAGCGCACTCTGCAGGTGCGGCACTGGCCGACCCGCACCCGAGTACTGACACGCGGCCATTTTAGAGGGCAGGTTCCCATGGCACGGGTCCCTCTATCCCAACCCCCGCCGCCCCCGTCCCCGCTCCCCAACTCCTTCCACGTCCTGTGGAGCAGGCTTGGCTCTGGTTGCAAATCTGATCGGGATGAACGGGAACGGGCCCGGAACATGTGCTGCGGCGTATGTGGTGATCGAGTGAAGGCTGAGGACGAGACAAAACCTGATAAGATGTCACCCCTCGAGCCTCTAACTCCCTGAAGCGGTCGCTGCCTGAAAAACATTGCTGCGGTTCCGAAGCCTTTTGGAAACCACGAACGCAGAGCACCTCACGGGGGCTGCTGCTCACTCACGATTGCTGCCTCACTGTGCTGTTCACGTGCTGCTACGCTGTTTCTCAAAATTGTCGTTTCCTGGACGGGCCCACCATCGTCCACATCTCCCGCTCCAAGGGCCCGCGTGGGGTCACCCCTGGCGCTGCACGAGTCTCATCGCATAAGAGGGTGGGTATGGACAGTCGTTCAGAGAAGTCAGCACCTCCTCCTCCTCCTCCTCCTCCCCCTCCTCCTCCTCCTCCTCCTCCTCCTCCTCCTCGACCTCCTCCCCCTCCTCCTCCTCCTCCTCCTCCTCCTCCTCCTCCTCCTCCTCCTCGCTCGTCGGCGGGCGCGGTCAACGCCAGGAAGGCTCTCCGGAAGGTTGTGTTTTTGTGCCAGAAGGCTCTCTGGAAGGTTGCTTTTTGTGCCGCTGGGGGCCCACGGAGGCCGACAACGACGGACAAGCTCTTCCTCCTCCTCCTCCTCCTCCTCCTCCTCCTCCTCTCCTCCCCCCCTCCTTCCCCTCCTCCTCCTCCTCCGCCTCCTCCTCCTCCTCCTCCTCCTCGTCGACCTCCTCCTCGTCGACCTCCTCCTCCTCCTCCTCCTCGACCTCCTCGACCTCCTCCTCCTCCTCCTCCTCCTCCTCGCTCGTCGGCGGGCGCGGGCAACGTCAGGGGGTGGCCTGGGACCAATCCCGCACCCAGTCCGCGTACCCCTCCATGCAGTCGAACCGCGAGGAGGGCGTCGTGGGGCAGCCGAGCCCTGCTGGAGCCCGTCGCTCCGCTCTCCCCCGACGCGGAGAGGGATTGGGGGGTGGGGGGTAAGGGAGGAGGAGGAGGACGACGAAGAGGAGGAGGAGGAGGAGGAGGAGGAGGAGTAGGAGTAGGAGGATTAGGACCTTTGGTCTGGACTATGTAAGCTCCCCTGATCAGGCTAGTACTCGAGGGCCGAACTCACACCGAGGGGAATTACACACCGTACTTTGGGGGGAACCCTCGGGACAAACGAGACAGGACACTGGCTCCAGCTTTGGTGGGGCCAAGTGAGGGCCTGCCTTCGAATCGTACCACCGTCACGCGGCACGCTTCGCCAATCTGCTGTGGCAGAACAGAACTCCTCCGAAGACAAGCGAAACATGCGGAGAATGGTCCTTCGTAGCAGCAAGCTGGACCACGACTCCGTCACGGCATCTGCCAGGCCAGAAGTTACACACCTGGCTCTCGCCGCCTCGAATTTCACATGGCAGATGGCGCACTCAAGCCTGGTGTGAACAAGACGCAGGGCATAACCAACACACCTGGGCCCCTTCTTCAGGGTGGAGCTGGCGGGGTGGGGGGAGGGCGCAGTGGGGGCCTCCCCACTCGGTCAGACTCCAGCCTCCGACAAGTTGATCTAACTTCCAAAGTGGCCGCTGCAATGCGCTGCAGGGCTCGGGCGGTCATGCCATCTAGTTTATTCAGAACCTCGAAATGCTCGGGAAGGACCTCTCCTAGGGCGGCGGCCTTCCCGGCGAAAAAACTCGGCACAGCAATGCGGGAACAGCTGAGCCACGCGCCCCAAGCATGCCTCAAGAGGCCGCTGGAGTGGCCTTGGTCATTGGTCCACATCGCCTCGACGTGCCCACCACGGGCATTTAACAACTCCCAGATCTGAACCAAGAGATTCAACATCGGGGACGCCTTAGCAACATCCAATCGGCCACGTGTAAGGCACCGAACGGGGGAGGTAATCACTGTAAGCCACCACAGGCCCAGTATAACATTTCAGGAGCGCAATAAACGTGTGCAGGGCAGGGCGAAGGGCCGCTTGAACCCGAGTCGGTCAGGTACCACATGACACAACATCACACTTAAACTCAATCTAATCCACGCTGGTATCGTCAAGTCGTACTACGGGTCATCCGCGTGACGCTATCTATGATCCTTGGCAATCTTTCCCCCTGGTCCATCCAACCCGTACTTGGCCCCGCGCGCGGTGCTTTCTCCAGAGGACAAACGCCAAGACTGAACGCTACTGCGTGACGGAGGCAATGGGTCGACAGTAGCAGAGCATGTAGGCATGAGCCGATTCCAAACATATCTGGCGTGCTCATCTTGCAGGGCCGTCTCAGCTAACTCTTGGGGCCTCAGCGTGCGATCGGAGTCGACAGCATCATTGAACGAGCGCTCCCAGGCACAGTCCAGAAGGGTGCCGCTCTCGAGCCCAAATCTCGGACAGAGTCCTTTCGTTGACTACCCCTCATCCCTCAGTCGAACTTCAAGCCACGCAGGGCCAATGAGAAAACCACATCCGATTGCATCCCTTCCTGCACCGTGCACTTACGCATCCCCCTGAATGCCGTTCAACCCGCTCCTCTTTCCAAGCTGGCACCGCGAACATCTAAAATCAAATGGGCGCCTTGGTCTATGTCGCGCAGTTCGCTGTGCTCTGCGCAGCAGAGGCGAGATGGCGCCAGCTGTCGGGGTCGTCGATGCAAACATTGCCAGCTGAACAAGACCAAGAAATACTAGAACCGGGGGGCCACGGAAGGTCCAGAGTGGTGCAGTCCGTTGCGGCAACGAGTCCATCCGTGGTCCCCCCAGCGCCTCCTAGCATTCAAACGAGCGAACCGATCCCCCTGCTGATCCCAAGTGCGTCGGACACCGAGCTTCTGGCCTGCAGAGACATTGCGCCAAACATCGGCAATGGCCTGGAGCTGCTCCCTCCCCGCGCGAAAAGCAGGGCCGTCAGACGCATCATCATTAATTGCAGGGGTCGTGATACTGCGAGCCCCCGAACGTCAATAGCGAAGGCTCTGGGCCGCTTGGGAGCGAGAACTGCGCGCGCCGACCATCGCGAGGCCAATGGCCGAATGGCTCCAGGATCCAGCCCTGAGAACTCTGGTTTTCCAAATCTCCTGGGCTTCCCCGCAAAAACGTGCCACATGCTCATGCTTTCGCGATCGTATCGAACCTTTGCGATGGCGAAGTTTGACATGCCGCGTGCGCCCCCCCTTTCCCCGCCGTGGTCATGCCCCCGCATCCCTAACTTGACGCGCGAGCTCGGCATCGCCATGCCCCGCCTTGTCAAGTGGGCCGATGTCACGAGCAACCGAAGCTGACGATGCAATGCCAGCAGACTTCGCTGCGATAGTATAACCAAGGGTCTTCACGTCCAACGCGAAGGCAGCAGCGGCGCCTGGCAGGGCGGCCAGAAATTTGCGGCCAGCGCACCACATCATACACACATCTCTAAACATATATATATATATAGATATATATATATAAACATATATATATATCATATATACATATCTATATGTATATGTATATATATATATATATATATATATATATATCGCCACATCGTCAACGTGCGATCGAATATTAAGCATGGGCAACTTACGATGGGAACCTCGTGCACATGCGATTCGCCCGCGGCATTGATTGGCCGCGCCCTGCGAGGATCGAGCGGCCCGTGGGAATGACTTCCGACGTCGCGCCGGCAAGTTCCAGCAGCCGAGGGCAGGCGCGCGCGAGTGAAGCGACATGCACCCGGTGGGTAAGAACATCGACGGTCAAATCAAGCCGCACCAACAGCGATGGGGATCTACATATCAAGAAGCTTGTCCATCCGGGTGCAGAGCACATGACTCAACAACTAAATGGCCCTGCTGTCTCATGGCGCAACTCGAAAGGCAAGGCGGCGCGGGGGGCCGACGATCCGCGCGCGGCCGATTCACGCGAATCGGTATGTTCTGCGCTCCATGTGTCTCATTGCCACGCATCCGCGCATGCATGTAATAAAGGAGAGACTATTTAGATATCGCGCGTTCATCCTTCGCCGACCTCGGGGTCAACGCCGTGGAATTCCAAGAAGCTGCCTGGGGGGGCAATTGCTCGCGCGGAGGCAGAACTTGGCCGGGCAAGTCCAGCGGCGCTCTCGGGGGCCACTCGTCGACCCCCGCAGCGCTCGAGGCGGAGAAACGCACGGCAAACTGCGTCGCGTCCTTCGGGGCGAACCCAGGGGCCTCCACGTGCGCCAGCTCAGCTCGGACACGCAACTCGCCCATCGCACCGTCGAGGATAACCGCGTGGCCAGGGGGGCGCAGACAACGTCTTGACGCAGAGACTCTGGCGATCTCCAGACGTGCTCCCCGGGGTCCGGCAAGTGCCGCCAGGGGCCACGGGGCATTCGACGCCAATCTTGTCATCATGCTTTCTCTCGAGTTCGTCTCGATACTGCAGACTAGCGCTCGTGATCATTCCCATTCGAACAATCTGATTCCCGGCTCCGTAGCTTGCCTACAGCTCGAATCAAGTAAAGAAAACCAACACCGCCTATCCAATTTTTGACGAGCGCGAGCAGTCTTTTAGTCGCAGATCTGGTAGCAGACCGATGTCAGCCGTCTACGTGCTTTCAACTAGCGCTTCCCAACATTTCCTGTCGAACGGTGTATATATGCGCCCCGTGTCTAGCCTGCAGCTCGAATCGAATGGGGAAATCCCCAGGGAAAGCATCGCACAGCCACTTCTAGACTCGTTCCTCACTGGCAGATCGCACGCGCGAAACTGAGGCCATGCAAACTTCAGTAGCGCGATTAACTAACCGACGCACAAGGTCAGGTGCGCATGGGGGAGCAGACGCGTCATCGTGCCACCGCTTAGCGCAGTCTTGAGTCTGCAGTGGCTCAATGTGAAAACGGCGTTGCTGGCATCTGGCGACGAACAAAGGCTGCGACCGATGGGCGCGCGAAGGCCGGGGCCCGCGAAATGCCGCGCGCCAGAACTCATGTGGCCTAGAATGCACCGCGGACCAGGGACAAGGACAAGGCATGTTGAAGGCCTGCTCGTTGGGGCCGCGCCTCCGAATGGGTCCAGGAAGACGGTGCGCAGTGCTGCGAAACGCTGTCGACGACCTCCCAAAACGCACAACCCCTGGACGCATATCATCTCATATGCTCTAGACCACAGGGCGTAATCCTATGGCCGCGGGGCGCTGGCGTGAGCCGAGGCGCGTTCCAGTGTGGACTCCTTCAGATCAGGCGAAATCTGAAAATGATGACCCTGCTTGCAGGCGAGGTCGAGGTAGAGGGGCAAGGCGCGGCCTGGCCCGCGCGCCTCGGGGAGCATCGCAGAGCGATGCCTGCGCCGAGCAACTTGGGCGGTGACCTCCGGGGTCCGTCGCGCGAAGACGCGCGCGCATCTTGGGCGGCGAATGCGGGGCGGCCTGCGCTCGCGCAAAGGGGGCCAGGTCCGTCGGGCAGGCGGCAAAGTCAATCGTGGAACACCTGGCGCTGCATGTGAACTCGACATTGCTTGGCGCCGCCGCCCTCGCGCGCGCCGGGCCCGGGGAACCGCGATCGCCCGGGGGGCCGGGGCGCGCGATTCAATCCCCGTGGGGGGCCCGCGGGATCAACGGGGCGTCCGCGAAATCCGAATCTGTTCCAAACGACTCAGGCACCCGCCGACGATCCCCTGCGGTCGCCGCCAGGTGCAGCGTTCCCGCGGCAATGGGATGACCGTGCAACTTCTACTCCAAGAAGCCGGCGCGTTCCCGAGCCAATCTGGGCCATCCGGGAAACGCCCTAGAGACTCAATCGCTGAAGCTGCAAGCCTCTCTGGGCGAAACACGCCGCGCCCCAGTGGGCGCCGCCCTCCGAGGGGCCCCGTGGCATCTCGAACAACTGGTTCGAACCCATAACTCGAACGTCCTTCTCGGCCTTCGCGACCCCCCCATCGGAGCGGAAGCGATGGTGCTCTGCGACGAACGCCGCGTCCGCCTCCGCAAGGCGAGTTGGCTATAGCCCCTGAGTGATGTCAGGCCAGCTCGTAACATTCACGAACAAGAACTCAAGATCTGGAGATCGGGAACGGTCGCGCTCCCGCATGGGGCCCATATTATTGTCAACGACTGCGCGCCAGGCTGGGCGGGCCTGCAGGCGCCTTGGGGGTCGCGGGGGGCCGGGCGACCGCCGCCTGGCAAAAAGCAGTGAGAGCGTGGGCGCTACGAAGCTGCGCTGCGCGCTTGGCCTTCTGGGCTCCCCACTCCGCCTCTTGCCTACTGGCCGCTGGTGGCTCTGCGAGGCAGGGCCGCCGCCTTTTGCATCTCGCTCGCGCATCTCGTCGAGCTCGCCAAGCTCGTGTCAGGAGGGTTCGCGCCGCCCGCATCGCTGCCCGCGTCGAAATTTCACCCCCCTCCGCCCGCTGCGAGATCGCGACCTTGCGCCCCCCTGCCATGGAATGGAAATTGTTGGCCAACGCCTGCAACTGATGAGGCAGAACAACTAGACCATTATGATGAGGTTTGGACTGAGACGGACGAAGGGCCATCGCCACCGCCGCAATCACCGCCGTCACGAGAGGCACCCCCGCACTTGCTGCACGACCAGCTCCCGTGTTCATGATGCCCCCAGTGCCCGCGGGCCGAGCGCGCGGGCTACCACTGGCGACGCAGGGCGCGCGGTTGAATGGAGAAGGAAGAGGAAACGGAGGAGGGGGGCGAGGAGGACGAGGAGAAGAAGGGTGAGGGGCCCTCACTAGTACAACCCTTAGGCAGGGATGGAAAGGAGGAGGGGGAGGAACCGTCGCGCTCCCGCATGGTGCCCGTATTATTGTCAGGGACTGCGCGCCAGGCTGGGTGGGCCTGCAGGCGCCCTGGGGGTTGCGGGGGCTGGGCGACCGCCGCCTGGCAGAAAGCAGCGAGAGCGTGGGCGGCCGGCAGGCGGGTCATACGATCCTGATTCCAGGGGGGGGGGGCATCGCGGGATTGATGTTTCTCTGTTCGCGCCGCTACTGGGGTGCGCCCTGTCATTGAGGGGGGCGCTGGGAAGTCAATCCGACAGGATTCACATAGGCGCGCTGCGGGTCGCCTTCGCAGAGTTGCCCCTCGCGCCCCAAGCGCAGCTGTGAATTGCTCGTGGGCAGCCCTATCTGCAGACGTCACCTTCGGACTTGGCTGGGGCCGTGACTCCCACAGCCCACGACTGCCTCAATCAGCCCCACTCGAGCACACTCCCAGCTGGATCGTAAAATCCGAAATGCATGATCCTGAAACGAAACCATGGCGCCCAGGTCAGAAATCCCCCAACCACTCGCTAGCAGGAAATGCGCCCCTGGGGTGAATCTGGGCACCTGAGGCGCGACAGCGCGTTCAACATGGTGTTCCTTTGGATGCAAATGAGGTCGATTGTTAGGAGTATATGCGCCTCGAAACCTCTTAACTCAAACACTGGAACAATCAACATATTGCTACGAATTCTATCTCAGTGTAGACCCGCAGAGCTGAATGACAGAGCGTCAGTCTCTGCTGTTGGCCGTTGCACTCTGCATGGAGCAGGGGGGCGTTTGCCGCCAGGCTGCTCACAGTGTGCAAGTGTAGTTGTGTGTATGTCTGCATTCTCTGTGACTGTTAGGGCAGTTATGCTGCAGCGCTTCAAAGCAAAACAGCAATTTACGCCAGGAAAGAAAACACATAGAAATTGAGAGGCCACCTCCTTTGACAACTCAGACGAACAGACGCAGCGACCACCCCTGGGCCACTGCCTAACGGGAAAAACGCCCCCGCGGCGAATCTGAGCACCTCAGGTGCACCAGATCGTTCAAGAGCTGTTTCCTTTGGGTGAGGACGGGCCTGATCTTGAGGAGAATCCAAATATACATCTCTCTTAATACAGAGATTACAATAACCAACATGTTGCTATGGTTTATGTCATATTCTAGATACTGGGCGGCGGCAATTCACGGCCTGTCCTGTCCTGTCTTGACAGAAATCCCCTAATCACTCGCTAGCAGGAAAGGCGCCCCTGGGGTGAATCTGGGCACCTGAGGCGCGACAGCGCGTTCAACAAGGTGTTCCTTTGGATGCAAATGAGGTCGATTGTTAGGAGTATACTTAATTCAATGCCATTTACCTCAAACACTGCAGCAATCAACATGATGCTATGAATTCTCTCGAGAGTGGGGTTCTGGGGCATCGCAGACTCTTCTCCCGTGGACCGTTGCACTCTGGATGGAACAGGGGGGGGCGTTTGCCGCCAAGCTGCTCACAGTGTGCAAGTGTAGTTGTGTGTACGTCTGCATTCTCTGTGACTGTCAGGGCAGTTATGCTGCAGCGCTTCAAAGCACAACAGCAATTTACGCCAGGAAAGAAAACACATAGAGATTGAGAGGCCACCTCCTTTGACAACTCAGACGAACAGACGCAGCGACCACCCCTGGGCCATTGGCTAACGGGAAAAACGCCCCCGCGGCGAATCTGAGCACCTCAGGTGCACCAGAGCGTTCACGAGCTGTTTCCTTTGGATGATCACGGGCGTCATTTTGAGGAGAACCCACGCAAAGATCTCTCTTAACACAAACACTACAATAACCAACATGTTGTTATGGTGTCTGTGGTATTCTAGATACTGGGCGGTGGCAATTCACGCATTCATGGCATCAATTTATGGATTTGTGGTTCCAGGTTGAACTCTTGCAGACACCTCGACATCGAATGCAGGCGCAACGCAATGTCAATCTGAAATGCTCCCTGACTAGAAAAACAGCTTGCTGTTTTCGTTCATTTCCTTATCTCACTTGCGTCTGCTGCGAAAAATGTAGATACGGGAAAACTACGTCCTCTGAGCCAAATGCCATGGGACAGCAGGCAAGACCACCACAGTCTAGCTCGCAGGGCCCCGAGGCTCCACGGATACGTCTGAGAAGCCAGAAGTCGGAGGTCCCCGACGACTTCGGGGACCGCGAGGACGCCAGACACATCAACTAAATCAGCGCGCATAAGCCCGAAAAGCCAGGAGACAACACCAGCATGCACAAGTCTGAGGGACCAGAAATCCGTGGCCGCCGACGACGCACGGAATCAGCATGCACAAGCCCGAGGAACAGAAGCCCGAGGCCCCCGACGACCCTGGAAACCTCCACGAAATCAGCGTGCATAAGCCTGGGGAACGAGGTCTGACGCACCTGGCGACGCCAAAAACCTCCACGAGAAATCAGCATGCATAAGCCTGGGGGGCCAGAAGCCTGCGGGCTAAGCCTAAGCAGCCAGAAGCCCGAGGTTTCCGACAGGTTTCCGACGACGTCGGAAACCCCCACGGAGGAAGCACGCATAAGCCTGAAGAGCCAGCAGTCCGAGGCCTCCGACGTCGGGAACCTCTACGACACCAGCGCGAATAAAGCCTGAGGAGCCAGAAGTCCGAGGTTTCCCACGACGTGGGGAACCTCCACGAAATCAGCATGCATAAGCAAGAGGAACCAAAAAACCTCCACGAAATCTAAGCCTGAGGAACCAGAAGCCAGTGGCCGCCGACGGCGCCGGAAACCTCTACGAATTCAGCATGCCTGAGGAACCGGAAGCCCGAGGTTTCCGACGACGTCGGCAACCCCCATGGACAAAACACGCATAAGCCTGAGGAACCAAAAATCCAAGGTTTCCGACGACGTCGGAAACCTCCACGAAATCAGCAGGCATAAACCTGAGGAACCAAAAGTCCCAGGTCCCCGTCGACGTCGGGAACCTCCAACATGCATAAACCCGAAAATCCAGAAGTCAAAGGTTCCGACGTCGTCGGAAACCTCCGCGGAATCAGCATGCATAACCCTGCGGAAGCAGAAACCCGAGGTTTCCGACGACGTCGGGAACCTCCACGAAATCAGCATGCATAAGCCTGAGGAACCAGAAGCCCGAGGTTTCCGACGACGTCGGCAACCTCCACGAAATCAGCATGCATAAGACTGAAGAGCCAGAAACCCGAGGTTCCCGACGACGTCGGAAACCTCCACAACACAAGCACGCATAAGCCTGAGGAACCAGAAGCCACGAAATCAGCATGCATAAGCCTGAGGAACCAAGAGCCCGAGGTTCTCGACGACTCCACGAAATCCGCATGCAGAAGCCTGAGGAACCAGAAGTCCAAGGTCCCCGACGACGTCGGAAACCTCAACGAAATCAGCATGCAGAAGCCTAAGGAACCAGAAGTCCGAGGTTTCAGGCGACGTCGGGAACCTCCACGAAATCAGCATGCATAAGCCTGAGGAACACAGACCCCAGGTCCGACCAACCTTCTGACGCCGATGAGGCAGCCGCTCGTTACTTTCTCGGATCTCCATGATTCAGCCGAGTGTGAGATAGCAATGCAGGCGCATGCAAACTTCCGACTGCGACTCGGCGCCCTGCGCCTTGGTCATCATTGTGAGACGCATCCGTTGGTCAACCCCCACTGCACCGATCGCTGCGTTCGTCTTGATCGAACTTGCAATTTCTACTCGGCGACCGGGTCTTGGTCAGCCTGGCGCGGCGCATGCATTGATCAACCTCCACTGCGCCGATCGCTGCGTTCGTCTTGCCCCACATGCCGATTGCAACTCGGCGCCCTTGTCATGGTCAGCTCTGTGCGGCGCATGCATAGATCAACCTCCGCTGCAGCGATCGCTGCGCCCACCCTCCCCCAACTTCCGATTGCACCTCGGCGCTTGCAGTGGTCAACCTCCACTGCACCAATCGCCCCGTTCGTCTTGCGCAAGCTTCCGATTGCAACTCGGCGCCCTTGTCTTCGTCAACCATGCGCGGCCCATGCACTGGTCAACCTCTGCTGCGCCCATCCCTGCGTCCGTCTTGCTACAACTCCCGACTGCACTTCGGCGCCAATGCCTTCGTCAACCCTGTGCGGCGCATGCAACGGTCAACCTCCACTGCGCCTATCGCTGCGTTCGTCTTGCGCAAGCTTCCAAGTGCAACTCGGTGCCATGGTATTGGTAAACCTAGCGCGGCGCATGCAGTAGTCAACCTCCGCCTGCACCGATCGCCGCGCTCGTCTTGCGCAAACCTCCGAATGCAACTCGGCGCCCCTGTCTTGGCCAACCATGTGCGGCGCATGCAGTGGTCAACCTCCGCTGCACGGATCGCTGCGTTTGTCGTGCTCAAAATTCCGAGTGCAACTCGGCGCCCTTGTCTTGATCAACCTGGTGCGGCGCATGCATTGGTCAACCTCCGCTGCGACGATCGCTGCGTTCGTCTTGCTCAAACTTCCATTTGCAACTCGGCGCCCTTGTCCTGGCCCCCGTTGCGCGGCGCACGCAGTGGCCAACCTCCACTGCACCGACCGCTGCGTTCGTATTGATCCATCTTCCGATTGCATCTCGGCGCCCTTGCCTTGGTCAATCATGTGCGGCGCATGCACTTGCCAACATCCACAGCGCCGATCGCTACATTCGCCTCGCTCAAACTTTCGATGGCAACTCTGCGCCCCTGTCTTGGTCAACCTTGCGCGGCACATGCAAGGGTCACCATGCACTGCGCCAGTCGCTGCTTCCGCCTTTCTCCAGCTTCCGATTGCAGCTCGGCGCCCCTGTCCTGGTCAAACTTGCGCGGCGCACGCGTTGGGCAACCTCCGCTGCACCCATCGCTGCGTTCGTCTCGCTCAACACTTCGAGTGCAACTCGGCGCCCTTGTCTTGGTCAACCTGACGTGGCGCCTGCATAAGTCATCCTTCTCTGCGCCGATCGCCGCGGTCTTTTCCTCAGAGATCCGATTGCAACTATGAGCCCTTGTCCTGGTCAGCCTTACGCGGCGCATGCATTGGCCAACCCCCACTGCACCGATCGCTACGATCGTCTTGCCCAGGCTTCCGATTGCAACTCGGCACCCTTGCCTCGGTCAACCTTGCGCGGCGCATGCATTGGTCAAACTCCATTGCGCCGATCGCTGCGCTCGTTTTGCTCAAGATTCCGACTGCAGTTCGGCGCCCGTGTCTGGGTCAGCTTTGCGCGGCGTGCGCTGAGGTCAACAACCGCTGCACCGATCTCTGCGTTCGTCTTGAACTTCCTTCCGATTGCAATCCTCGCGCCCTTGCCTTGGCCATCCTGGCGCGGCGCATGCGTCGGCCAATTTCCACTGCATCGATCGCTGCGTTCGCATTGCTCGAACTTCCGATTGCGACTCGGCGCCTTTGCCTTGGTCAACCTTGTGCGGCGCATGCGTCGGTCAACCGCAACTGCACCGACCGCTGCGTTCGTACTGCTCCATATTCCGATTGCAACTCGGCGCCCTGGTATTGGCCAATCTTGCGCGGCGCATGCATTGGTCAACCTCCACTGAACTGATCGCTGCGTTCGTCTTGAACACACTTCCGATTGCAACTCGGCGCGTCTGTCTCGGTCAACCTAGCGCGGCGCATGCATTGGTCAACCTCCGCTGCACCGTTCGCTGCGTTCGCCTTGTTCAAACTTCCGATTGCAACCTCGCGCCCTTGACTTGGTCAGCCTTGCGCGGCGCATGCACTGGCCAATCTCCACTGAACAGATCGATGTGTTCGCCTGGCCCCAACTTCCAGTTGCAACCCTGGCGCCCTTTGTGTTGGTCAACCCTGTGCGGCGCATGCGTGGGCCAACCTCCACTGCGCAAATCGCTGCGTTCGTCTTGCTCAAACTACCGATTGCAGATCGGCGCCCTTGTCTTGGTCACCCTTGAGAGGCGCATTCGTTGGCCAACCTTCACCGCAACGATCGGTGCGTCCGCCTTGCTCAGACTTCCGTTTACAACTCGGCGCCCCTGTCTGGATCAACCTTGCGCGGCACATGCAGTGGCCCACCTCTACTGCACCAATCGTTGCGTTCGTCTCGACCAAACTTCCGATTGCAACTCGGCGCCCTTGACTGTGGTCAACCTTGCGCGGCGCATGCATTGGTCAGACTCCGCTGCACCGACCGCTGCGCTCGTCTTGTCCCAACTGCCGATTGCGACTCGGCGCCCTTGTCTTGATCAACCCTGTGCGGCGCATTCGTCGGTCAACCGCCGCTGCACCGATCGCTGCGTTCGTCTTGCTCAAACTTCCGATTGCAACTCAGAGTCCATTGCCTTGGTCAACCTTGTGCGGCGCATGCGTTGGTCAAGCTCCACAACGCCGATCGCTGCGCTCGTCTCGATCAACTTCCGATTGCAACTCGGCGCCCTGGCATTGGCCAATCTTGCGCGGCGCATGCATTGGTCAGACTCCGCTGCACCGACCGTTGCGTTCGTCTTGTCCCAACTTCCGATTGCGACTAGGCGTCCTTGCCTTGAGCAACCTTGTGCGGCGCATGCGTCGGTCAACCTCCGCTGCGCCGATCGCTGCGTTCGTCCTGCTCAAACTTCCGATTGCAACTCGGCGCCCTTGTCTCGGTCAACCTTGTGAGGCGCATGCATTGGCCAACCTCCGCTGCAACGATCGCTGCTTTCGTCTCGATCATTCATGTTTCTGATTGCAACTCGGCGCCCTTGCCTTGGTCAGCCTTGCTCGGCGCACTCATTGGTCAAACTCCACTGCGCCGGTCGCTGCGCTCGTCTTGCTCAGACTTCCGATTACAACTTGGCGCCCTTGTCTTGGTCAACCTAGCGCGGCGCATGCGTTGGGCCACCTCCACTGCACCCATCGTGGCGTTTATGTTGCTCTAACTTCCGACTGCAACTCCGCGCCCTCGTCTTGGTCACTCTTGCGCGGCACATGCATTGGTCAACCCCCGCTGCACCAGTAATAGCACGGATGATAATGAAGATGGTGCTGATGATGAAACCTGTGACGTGGGAACATACGTTTCAATCGGGCACGAATAATGCTTTCATGTTGCCTCACTGAGGACCGTGAGGAGGAGAAGGAAGAGGAGGGGGAGCTTTCGGAATCGTCCTGGGGGGGGGGCATTCGGGGAACGTCCAGAAACAATGCTCAGGCGAGGTGCCCCAATCAGGGGAGTGCGAGATAATCTCGCTGAGCAAACAGATGGGATCCTGTTCCTTCCTGCACGGGGTGCTTAGAGAAAGCAATAGCCCCATGTAGGATGCGGGGAAAAGTGCCCGCTTTGGCGTAGAGATGATGGTGAGCGGGTTCCCGTTCCATCCTGCGCGGCGCGGACTGCCCAGAAAACAACGGAAGCCCAGTTGGAACGTGGGGCAACAAAAAACCCGCTTGGGACGCGCGGGGCCCAGCGAGTCTTTGAAGCTGTTTGACATGTCGGGGCTTCCTCGGGGAATTCCGCAGCCACTTGGAGACGTCTCGGGGCCGCCCTGGAACGTTGGAAAACGCATTGCGTAATATTGGGCCATCTTGGAGGCCGTCCTGGGCTATCTGAGGCCATCCTGCAACCATCTTGGGTAATCTCTGCGTTCTGATGCGTCGCAAACTGATGCGGCTGGGGGAGGGTTGAACCCCTCGGAAACGGGGGGAGGGGTTTGGAAGAAATTCCCCAAACAGTGCTTGCACTTGGGGTCTCATACTTATCTTCTCAGGAGCTCGGCCTCTTCGGCGGTCTGGCGGCTATGTTGCCACCGTCGCCGCCGCGTCGCCGCCTCATTGCCGCCCATCGGCTGGGCCTGCGCGCTTGTTTGGCGGCTGTGTTGCCGCCGTCGCCGCCCCCTCGCCGCCGTGTCGTCGCCCGTCGTTTGGGCCTGCGCGCCAGTCTGGCGGCCGCGTTGTCGCCGTCGCCGCTGCGTCGCCGCTGCGTCGCCGCCGTCATATTGCACCACATAGATTGGCGAACATAGGTGTTACCACATGAACTGCATCAACATAAGGTTCATCACGCGTGTCATTGAGCATAGGTTGCTAAACATAGATTGCACCACCAGTATTGTTTAGCCTGGGTTGCTTGACACAGATAGCACCACATAAGCTGCACGACAAACTTCGACCACGTAGATTGCGCCACAAATTGTGCATCGCATAGATTGCACCAAAGTGATTGCACCACATAGAATGATTAATATCGATTGCGCCACAAAAACTGCAAGGAAAAAGTGGGGTCTACGCTGGCTAACATGTTATTCGAGACTGCCTGCGCGCAGCGGTGTGAGAGAGTTGAGTCTACCGGCCGACATGTTATTATTTCTTTGCTCAACTAGACTCCATGAGCTTGAAAGTCACGAGTAAGGTTCGTAACCATTTTGGCTCAAGATCCATCTTCTACTCACCCCTCATCACTCATGCCAATACCTCTCATTCCCTATCCTTTCTACACGTTCCGTGCTGTGCATATCAGTGTTGGACAGTGTGTAGTGCTACGAGTGCGAAGCGACGGGAGGCTGGGAATTCGAAGCAATGGCCCATATTCCGGAGGGCTTCCAGGACGACAAGGGTGAGTGGACCGAGGAGGCGACAGACCGCTTCGTCGGCGCCAAGAACGAAGCTGTGCTGAAGGCTTGGGCAGACGAGAGGCGCAATGCGTACAACGACGAAAGCTCCGAGAAAGGCCAAGCCCTCAGGGAGAAATACACCACGGAGGACGAACTGGACGCGCACATCTTGGAGGTGCAGAAGAGAAAGCGGGACGACCTCATAGGCCCAAACGTCAAGTGTCCCAGGGTTTTCTTCGACATGAAAATGGACGACGAAGACGCTGGACGGATCATCATGATGCTCCGAGGCGACGTCGTGCCCAAGACTGCGGAGAACTTCCGGCAGTTATGCACGCACGAGAAAGACTTCGGATACAAGGGCTCTTCGTTGCACCGCGTCGTCCAGGGTTACGCGCGCCAGGGTGGAGACTTCACGAACCACGACGGCACTGGCGGAAAATCGATCTACGGACCGAGATTCGCTGATGAAAATCCAGCTGCCTGCGGCAAGTCCCGCCGCTGTGCCAGCCAGAATTATCGTTGGTAGCTGCCCGTATCCATGACGGTGATGATGGCGTCGACGATGATTGGATGAGGAGAGGAAGGGGGGGAGGAGAAGGAGAAGGAGGAGGATGAGGACAGGGAGGAGAGAAGGAGAGGAGGAGAGGAGAGGGGGGGCTCTCTGGGGCCGCCATCACATGTGACGCATTGCGCACTCAATGATTCAGAGACTCTCATTGGTTTCATGTTCGCCGTCTTGGGTTTGTGTTGGATTGCAATTTAGGTATCCGTGGGCAGGCGCCCCTTGGGGCCCTTTCGGCCGTTTTGAGGCCAGCGCGGGCGCTCATGATGGTAATGGCGACGGTGGTGATGATGACGACGACAACGATGATGATGATTATGATGATGGTGCATATGATGTTGATGATGACGATGCATATGATGGTGACGATGATGTTTGGTCGCCTCGGGCCTACGGGGGATTCTTTCGGAGCCGTCTTGGGAGCCTCTTGGGCCGTCTGGACACCATCGTGGACTCTCGGGGGCCTCTTGAAGGCCTCTTGGGGGGCCTCTTGGCAGTGTCTTGAGGCACTTTGTGGACGCCTCGGGTCGTCTGAGAGCGCTCTCGGGCCGTCTGAGCGCTTTCGGAGTCCGTATTGGGGGGCTCTCTGGGCCGTTTTTGCCAACAACACGTTCTCTGACGAGCTTGGTGGACAAAGCGGCGCATCCCATTGTTGTCCAGCCAGATTTTCAACTAGACCACTCGGGTGAAGGAAGCCTCTCCATGGCCAGTTCAGGCCCCAACACTAACGGCTCCCAGTTTTTCATCACCACCACAAAGACTCGCCATTTGGACGGCAAGCACGTCGTGTTCGGCAAGGTCATCGGGGGCACTATGACCGTGGTGAGAAAGATCGAGGCGGTCGGGTCCGACGGCGGCGAGACTTCGAAGAAGGTGGTGATCGAGAGCTGTGGGGAGCTCGCGCTCGCGGATTGGCCGCGAGCGGCGCCCCTTCGGTGGCGCCAGAACCTCCACGCCCCCATCGCGTCTATCAGCGTGCGCCTCCCCCGTTACTCATCCACCTCCTCCTCCACCTGTTTTGCTCCTGCTCCTTTTCCTCCCTGCCCAGCAGCTGAGCATGTCGCAGCGTTGGTAGCTGTAGCATACGCGCCGCTAGTAACAGAAATCGAGGCAGACTATAAGGGAGCGGTCGGCTTGCACTCCCAGCCTCGAGACACCCTCCCGCATAGGAAGTCGCTTTACGCAGGCATTAAAATGCGTACAGTTGGACTCTCTGCTAATGGTGTTTCCTGGTTTAAGGTGGCTGTGTACACTTCGCAAGGTCACCTGACTCCCATCCTGGTCCTGATGGGGGGCCCTCGAGAGGGCGCGCCCCTGCACGTATGACGAACGTAAAGCACTGCAGCGCACGGAAAAGCAAAGCCATGCAATTGCAGCGCAATGCCCTTGATCTGACGCGGCGCATGGGGTCAGTTTAAGCTAGGCGCAAGTGACGCTAGTTCATTGCAGCAGCAATGTTGGAGAGCAACTGACGTCAGAATATGTCGTGGCGCATGGGGGAAGTTGATGTCATACACTATCGTGGTAGTGGCGCTGTCTACTGCAGCGAAAGATACGTGATGTTGATGCGCCTTGTGCTGTGCATCTCGCGGCATAGCATAGCATAGCATAGCATACCAATGCGTTACATCGCACAACATGCCTGGATCGAGACGGCCCGGAGACCTCGTGGCAGGCCTCTTGGAGGCGTCCTGGGGCGTCATGGGGCCCTTTTGAACACCTAGGGAAAACCAATGATTTGTGCCTTCTCGCTTTTTCGCTTCCGATGGCCATCCGAGGCCTCAAGATGGCTCCAAGAGGGCCCAAGAGAGCCCCAAGACGACCCCAAGAGCGCCCAAGAGCGCTCCAAGAGCACCCCGCGAGGGGTCCAGGAGGCGATTCTGGAGGTTCCCGAAGGGGGGCGCGAATTAGGGAACCCCTCTTCTTTGATCGATCTCCTCCAAGATGGCCCCAAGAGGCGCCCAGGAGGCCCCAAGAAGCCTCCAAGAGACCCCCAAAATGCCCCCAAGAGGTCCCCAAGAGGCCCCAAGAGGCTCCCCCGAGGCACCCAAGACGGTCCAAGAAGCCCCCGGGACCGCCAAGAGCCCCCAAGACGCCCCAAGAGACCTCGAAGAGGCTCCCAAAAGCCATACCAAGAGACTCGGCGAGGCATTCAGAAGGCCTTTGACTCTTCTGATCGCCCTTATCTTCCTCCTTCTCCTCCTCCCCCTCATCATCACCATCATCATCACCATCACCACCACCATCACCATCACCATCACCATCATCAAGACCACCACCATCATCGTCATCATCAGCATCATCAGTATCAGCATCGACATCATCATCCGCCTATTCCTCCTCCTCTTCATTCCTCCCCCCCCCCTCATCCTCCTCCTCCTCTTCCGCCTCCGACTCTTCCTTCATCCCCCCCTGGGTACGAAGGCCTCCCCAGCAATTTGTTCCTCTGTATGCTGCCCCGCTTCCTTGATCACGTCTACTCGCCTGGGCGTCGTTTCTGGAAGGGCTGGTGGGGATACGCGAAGCGTCAAGAATTCCCCAAACACCGCTTGCACTTGGGGTCTCATACTTTTCTTCTCAGGAACTCGGCCTACTGCAAGGCAGGGTAGTAATATTGATGCGCCTTGCGCTGCATCGCGCGGCATAGCAAAGCATTATAATGCGTTGTATCGCACAGCGTGGCGTTTTAGCATAATGCGTAGCATGATGTAATACATTGTGTCGCAGATTTGCTTGTTCTCGCACGGGTGAAGCGCCATATTGCGCAGCATGGCATCATTTTCGCCTCCTCCCTCCGCAGCGGCTTACGCGCCCCGCCGCAAGTGGCGATCTCGCGGCGGGACGCCCGCGGCCCTCCCCCCTATAAGCGCGCGGCGACCGCTCGGGGGGGGCGCGGGCTCCCTTCCTTCGATCTTCCAACTTCTACCAGAGACCAATTGTGACGTCCGCGGCCCTCCCCCCTTCATCCCCGCCCCCTCACATATCTCTCTCACCTCGTCGCCCCTCCCTCCTCGTCCCCTCCTCCTGGCTACTCCCTCCCACCCCAGCTGCCATTTTGCCCTCCTGCCTTCCTCTCTCCGTGTTTCCTTTCCTCTACCTCCTCTTCCTCCGTCTCTTCCTCCTTCTCATTCTTTGGGGAGGGCCGGTCATGTCTGAATTGGCCCTACTCTCTGGCCCTAGCCCTCTTCTCGGCCACCGCCCCCGGCACGGCTGCGCGGAAGCGCAGGGCGCAGGCGACGCGGGCACAGGGGCAGAAAGCATCGCGCCCTGGCGCCCCCTGATGGTGACCAGGGAAATGCCGTGCGCTAGGGATAGTTTTTACCAGCGGGCGATGTGGGCCCCGTCTGGGGGAACCGTCTAGGCTCCAGTAGGGTTCCATGGGGATCCATGGGGGTCTTACCATCTGGGGGGGGACCCCTGTGGGGGTCACCCTTTTTGCCAAGCGTAGTTTAACAGAAAAGGTCTTACGACGAAGCCTCAGATTCTCAGTGGTCCCGCAAAGACCCTGCAAAGCAACGCGGGGGTTCTGTTGAGCGTTCGTTCCATGCACATGTGCATCTTTGCCACACAGCAATGTATGAGATATTGTGTACTTCTTTCACTCGCAGTGCTCCCATGCCGTTGCCATAATCATTCGGGTCCTGACGAACCCTACCTTCCTATTCATTTAATGTTTTCGCGAGACATTGGGGCTCCCAAATGTCGTTGGTCTAATCGGGGCCAGGGGGAGGTCCGGACTCAGTAGTCTCATAGGAGTCCTCTGATCGTCGTCGTAACGCTCGTCGGCGTAACGCCCGTCGGCGTAACGCAGTGCTCCAAAGCGGCTTCCGCGCGGCCCGCCAAAGTCGCTGAATCCTATGGCTTTCGCGCAGGAAATGGGTGAACAGACTTCGCCCCGCAGAGCCTGACGCAAGACGAATATGTTCACCCATTTTGGCTGGAAAAAATGATTTTCGGCAACCTCCACGGTCGTAGTTCGTGCCTTTTGGAGGCCTCTTGGGCCGACCTGGGCGCCTCTGCAGGAGGCCTCTGGGGCCGACTTGATCGTCGTCGTCGTGACGCTCGTCGACGTAACGCTCGTCGACATCGTCGTCGTGACGCTCGTCGACGTTGTCGTCGTTTCGGTCCTCGTCGTCGCAACGCTCGTCAGACAATGACGTGCGACGACGGGCGACGACGACAACGGCCGCGACGGCCACGACGACGACCACGACCACGACGACCACGACCACGACGACCACGACGATGCAGCAGGACAACTTGAAAGCTTGGGCCCAACCTCTGGGGCCATCTTTGCCCCCTCTTTGAACCTTATTTGGCAAGGTGGGTCGATGTGTGATCGGATGGGTCTGCCCCTTGGGGGGGTCCCCGCTTTTTTTTTGCAACGCCCCCCTTTGAAGTTACTATCGGGACTTAGCCTATGTCGCGTTGCCCCTCTGGTGGGGTGTCAACCTTGTCGAAAAGCATAGTGTCCCCCTGGAAGTGGGAGAAGGGAGGAGGGAGCGAAGATTATGTCATGAAGACAACTGACTCCCCGCTCCCACCCGGAGGCATGGCAGATGACGCCGCCCCCGCCAGTGGAGATGGATCGGCGCTGGAACGGCCCTCGGCCGTGGCCGCGGCGGAGACGGCCGCGGCTGCGATGAGCTCCGAAAAGGATTCTGCGGATAGGATCCTCTTCGGCAGCCCCGTGGACGACGCGGAGGCGGCGCGGGCCGCGGCCGAGAGCGAGGCGAAGCCCAAGGCGAAGCCCGAGGCGAAGCCCAAGGGGAAGCCCAAGGCGAAGGCCAAGGCGACACCTTGTGTATGTCTGAGGGGCCAACACTAGCTCGAAGCCAGAAACGCACCACATTCGACGCCCGCAATCGCCGAACACACTCGCGCCCACACTCCACGTCGACACTCGCGCTCTATATTCGCCTGTCACACTCGCGCCCACACTCTACGCCCGCAATCTACGCACACTCTCGCACCCCACGCTGCACGCCCACATTCGAACCCCACACTCACACCCCTCACTCTACGCCCGCACCCGCCCCCCCCCCCCCCCCCCCACACACACACACACACACACACACACACACGCACGCACGCACACACACACACACGCACACACGCACACACGCACGCACGCACGCACGCACGCACGCACACACACACACACACGCACACACACACACACGCACACTCTCTTTGCCCACAGTCTACGCACACACTCGCACCACACACTCACACCCCACACCAATCCCCGAGTTGATTTACCGACTTGATTCGACTTACTGCGCCGAGTTGGCCAGCGTCTCGCGTTCGTGTCGTGCGGGCGCAAAGCGTGGGGGGTGAGTGCGGGCGCGAGTGCGGGGTGCGAGTATGAAGTGCGAGTGCGGGCGCACAGTGCGGGGGGCAATTGCGGAGGCGAGCACAGGGTGCGAGTGCGAAGTGCGAGTATGCAGTGCGAGTTTGGGCGCCGAGTCTGAGGAGCGGCCGTGCGCCCCGAAATGGCTGCTAGCTAGAGAGGCGCGATCGCTGCCCCACAGACATACACAAGCGACTCCCAAGGTGAAACCTGGCGCCAAGGCTCGGGCGAAAACTGGCCCCGCGGCTCCTGCGGCGTCGCACTTCCCAAGTTCACACATCACCTGCCCTGTGGACACCTGCCCATTGCCGCCGCGCGGGTTCTCCTCCCGGGCCGCTGCTGCCAAGCACATGCGCGAACACCACCCCGAAGTGCGGTGGCGCTGGCGCAACGGACCAGGGGACTTCATGGAGGTCTTGCCGGAAGCCCCACATGAGGACATCGAGATCGGCTCGTCCAACCGCGAGAAGGCAGTGGCGGCAGAATCAGAGAATTGATGGGTTCGATTTGTGCCGGGGATCTGTTCCCCAAACAACCGAACGACATGTTATTTTTCGGAAGGGGGCGCTTTGGGGGCCTTCTTGGGGTCTCTCTGGGCCAATCTTAAGGCCTTCTTGGGGCCTTCTTGGAGCCCTCCTGGGGCCCTTATTGACCTTTCTTGGCGCCCAAATTAGTCCTAGAAGGGCCAACTTTCGAGAGCTGCAGGGGGGCCCAGCAGAGTGACGTCCTATGAGGGCTCAGATTGGAACTCGCCATCCCTGGGGGGGGGCTGCGATCTGCGAAATTGTCCCCGGCTTGTTGGCTATCGTGAGGCTACCCCAAGATATCCCAAGCAGGGAAAAACACCGAAACCAAGACTTAAGAAAACCGAAATCGAGATTTCGGTTTTCTTCTAAACCCCAATGAAAAACGTCGAAATCTCGATATCGGTTTCAGACACCGAAATCGAGATTTCGGTGTTTCTGATTGGGGATCTCCTCCTCCTCCTCCTCCTCCTCCTCCTCCTCTGTTCCTTCTTCCTTTCCTTTCTTCTTCCTTCTTTCCTCTCCGTTTTCTTCTCTCCTCTCCGTTTTCTTCTTTCCTCTCCGTTTCCTTGGGACCTCTTGGGGCGGTCTTGGAGCTTGGGACCGTCTTGGGGCGGTCTTGGAGCTTCTTAGGGGCCCTTTTGGGCCGCTCTTGGGCGCCTCGTGGGCGCTCTTGGGGCCATTTTGGGGCCCTCTTGGGCCGTATAGGCCAGGCCGCCGCTTGGACCGTCTTGACGGCCCTCTCGGGCCGTCTTGGAGCCGTCTTGGGAGCCTCTTGGGCTGTCTTGGGGCGGTCTCGCGTGCCTTTTTGGGCTGTATTGGAGTTTCGGGAAGCCGAAAAGGCGGGAACGCCAAAATCATTGAAAAAACGTAAAGGAAATCAATGATGTTGGCTTCGTGGGGCCCTCTGACGACGCCTCTCGGGGCTCTCTTGGAGCGTCTTGGGGGCCTCCTGGTCCGTCTTAGCTTCTCGGGGGCGCCCTTGGGAGTTTCCGCGGCCACTTGGAGCCGTCTTGGGGCGGTCTTGGAGCCGGGTAGGGCCCTGTTGGGCCGCTCTTGGGCGCCTCTTGGGCGATCTTGGGGCCGTCTTGGAGCCGTCTTGGGAGCGCGCTTGGGTGCCTTGGGAGCGGTTTTGGGGCAATTTTGGAGGGGATCGGTCAAAGAAGACGACAGCATGTATTTAGCCCCCCAGGGCCACGATCCCTGTGAGGGGCGTGAAAACATTGCTTCCCAGGGACCCACCCCCCGTCCAGGCCCAGTGGGAGGGGGTAGGGGGGGAAGAAGGGGATGAACAGAGCGGGCTCCCTAAACCACTCGCGCCCAGAGGGCTGGTGGGATTCGGCGCGAGACCCCAACCAGAGCTTAGGCCGACGAGCACCGACATCGCGATTTTGGTGCGAAGCCCCAACCAGAGCTGAGGCCGTCGAACATCAAAATCGAGATTTCGGCGTGGAGCCTCAGCCAGAGCCCAGGCCGACGGACGCCGAAATCGAGATTTCGATGTGAACCCCCCACCGGATCGGAAGAGAGGAGGGGGGGGGGAGAGTCGAGGCCGGCAAACGCCGAAATCGAGATTTCGATGTTTCCTAAATCTTGGTTTCGAACTCTTCCCCCAAGCAGGTTGGGATTGGGCCCAATTTGCTTTTCGCACTGCTTGGGATTGGTCCCAGTTGGTTGGGATTGGGCCCAGTTGGATGGGATTCGGCGCACATGCGGGTGCCCCTCCCGTGGGCCTGCTCCCTTGCTCCCTTGCTCCCTTAGCAGCTAAGGGAGCAGCCCTGCTCCCTTGCTCCCTTGCTCCCTTAGCTAAAGGCGCAGCCCTGCTCCCTTGCTCCCTTGCTCCCTTAGCTAAGGGAGCAGCCCTGCTCCCTTGCTCCCTTGCTCCCTTAGCTAAGGGAGCAGCCCTGCTCCCTTGCTCCCTTGCTCCCTTAGCCGCTAAGAGAGCAGCCCTGCTCCCTTGCTCCCTTGCTCCCTTAGCTAAGGGAGCAGCCCTGAAATCGCGGAGAGACCGGTACACCCAAAATGAGGATGTCAATCTTATGTTGTTCCGGCTTGCCGCCTCCCGCATGCACGAACATGGACAAATCGAACACATAAAGTGGTTGGCCTTTCTTCCTCTCCTCCTCCTCCGCCCCCCCCCCAACGTGGTGACGTCAGCCCGGCCAGCCACTTTATGTGTTCGATTTGTCCATGTTCGTGCATGCGGGAGGCGGCAAGCCGGAACAACATAAGATTGACATCCTCATTTTGGGTGTACCGGCCTATCCGCGATTTCAGGCGTGTAGTCTCTTGGACATCGTGTGCTCCCCTCACGGCCTGCGGGCTGATCCCATCCCTTGCTCTAGTGCGGTGCGTTGTTGGAAGGGGAAAAAAAGATGAGGCCATTACCACCTACCACAAATATCGCACCACCGCTTACACCACCTATCCCACTCAAGTCATACTGCGCCACACGGAGAGCACCACCGGCCCCAGACTGAACAGCAAAAGATTGACATGTGGGACGGCGGCTGTGCGTGTCAATCTTATGTTGTTCCCTCCAGGGCCGCGAGGACGAGAGGAGGGGAAGGGCGGGCGAATGCGGCCGCCCTGGGAGTGGGCCGAGGCCGACCGAGGAGGCCGAGGAGGAAGAGGACGAGCACGACGACGAAGAGGGGGAAGCGACACGTGCGGCCAGCCACAAAAAAAAGAACCCCAGAGGGAACAACATAAGATTGACATGCGCAGCCGCCGCTGGGCATGTCAATCTTATGTTGTTCCCTCTTGTGCATTTTGTTTTGGGTGGCTGGCCGCGGATGTTGATTCCCCCCTTTCTCGTCCCCGTCGCCCCCCTTTCTCGTCCCCGTCGTCCTCCGCCTCGGTCGTCCGTCCCTCCCCCCCGAGAGCGGCCGGGTTCGTCCGCCATCTTACTCATCGCATCTTCGCGGCCCTAGACTGAACAGCATAAGATTGACATGCGGAGCGGCGGCTGCGCGTGTCAATCTTATGTTGTTCCCCCCAGGGCCGCGAGGACGGGAGGAGGGGAAGGGCGGGCGAATGCGGCCGCCCCGGGGGTGGGTCGAGGCCGACCGAGGAGGCCGAGGAGGAAGAGGACGAGCACGACGACGAAGAGGGGGAAGCGACACGTGCGGCCAGCCACAAAAAAAAGAACCCCAGAGGGAACAACATAAGATTGACATGGGCAGCCGCCGCTGCGCATGTCAATCTTATGTTGTTCCCTCTTGTGCATTTTGTTTTGGGTGGCTGGCCGCGGATGTCTGTTCCCCCCGTCCCCCAGTGGCCGTCGTCGCCGTCGCCGTGGTCGTCGTCTTCGCCGTCGTCGTCGCCGTCGCCGTCGCCGTCATCGTTGTCCTCGTCGTGATGGTCGTCGTCGTCGTCGTCGCCCTCGTCCTTTTCTGCCTCCGTGGTGGCGCAGTATGACTTGAGTGGGATAGGTGGTGTAAGCGGTGGTGCGATATTTGTGGTAGGTGGTAATGGCCTTATCTTTTTTTCCCCTTCCAACAACGCAACGCACTAGAGCAAGGGATGGGATCAGCCCGCAGGCCGTGAGGGGAGCACACGATGTCCAAGAGACTACACGCCTGAAATCGCGGATAGGCCGGTACACCCAAAATGAGGATGTCAATCTTATGTTGTTCCGGCTTGCCGCCTCCCGCATGCACGACCATGGACAAATCGAACACATAAAGTGGCTGGCCGGGCTGACGTCACCACGTTGGGGGGGGAGGCGGAGGAGGAGGAGAGGAAAAAAGGCCAACCACTTTATGTGTTCGATTTGTCCATGTTCGTGCATGCGGGAGGCGGCAAGCCGGAACAACATAAGATTGACATCCTCATTTTGGGTGTACCGGTCTTTCCGCGATTTCAGGGCTGCTCCCTTAGCTAAGGGAGCAAGGGAGCAAGGGAGCAGGGCTGCTCCCTTAGCTAAGGGAGCAAGGGAGCAAGGGAGCAGGGCTACTCCCTTAGCGGCTAAGGGAGCAAGGGAGCAAGGGAGCAGGGCTGCTCCCTTAGCTAAGGGAGCAAGGGAGCAAGGGAGCAGGGCTGCTCCCTAGGGAGCAAGGGAGCAGGCCAAAAATTAAAAGGACCCGGATTCTCCCTACAATGGAACTTTTCATGCGGGGAACTCCGTTCGCATAAGTTGTGTTACTATGCACGAGGCGGGGAGTGGAAGAGGTGGAGGAGGAACGCGGGGGTGGAGGAGGAAGACGACGACGTCGATGACAACGACGATGGGGTGGCGGAGGATTTGGAGGAGGGGTGGAGGAGTGTGCAGAGGCAGTGATGGGCAGGCTGAGAACATGTTCGGCGACTTCGGCTCCGCGGACGAACCGGAGAGCCTCTCGCCCGGCATGGCCGCGGTGGCCGAGGCGTGTGACGCGGCGAGCGCAGAGGTGGCTGCCCATGAACCCCATGCGCCGCAGCCAGGGCAGCCTGCCCCGGCGCGATCGACGCGGGGCACCTCCCTGGAGGAGGCCGCGGCGCAGCGCCCCAAGAGCCGCGTGGGCGGCCGCCGCATGCCCGAGGCCGTCGTCGGAAAGCGGAAAGCCCGCGAGGCGGAGGGCTCCCACCGCGGGGGGCGCAAGACGCGCGCGGGCGGCCCCCCGCGGGATGACGACGATGACGAGCCAGCAGTGCGCCCCCTCTGCCGCATGGGGTGCGGGCGGTTCGCCAACGCGCCTCTGTACGCTACGTGCTGCGGTCTTTGCCAGGGCCGCAGCCCGCACATGCACGCGCCGTCCTGCGGGGGCAGGCAATCGGTCGCTCCAGCCATGGAGTACAACCCCGAGATGCCGAACTACGCAGACGTGCGGTACACGCGGGGCCGCAGCCCGGACCAGGATGGTCGCGGGAGGCGCCGGCCCGCGCCGCACCTGGGGAAGGGGCGGTGGACGTCGAGCCAGTGGATCTGGACGGCGCCCGCGGTCGAGCTCGGCGCGCGCATGATCGAGTGGGGGTTCTTGCGCGACTGCCGAGGCGACCCCTGCCCGAGCTGCAACAAGGGCATCCTGCAGGTCCGAGAGCGGGAGGACGGAGAACCACAGTACCGCTGCGTTCGGCGGCCAGGCGCCAAAGGCAAAGCCTTTAAGCCCTGCGCCTCGTTCAAGCGCCTGCACTGGCAGGATGAAGATCTGTGGTTTCCGCGAATCACATTCCGGCAGCAGGCTGCGGCGCTGTGGGCGTACGGCCACCCCGATGTCGAGCCTGACGTCGTTACGGGCGCCTACAACACGGGCCTGCATCCAGAAACGCTGGGCCCGATGTTTCGGCGCTTCCGGGCCATGTTGGCGGAGCACCAGCAGTTCCTCAACGATTCCGCCCGCGTCGGTGGGGAGGGATCTCATTAGGCGAACTCCCCTTGATTCCTCATTCGACCAACGGTCAAATCCAGACCAGGATGCTCCTCCTCCTCCTCCTCCTCCTCCTCCTCCTCCTCACCCCCTTCCCCAATATCCCCCTCCCTCCTCATCCTATCCTGCTCCTCCTCCTCATCCTACCCCTCATCATACCCCTTATCCTCCTACACACACGTCATCCTTGTCGCAGTCGTTATCGCCGTCAACGTCGCAGTCGGCATCCTCATCACCAGCATCATCATCATCATCATCATCATCATCATCATCATCATCATCATCATCATCATCATCATCATCATATTATTCTTCTTCTCTTCTTCATATTCATACTCATATTAATCATCGTCGTCGTCATCCTCATCACCATCCTCATCATCATCGTCATCGTCGTCGTCATCATCAGCATCGTCATCATCATCGTCATCATCGTCATCATCATCCTCATCATTACTACCACCATCAATGCTGTATTCGCCCCCCCTCCCCCGAATTCAAAGTTGGGTTCCGCCTCGCGGATGCCCTGGGGGGGGTCCACTTTTTCCCCAACTGTCCTGTGGTGTTGGGTCCTCGCCTTGAAGAAGCAGCGCCCCGCGTCTCCTTCTCCTCCTCCTCCTCCTGCCCTTTCCTCCCTCCCCCCATCACCACCGTCGTCATCATCCTCATCATCATCATCATCACCATCGTCGTCGTCATCATCATCACCATCATCATCATCATCATCATCATAATCATCATCATCATCATCATCATCATCATCATCATCATAATCATCATCATCATCATCGTCACCCACACCGATTTTGGCACACCCCTCACACGTTTCGAGGCCCCATAGGGAGCTTCACCGAAGGCCCCAGCGGTTGCGTTCGCATGCCTGTCCCACACCCATTTCGGCACACCTCTCACACGCTTCGTGGCCTCATAGGGAGCTCCACC
>CAUYUJ010016221.1:0-10000 GCA_963575745.1 Prorocentrum cordatum | reverse complement strand
GGCCTTGTGCGACGTGGACTCCGACGAGGCCCCCCTGAAACGGGAGCGCGCCGCGGCCCCCCGCGCGGCGGGCGCCGCGCCCGAGCCGCAGGACGCACCGCCCCCCGCCGCTGCGCAGGACGCCCCCCCCCCGGGGCGCAGCTCGGGCGGCCCCCCAGCACGACGCGTACGCCGCAGGGTCTTGTGGACCGCCTCCGACAGCGACCCCGATGCAGCGGCGTCGCCTCCAGCATCCGCTTCTGCTGGCGCGCACGTAGCGGCGGCCGCATCCCCTGCGCCGCAGCCTGGGGCCGCGGCTCGCCTGTCTGGCGCGGGCCGTTTGCGCAGTTCTTGGAGGGCGCTCCTGAAGGATGGCCGGGACCCACGCAATGATCCCGCCTTCGTGGAGATGATGCGCAACAAGGCATTCCCCCGCCAATGGCACGAGATCCAGGTACAAAATACCACAGAGCGCATCGAGACTGCCACGGAGCTGGGGGACCAGAACGAGGTGCAGAGGGCGCAAGGGACACTGAGGGTCCTCATGGCTCTGGAAGGCGACTTTCAGAACATGTTCCAGTTCTGAACCCTCAGCTGTCTCACCTCCTCTGTGCCACGTTTCCTGTCAAGCCTTTGCCCTCACCGTCGGTTGGACGGATGGTTGGAGAAATTGTTGAAGGGACGACTGCAGTGAGGGCTGGAAGGAGGATTGGAGGGAAGTTTGAAGGGAATGCGTACGGAAGCGATAGGAAGCAGGAGGATGCGAGAAGAGGAGGAGGAGGAGGAGGAGGAAGGAGGAGGGAGGAATGGAACAAGGGAGGAGGGCTGATGAGATGCTTGGAGGGTTGGAGGAGGGATGAATGGATGGTTGGAGGGAGGGTTGGACGGAGGGTCGGAGGGAGAGTTGGAGGAAGGATTGGAGGGAGGGCGGAAGGGAGGCTTGGAGGGAGGGTTGGAAGAGTCGAGCCGCAACAGGGCGGAAGGTCCTGCACTGGTACATTCGTGTTTGTTTTTCCGTCGCTCGTGCCGCCGTCTTTCGTGGTGGCCTCATCTCACCCCCATTCAAAAAATGTAACTAGCCTCATCGTGGCCACTGTGTGAATATCATCCTCGGCATCAATTCCTTCACCGTGGAAGCAACCCCACTTGTCAGAGCGATGATTATGATGCTCGGAGGGCCCGGACGGGGCCCCTAGAGGCCTCCAGGAAGAGGAGGAGAAATAATGCTAACGGAACTCCCCACCTAAAGATATTAACGGTTTCGTGGGACCCATGGGGTACGACAACACCAACACGAAGGAGAAGCTCATCGAACGAGTAAGTACGCACGAAAGGGCAGACAAAAGACAGGAGGAGGGAGGACAGGTGCTCAAGAAACGAAGCCTTGTAACTAGTACGGTTTCTTGATACCCTCCTCGCTCTGGCGGGGCCCCGCTGGAAGGAGGGAGGGCTACGAAACCTGGTAAAGAGTAATGCTTTCCGCGACCCTCCTCGTTCAAGCGCGCCCTCTCTGGAGGAATGGAGGGGGGACACGAAACCGTGTAAACTGCATTGTTATCCGATACTCCGATACCCCCCTGGAGGAGGAGGAGGAGGAAGAGGATAAGATGGATGATGGTGAGGAGCATCATCATATCATTTTGGTGATCATCACCATCATCATCCCCACCATCGGCATCATCATAACCATCATCAGCATCATCATCATCATCATCATCATCAGCATCATCATCGTCAGCGTCATCGTCCTCATCATCATCATCATCGTCGTCGCCATCATCGTCATCATCATCATCATCATCGTCGTCATCATCATCATCATTATCATTATCGTCATCATCATGACCATCACCGTCCTTGGTATCATCATCGTCCGCATCATCGTGGACGTCATCATCAGCATCATCGTCGTCATCATCATCAAGAGCACCAGCAACGTCAGCATCAGCAGCAGCATCGTCACCATCACCAGCATCTGCATCGTCATCCTCGTCGTCGACGTTGTCATCATCGTCATCGTCATCGTCATCATCGTTTTCACCATCAGCATCATCATCATACTCGCCGTTATCGCCATCGTCATCGTCCATCACCATTATCGCCATCGTCATCGCCATGGTTAACAGCAGCATAACCATCGTCATCACCATCATCATCACGAAGCCTTCCTCATCGCAGAATTCCCCCTCCTCATCACCCTCCTCAGTGGGAGGAGTAGCACGTGAGATGGATAGGTAATGTGCTCCCCTCCTCCTCACCCATGTCAGTGGGAGGGACACGAAACCATTTAGATAGTGTGGGCTTCCGATACCCTCCTTGCTCAAACGGGGCCTCCCTGGAGGGGTGGGAGGGGCACGAAACCATGTAACTAGTATGGGTTTCCGATACCCTCCTCGCTCAGGCGGGGCTTCCCTGGAGGGGTGGGAGGGGCACGAAACAACGTAAAGAGTATGGGTTTCCGATACCCTCCTCGCTCAGGCGGGGCCTCCCTGGAAAGGCGGGAAAGGGCACGAAACCATGTAAGCAATATGGGTTTCCGATACCCTCTTCGTTCAGGCGGGCCCCCCCTGGAGGGATGGGAGGGGCACGAAACCATGTAAGTAATATGGGTTTCCGATACCCTCCTCGCTCAGGCGGGACCTCCCTGGAGGGGTTGGAGGGGCACGAAACCATGTAAATAATTTGGGTTTCCGATACCCTCCTCGCTAAAGCGGGGCCTCCCTGGAGGGATGGAAGGGGCACGCAACCATGTAAATAGTACGGGTGTCCGATACCCTCCTCGCTCAGGCGGGCCCCCCCTAGAGGGGAGGGACGGGGCGCGAAACCATGTAATTAGTATGGGTTTCCGATGCCCTCCTCGCTCAGGCGGGGCCTTCCTGGAGGGGTGGGCGGGGCACGAAACCATGCAAATAGTATGGTTTTCCGAGGCGGGCGTGATGTCCCAAGCCCGGGGGCGGCCCAATTTTTTTGTTGGTGGCCCTCTGAAACAAACACAGAAATGTCGCCGCCACGGCGCCACGCGCACGGGGGCCCTGCGCGCTACAATGGAAAAACCCCGTGTGTGTGCGTCTGCGTGTGTGCGCGTGCGTGCGCCCACGCATGTGCACACAGACAACACGCACACAGACAACACGCGCACACGCGCACAACCCCTCACGCGCACACGCGTGGGGGTTTGTGCTGAAGGGTTGTGCTGGAAGGTTTTCGAGTTCGCCTTCCAGCACAACCCTCTCCAGCACGACCCTCCAGCACAACCCTCTCCAGCGCCACCCCGTCAGCACGATCCTCAGCACCACCCCCCAGCACAACCCCCCAGCACAACCCCCCGCCAGCACTTAAGGAATCGGTCCCAGCTTAAGAAATTGGTTCCAGCTTTTTTGAATTTCCTATATTATTCTAAAAAATTCTGAGACCCAGCTCAAAAAAGTGAGTTTCTTAACAGACGACATGAGTGTACGGAGGATTCACAGCGGGAGGAGACATATCATATAGAAAAAGATATGTGCCCTGAAAACCACGAGCGCGCAGCGTCCCAGGCAAGTGAATGGGTATGCCAGCGGGGATGGGTAATCGCACTCGCCTCCACTGTCCTTTTCCATCTCGCTGTAGCGCTTCGCGCAGTCTCACTTGCAATTTCACGCGTGCTGCATTCCACTTCCCTTTCACACGGTATTGTTTCATCAGCCTGCCATAATTTTAAAATCAATAAACATTTACGCACCAGCCCCCTAAGGGGGAAGACGAGCCTTGGGAGCGTCCCGACCCTTTAGGATACGCGCGCGGGTGTCGGCAACAATGCTGACGCCTGCCAGATGCGCGGCGAGTCCAAAGCCAGCGACGGCAGGGTGGGGTTTCTTCGACGAAAGGAAAAATGTGATGGTTCCGAGACGCACCACCACGAACGTAACAATTTCGCAATGGATTTGGACTCTGCCTAAGGATGAGGGGGGTAGCCCACGGAGCGTCCGGTGCCTCCCCCTCCACTGCGAGCCCCTTCTCTCGGAAGTTCCCTTGTCCCTTTCTCCCCAATTCGGCCGAGCGCAGAGCGTTCTCTGCGGCGAGGCGGCCGCGGGGCGTTTTTCAGGTGACGTCTCTAGTCGTTCCCCCGCTTGCATGTCTAGGCTGGCAGGCCCTACGCTGTGCATTTCGTGATTGTGACTTTCCTTTTTTGTTAGTTTGTTTTTTTTCTCTCTCTCTCTCTCTCTGTCTCGGTCTCTCTCTCTCTCTCTCTCTGTCCGCTATTGCTGCTCACGCCGTTTCCTTGAGGTGCCAGTGCGGCCATTCACCCCATCCAAAACATGCACCACGCCAACCCATAATGACGCGATAGGATTGACCCATCGAGTCTGCTTCAGTGTTGGTAGGAGAAGGAGAAGGAGGAACCCGAGATGACACGATCAGCGTCTTCTCAGGGAGAAGGGTTTCAATATGCACTTCGCACGGCCACCTGGCTCCCATCCTGATCCTGCTGGGGGCCCTCAAGAGGCGCCATAGACATGCCCCGCAAATCAAGCACGCCCTAGACGCATGACGAACGTAGAGCACTGTTCGCACGGAAATACAAGGCAATGCAATTGCAGCGCAATGCCCTTGATGTGACGCGGCGCATGGGGGCAGTTGACGTCAGGCGCAAGCGACGTTAGTTGGTTGCAGCAGAACTGTAAGGGAACATAATCTGTCATGGCGCATGGGGGCAATTCATGTCAGACACTATCGTGATAGTAGGGCTGCCTACTATCCCAGAGAGGAGGAGGAGAAGGAGGAGGAGAAGGAGGAGAGGGATGAGGAGGAAGATGAGGAGAAGGAGGAGGAAGTAATAATATCAGGAAGAGAACCATCCCCCGACCAGGCGTGCCGCAGCTGTGTCCACTTCCTGCTTGTGCTGCTCTCCCCTGTCTGCGGCTCCTGTTGCCTCTCGGCCAATTATGGAATAACCCTACTGCAGCTTCGCTGCTTATGTGCCTCCGGACCCGCCGCGCGCGTTCCTCTGCTGAGCCTCCTTGGGCTTTCGGAGGTGGGACCTCTGGGCTCCTCTTGGAGCCCTCTTGAGCCCTCCAAGCCCTCCAAGCAGCCCCCTTAGGCCCCAGAAGTGAACACCACAATATATTCAGACCATGGCGATCTGAATATCTTTTCCGACCGTCTTGGAGCCCTTTGGAGCTCTCTTGGGGCCCTCTTGGAGTCATCTTGGGCCCTCTTGGGGCCCTGCCGGGCCTTCTTGGGGCCATGCGGGAGCCCTTCGAGGGCCTTAAGAGGCCCCCAAGGGCCCTTCCAAAATCCCAGAAAAATCTCAGACTTGATGAAAACGGTGTCTGAGATTTTTCTGGGATTTTTGGGGCCCTCTTGGGGCCTTCTTGGGGCCCTCTTGGAGCCATCTTGGGCCCTCTTGGGGCCCTGCCGGACCTTCTTGGGGCCCTGCGGGAGCCCTTCAAGGGCCTTAAGAGGCCCCTAAGGGCCCCTCCCAAATCCAAGAAAATCTCAGACTTGATGAAGACGGTGTCTGAGATTTTTCTGGGATTTTTGGGGCCCTCTTGGGCCTTCTTGGGGCCCTCTTGGAGCCATCTTGGGGCCTTCTTGGGGCCCTGCCGGACCTTCTTGGGGCCCTGCGGGAGCCCTTCGAGGGCCTTAAGAGGCCCCTAAGGGCCCCTCCAAAATCCCAGAAAAATCTCAGACTTGATGAAGACGGTGTCTGAGATGTTTCTCGGATTTTTGGGGCCCTCTTGGGGCCTTCTTGGGGCCCTCTTGGAGCCATCTTGGAGCCCTTTTGGGGCCCTGCTGGACCTCCTTGGGGCCCTGCGGGGGCCCTTCGAGGGCCTTAAGAGGCCCCCAAGGGCCCTTCCAAAATCCCAGAAAATTCTCAGACTTGATGAAGACGGTGTCCGAGATTTTTCTGGGATTTTTTGGGGCCTCTTGGGCCTTCTTGGGCCCTCTTGAGCATCTTGGGGCCTTCCTTGGGGCCCTGTCCGGACCTTCTTGGGCCCTGCGGGAGCCCTTCGAGGCCTTAAGAGGCCCCCAAGGGCCCCCCACAAAATCCCAAAAATCTCAGACTTGATGAGACAGTGTCTGAGATTTGTCTGGGGATTTTTGGGGCCTCTTGGGGCCTTCTTGTGCACTCTGGAGCCATCTGGGCCCTCTTGGGCCCCTGCCGGACTTCTTGGGGCCCTGCGGGAGCCCTTCGCGGGCCTTACGAGGCCCTTCAGGGCCCCTCCAAAATCCCAGAAAAATCTCAGACTTGATGAGGACGGTGTCTGAGATTTTTCTGGGATTTTTGGGGCCCTCTTGGGGCCTTCTTGGGGCCCTCTTGGAGCCATCTTGGGGCCCTGCCGAACCTTCTTGGGGCCCTGCGGGAGCCCTTCGAAAGCCTTAAGAGGCCCCCAAGGGCCCCCCACAAAATCCCAGAAAAATCTCAGACTTGAGGACGGTGTCTGAGATTTTTCTGGGATTTTTGGGGCCCTCTTGGGGCCTTCTTGGGCCCCTCTTGAAGCCATCTTGGGGCCTTCTTGGGGCCTGGGGTTCTCACCTTACGTTGGTGTTTCGCGTGTCGTGTGTCGTGTGTGTGTGTGTGTGTGTGTGTGTGTGTCGTGTGTGTGTGTCGTGTGTGTGTGTCGTGTGTGTGTGTGTGTGTCGTGTGTGTGTCGTGTGTGTGCCGTGTATGTGTGTGTGTGTGTGTGTCGTGAGTGTGTGTGTGTGTGTGGTCGTGTGTGTGCGGTCGTGTGTGTGTGTGTGCGTGGTCGTGTGCGTGTGTGGTCGTGTGTGTGTGGTCGTGTGTGTGTGTGCGGTCGTGTGTGTGTGTGCGGTCGTGTGTGTGTGCGTGCGGTCGTGTGTGTATGTGTGTGCGGTCGTGTGCGTGTGTGCGGTCGTGTGTGTGCGGTCGTATGTGTGTGTGCGGTCGTGTGTGTGCGCGGTCCGTTGGGGGTGTGTGCGTGTGTGCGGTCGAGTGTGTGTGTGTGTGTGTGTGTGTGTGGCTGTCGGTATGTGCGGTCGTGTGTGTGTGGTGTGCGGTCGTGTGTGTGGTGGTGCGGTCCGGGTGTGTGTTTGCGTGTGTGTGCGGTCGTGGTGTGTGTGTGCGGTCGTGTGTGTGTGTGGGTTTTTTGCGGTCGTGTGTGGTGTGTTTGTGCGGTCGGCGTGTGTGTTGTGTGGTCGTGTGTGTGTGTGCGTCGTGTGTGTGGGGGGGGGGGGGGGGGGGGGGGGGGGGGGGGGGGGGGGGGTGTGGTGTGTGCGGTCGTGTGTGTGTGTGTGCGTCGTGTGTGTGTGTGTGTGCGGTCGTGTGTGTGTGTTGGCGGTCGGGTGTGTGTGTGCGGTGGTGTGTGTGTGTGTGCGGTCGTGTGTGTGTGCGGTCGTGTGTGTGTGTGTGTGTGCGGTCGCGTGTGTGTGCGGTCGTGTGTGTGTGTGTCGTCGTGTGTGTGTGTGTGTGTCGTCGTCGTGTGTGTCGTCGTCGTGTGTGTCGTCGTCGTGTGTGTCGTCGTCGTGTGTGTCGTCGTCGTGTGTGTCGTCGTGCGTGTCGTTGTCGAGTGTGTCGTCGTCGTGTGTGTCGTCGTCGTGTGTGTCATCGTCGTGTGTGTCGTCGTCGTGTGTGTCGTCGTCGTGTGTGTCGTCGTGTGTCGTGTCGTGTGTCGTCGTGTGTCGTCCGTGTTCCTGCGAGTGTCCATGTCCGCGTCCGTGTCCGTCTGTGTTCCGTGCGTGCGCGTGTGCGTCCATGTCCGTGTCCGTGCGCGTGTCGCTGTGTGTCGCTGTGTGTCTCTGTGTGTCGCTGCGTGTCTCTGTGCATCTCTGTGCATCTCTGTGTGTGTGTGCGTGTGTGTGTGTGTGTGTGTGTGTGTGTGTGAGTGCGTGCGTGCGTGCGTGCGTGCGTGCGTGCGTGCGTGCGTGCGTGCGTGCGTGTGTCTGTGCGTGTGCGTGCGTGCGTGCGTGCGTGTGTCTGTGCGTGTGCGTGCGTGCGCGTGTTGCGCTTTTCTTTGCAAGGCACTCTTCCCTGATCTCTGTGGCGTCTTTGTTGCGGGTGCAGCCGAGGTGTGCAAGCCTTCGGCTTTGCACGTGACAGTCAATGCAGCTATGTGGTTCTGTGGTTTCCTTGTTCCCCGCGATATTCGTCCAGTTTGTTTTGCTGAGGTCGCCCTGCGCCTCGCTTTGGGGGTCCTGTACCCGCGGCGCATGCTCGCTGCGGGATGAGCATTCAAGTGCTGGGCTTGCGCTCGCTTTTTCGCTTGGGGGGTGGGGGCGTGCGGGCCTGGGGCGCATGGGGTTGCCGCGCGGCCGAGCTGATCTTGGCGGGACCTCGCCGCGCCAGGGGGGGGGGTCGTCCCGCGGAACTGTCCCGACTTTCGAGGGCTGCCTCTGGTCTTTGCGCGTTTTGTCTCACCAGGTGTCTGGCTCCGTGCTCCCAGCCTGGGTTATTGGCCTGGCTGGGAGGGGGTGTCCTTCGGGGCTCCTTGGAGAAGGTTTCCTTGGAGAGGATTTCCCGCCCGCCAGGGCTGCTTTGCGCGTTTTGTTTGGCCAGGCTTGCCCAGCGTGGGTGCGCTCCAGAGAAAAACCAGCAAATTCCCGATTCGGCAAATGAAATGTGTAGCCATCTTAGCCCAGTTGGCAGGCACTCTCCCCACAATGTGAAGGCTTGTGGTTCAATTCCCAGGGGATGTCCTTTCAGACTGGCGGAGTCTGTTTCTCTCTCTACAATTGTGCCCCCGATGGGTGTGCTCCATGGGTCGGGGGCGACGTGCCGCCCCCTCTCCTCTCCCTCCAGCCCCCTCTGCCAGCCCCTTGGGCCCCGAAAAATTGGGCAGGGAATCGCGAAGATGGTGGCGGGCAGTGCAAACAAAGCGAGAACAGAGGCAAACATACCCCAGCAAGGCCAAACACCAGGCTTGCGCATTCCTGCGCGTGTCCGTGTCCGCGTCTGTTGTGTCCGTGCGTGTGCGTGTCTATCGGTGTCGTTGTCGGTGTCGGTGTCCGTGCCTGTGTCTCTGTGTGTGTCTCTGTGTGTCTCTGCGTGTCTCTGCGTGTCTCTGTGTGTCTGTGTGCCTGTGTGTGTGTGCCTGTGTGTGTGCGCGAGTATGTGCATGTGCGTGCGTGCGCTTGTTGCACTTTTCTTCCAAGGCACTCTATCCTGATCTCTTGGCCATGCTATTTCTGGGCGCAGCCTATGTGCGCAAACCTTCGACTTTGCACGTGACAGTCACTGCGACACTGTGGGTGCGTGGCTTCCTTAAGCCCCGCGCTATTTGTCCAGATTGTTTTGCTGAGGTCGCCCTGCGCCTCGCTTTCAGGGTCCTGCGCCCGCGGCGCATGCTCGCTGCGGGATGAGCATTCAAGTGCTGGGCTTGCGCTCGCTTTTTCGATTCAAAAGTGGGGGCGTTCGGGCCTGGGGCGCATGGGGTTGCCGGAGGTGGTTGAAGTGAGGGTTGGAGGGACGGTTCGAGGGAGGGTTGGAAGGATGTTTCGGGGGGGGTTGGAAAGACGGCGGGGCTGGGGGGGGGAACGTTGGAGGGAGGGTTGGAAGGAGGGTCGAAGAACAACAGGCAACCAGTGAATACAGAGATGGCCCGAAATGGTTCGCGGCCATCTCGGGCGAAACGGACTGTTCAGCTCTCGCGCAGCATCTCGCGGCCCAGAGCTGGGAGAATGTCCCACGCGAAACGCGCCAGACCACCTCGCGAACCCTCCCATCGTCATATCATCCACCTCGTTCCTTTCTCATCCCATGCGTGCTTCTCATCCTCCACATGGTGCGTCACTTTTGTGGTGGGTGGGAAGGGGGGCAGGATTTGTCCCCCGAGTTTCGGCCACGTTCGCAGGACAGCGCCTGCACGTGCGAAAGCATCAACTTAAGCCTTGTGTCTGCTGTCTGTCGCGGGTGATTGCCGAGATGGTCGACGAGGAGCCTTCTGGACATTGTGGGCCCCATGAGCCTTATGGGACTTCTTGGCCCGATGGGAGCTGTGAGCCCAGTCAGCCCTACGGGCCCAATCAGCCCATGAGCCCGATGGGCTCATGAGCCCTATGAACCGCACGGGCGCTGCGGGCC
>CAUYUJ010016220.1:245586-284994 GCA_963575745.1 Prorocentrum cordatum | reverse complement strand
CTCCTCCTCCTCCTCCTCCTCCTCCTCCTCCTCCTCCTCCTCCTCCTCTGGGGGGGCCGGCCTGAGTGGGGAGTGGTGATAAGAGCCCAGAAGGGGCCCGAGGGGGGCCCATGCAGGGCCCTTCTCTTCGCCCCCCCTTCAGGCCACCCCTCATTACCACGCGCCCGAGCACCCACATCCCCAAACATCCGGCGTCTCGGAAAAGTCGGAGCGGAGGTGTTTTATAGTTTTCGGCCTCTCAGGGCCCTCGCGGGGCCTCGGAGCCCTCAGAAAACGACCCAGACTGAAAAACGGGTACCGGGGGAAGTGGTCGAGAGGTCGGGGGCCCGTGTCTCGAAAAAATCGAAACGCTGGATGTCTGGGACTGGGGCTCACGAGCGGCGAGCGTGGTAAGGCAGGGCGGTCTCAACACCTCAACCCTGGGACGCGGAGCGCCGCAGGGGCTCCGCCTAAGGCGGCGCAAAGGTGTTGAGGTGTTGAACCCGCCCTGGACTACTCGTGGTGCCTGTCCAGGCTAGCCGGGACCACTGGGGGGCCTGTTGGGGCCAGCCGGGAAATGGAGAGGGCTGTCTGTACGCAACCCGAAACCTTGCAAGGCGAACGTATCCATATCCGCGCCCTCGCGGTCTGGACTCCAGGGCGCGATCCCGCAGATGCGCGGTCGCACCGACATCGTTCCGCGCAGGGCATCCGCGAAAAGACGCCCCGTATCTGCGGGGCCGCGGCCCAGGGGCCCAGCACGCAAGGCCGCGGATACGGATATGTATTTCGCCCACGGCGCCACCCCCAAGATAAAAAACCGGCTTCCCTCTCGGGAGCGGCCAAGAGGGGGGTGTCCAAGAGGGGGGGTGCAAATCATGACCGGCGGCATGTGCGCGGCCCAGCGGGGGGGCCTGGGACGTAATGAAAGAAGAAGAGGCGCCATGAAATCTGGGGAAATATCATGGCCCACGCCATGATATCCACCCCCCCCTAGTCATCACCCCCCTCTTTTCCGCCCCCGACCCTCCTCCGTCTGCATGCGGGAAAGATTCCCGGGAGCGTGCTCGTCTGTTTGCTCATGTCTCCGACGGTCGGCGACCGGAGTGCCAAGACTGGATCCATGGCGCACTGCCCGCCGCTCCCCGCCGCGCGAGCCACGGAGCCCCGCGGAGAGAGCCGCGAGCACCGCAGACTGGCACAGCAGGCTGGACATAACCGGCCTCGAACGTATCCCTATCCCTAAGATGGGCGAGCAAAAAGCGAGGACAATCTTAGGAATAGGCCCGCAGAAACTGAGGGAATCCTTAAGATCGGCATCGAGGTGAGGTGATGTCAAACATAGGGATAGGGATATGTTTCAACCTGGTAAGGACATTCTCATCATCTCGCCCGCCTGCCCGTCACTCCCGCTGGCTAGGCACATCTGTCTCCAGCCCGTAATCGGTGGCCGTCTCACAGGACCCACCGGCTCACGCACACGTGTCCGATCGACCGGGTTACAGTTTGTACAGCGTGCGCGGTCGGGCAATTTGTCGTTTCGGCAAACTCTCGAGACTACCATTCCTGGACCAATACAAGAATGTGTTTCGCCCACGAGGAGCAAAGCTGGGAAGCCTCAGGAGGCAACTCCTGACAGGTCTTCGTAGGACCGATCGAAGGCTAATTATCAAGACCGATCGAGGGGCTATTAAGCCAGATCAGGCCAGATTTGGCCCAAAATTGTACTGAAAGTCACGGGAGTAAACGGAGCTAAGCAGGATCATGCCAGATCAGGCCTGTTTACGACCACGGACATAATGGTGCAGGTACTGAAATTAACCTCCAAAGAGTTACTTACATCCTAAGTCTAAATTTGGAGAACCGTTGCTCCCCACTTTGCTGCCCCTTTGTTCGCCTTTACTAATTACCCACCGGTCGGAAGAATTGGGCGTTTACAAACAAGAAGCAGGAAGGCGTTGGAAGTAGATTGTATATCCGCCGGCCCCCTCAAGACGAAAAAAGGGAGATCACTCGATCCTTGAGATTGCACCCTGGGAACCCAAAAAGCACACACACTCAACGACCGATGGGTGCTGTGCTCCCCGGCCGACGCCTCCTCCTTCTGTCGGCGCCCCTTCTCCGCGCCCCCCCTCTTCTTTCCGCGCAGACCGCGGCCTTTGGCCTTCCAGGATACCAAACCTGCTCGCATCCTTAGTCGACGAGCGCGCTCCACTGCTCGCAAAGTAACTACTCGCAAATAGCCTGGACCCCCTGCGGGGAATCCACGATAAATGGCATTAAAGCAGACAGGTGTTCTTCGGACGTTTGCGAGTAGGCACTTTGCGAGTAGTGGAACGCGCTCGGCGACTTAGGAATTGTTGACAGCGTCCTGCATCTCGGGGCCCCCGCCGGGCCCCGGGGCTGGCGAAAGACGACTCAGCACGGGGAAAGGGGTCGAGACCTCCGGAGATGCACGTTGCGAAAAAAACACGACGTCGGAGGCCTGGAGAGGGGCGACACCCCTGCTAGCTGCAGGAGCAGGGCCTCAAATCAGCGGCACGAAGGCCCCGTCGGCCACACCTGGCCAAACATGACCCCGAAACCGCATGTACGACATCACGAAAGTCCACTTGTACGCGTTTGGAGGAAGAAGTGTTGGCCAGCCCAAAATGAACTGCAGGTCAGATTTCTGAAACGCGGGCTGGGGTTCTGACTTCACAGGAATTCTGCAGACAAATGAACCCCAGAGAGGGCATCAGATACCCCAGCGTCGCTTGGACCTGCTCGGGTCGGGTTCGCACATGCTCGCAAACATATTCCTGAATCGTAGTCGGACCCCGATCATGGCCAGATTATCTCTGCTTCTAACCTGCCTGCCATCCGAGACAACCCACCTGCATGGCGGAGCGACCCTTGCCTTGAAGGCGTGCTGTTGTGCACGGTGGGCCCTAGGGGAAGAAGGAGGTCATGGTCCGAAGCTGGCGTTGCGCACGCTTGCCCAAATAGTGGCATTCGTGGGCGCGGGCTCTTACGTATGTGAGACAGGACAGCGGGGAGGGGGACAGGAAGGCATCAAAGGGTAGAGCAGCAAGCCAGGGTAAGCGAGAAAGCGTGAAGAGTGACAAAGCCGAGAAGCTGCGCATCAGGTAGCGAACCGACCAATGAGGAAGGATGTCCCCATGCGTCACTCACCACCGTTACCCCAGATGTCCAGGCCGATCCTGCGCAAACGTCAGCATGACCGCCATGATAACTAGAGGCCTCCCAGATGGGGTCCGAGTAGACGGGGTCGGAGGATCCCGCATGCATCGCCGATACATCGCCGATGCATCGTCGACGCATCGGCGACGTTTGCGGTGCATCGGCAACATCGACGTGAAGAAGATCGGGCTCCACATCGAGCCGCATCGGCGATGCATCGGCGATGCGGCGCGATCATCCGACCCCATCTACTCGGACCCCATCTGGGAGGCCCAGAACCATGAGAACGACCCTGATACAGGGTAGGGTACGTTCTGACCAGCATTTCGAGGCGAATCCAGCGGTGGCGACGAGGGCGTCCGAGGAGGCCCACCAAGAGAAAACGAGGGAGGGGTAGTATTACTCCTTCTCGTATGATCGAACCTCAGTCGAGACCCCACCGCCCGCAGCGCCCGACACGCAGCGCGGCCGCGGTGGCGCACAGCGGCAACACCGAGGCGGCGAGCAAACCCCCACCACGCCGAGGTCGCCGCGAGCCACGGCAGGCCGCCGGGTAGCCCCCGGTGGCCTCCGAGACGCCGGCTCCTGGGCGGGATTGGCCGAAGTTCGGCGGCGAGGGGGGGGGAAAGCGACAAGGAGAAAGCCCTCCCAGAAGGCGGCGGGGCTGATCCCCTCCCAGAGGGCGGCGGGGCTGATCCGAAGCCCTCCGAGCCGTCTGAGAAGGCCCGCCCTCTCCTCGCTTCCCCCCTGGACTCGCCGCCGAAAAGGGATGAAAGAGTAACACACCTCCAAAGCTGTGGAGGGGAGACACGGGAAAGGCCTGAGATGAAAGCGCTATAGGTATGGGGGCTGGCTAACGGACCCTGAGAGAGTTCTACCCCGAGAAATCTACCGGCCGCACATGGACCGGTTGTTAGTGGTCAGCTCATGGCAAGGGCCCCCGTGGCCAGACTTTCGGTATGTCGGCCAAAGCCTGGGGAAAACCAGCATGTCGCGACAGATGACGGGCCGAGTGGTCATGCAGACCGTATATGCCTGCACACTTGCACGAGCCCTGTCCGAAAGGAGGGGCGGGCGTGACAGCCACAGCGGCCACAGCGATGGCGGATGAACTAGGACGGCAGCGATGGGAACCACGGCGACCTCAGAGGTGCAAGGCCACCATATGGGCCACGGATCACAGAATTCGTGCGCAAGCACATCGTTCCTCACACTGTCGCGGAAGACTTCTCAAGAAAACGCAGAATGGCCATAAGATTTTGCGAGCACATCCAACTTACCTCTTGTGCCATTCACGTTCCACACCCTCCCCGTGTCCCACGGCCCGCATTCGTCCAGCCAGCTTCACTGCCTGAAAACATATGCGCGTTCCGACTGGTCAACGCAAAGTGGGCGACAACAATGGAACACTGAGATCTGTCCAAAAGGTACACCGCGCCAATGCCCGCGCAAGAATGCAAAACAAATAACAAGAAATCTTGATGATGGGTGTCCGTGGAAGCTGCGCAAAGCACACCGCGCTGAAGCCAGGGATGGCGCCATACCAACTTGCATCATGACTGTGTGCGCGATCGTACCTCTGATCCTTGCTCAGATAGCAAACTCTGAATTGAGCCAAATCTTGATGGGCGGGACAAAATCGAAATCATGAACTGTATCTCACTCACGTAACCATGAAAACTGCACACGTTCACGAGGTAGGTCCACGACGAAAATAATCGCTGCCCATGCCCGTGACGCGCTGGTCGCAATCTAACCGCACGCAAACAGCATCCATGCAAACGAACAACACGCGTTGGAAAAAAACATGCACTATCTAGACGCCCCCAGAAAAAAACGTGAATGACCAACACCTGCAAAAACAACATTGCAAAATAATGCGAATGCGAAAGCAACAGCGCAACAGCCGCCACTCTGGCCCATGCCAGCCGAAGCGTGGTAGAATACCAACTGCTGTCTGGTAGGGGCCCTATGCTCCTGCAAGGGCCCCATCCCTCTCTACCCGTGCGTTTCCCTGCGTGCACCCACCCCCCTCCTGAGGTTTCCTGGGTTGTTTGACGGCCCCCTACGGCGTCCGACATGCCCGACATGTTCTCCACTACGACCCAAGCATCATAAAATGGAGTGGGGTCACATACCTCCCCCACAGGCAATTGTAGACAAAAAATGAACGGGCTGCCTTTTGCTCAAACCCCACTGGAACCCTCCAAGACAGCTCAAATCAAACCCCCTCCAATATCAGACTACCCCGCCTTTATGGTGCAATCCGGAATACACTAGAGTACCAAGCCCGCCAGAATGGTTCCCTGACGGCCAACGATGACTCCAAGACGGCCCCAGAAGGCCTCAAAACTGCCAGCTCCCAAGACTGCCCAAGGAGTCTTCGAGAAAGTCACCAGGAAAGACCGAAGAAGCCAAAATCATTGATTTGCCGCATGTGTCTGACGGACGCTCGCACTCTCACATTTCCGCGCGTCCGTCAGCTCAAGACGGCCCAAGAAGCAGCCAAGATGGGCTCAGAACAGCCCACGATGACATCAAGAGGCCCCAAAACGGCTCACGGGGGTTCCAAGATAGCCCACATACGGGTCCAAAAAGACCCCACGTCGGCCCAAAGGGGCCATCATCAGATGGCCCCAGAGCCCCCAGGAGGCCCCAAAGGGCGCCCAGACGGTCCACGAGCACCCTCTGACCACGTCGACGCAGATCTGCTGTAAGACCGCGTACAAAGCCTCCTCGCCAACAAAGGTCTCCGCTGGGAAACAAGGCAGGGCTGGCGCAGGCTGGGGGGCGAAACCCGCGCCTGCGCCCGGGGGGGCCAAACCCGCGCCCGGCCCAGAACTGCCACCGAAGGGCCGGTTCCAGATACACCACCCGGGAGGGACTGAACCCGCACCCGGGGCCAGGGGGGCGAAACCCGCACCCGGCGCACCCTCCTGGGAGCTGCACGCATGCCAGCCGAAGGGCCGTTGCACGCACCGGGACTGCCACCTGGGAGCGACCGTTGCAATGGCAACGGCGCTCGGCCCACCACTTCCAGCTGCCCCGCTTCCCCGCCAAATTGGAGCAGGGGCGAATTCGCCGGCCCCCTCTCCCTAACTCCCCCATCAGCGGATCAACCTCCGCTCTTTTCTTGCTCTCCAGGGACAAGACTGCCTTCGCTCCGACGTGATATTCAAACGCACTGTCGGTTCGGCATCTGGAACGCAGGCTCCTGCACGCCTGGACCTCTAGCAGCTCTAGACATGACTCTGACGAGAAACTCCAAAAGACACAATATGCGTCAACGATGTCAAGCGTGAGCGAGTACAATAAGCAAACTGGTAAAGTGCAACTCGCAACCCCGGCGAACCTTTCGGCGTCTTGAGCTCGAATCACCACGGCCTTTTGCCCTATACCAGCTTAAGAGCAATTCTGGCTCAAGAACAATTCCGGTTGCTTTAGCATTGGGATCACTTACGCTTACCGAGAGTTGCGCACGTGGTTCGCGTGAGTTCCTGGTTGAGTAACACAATGACAAGTACCGACGTACTTTCGAAGCCAATATGTCTGGTGCATCATCTGCAGCTCTGCCAGGCGAGTCTACCGAACTCTCACAAAAGTAGGGCGATGGTAAGGGCAACGGCAAGACAAGTTTGCACGTCCGTCAGCGTCAGTCAGTGAATAATGTTTAATGAAAAATAATTATACGTGTGAACATATGTATATATATACATATATACAGATGGATGGCGCTCTTCAAGACGCCAAGTCAAGAGTCACCCAATCTCAAGAAAGCCAAGCTCGACAACGATGATTTCATGAAATCCCACCAGAAGATGGGGCGGCGCCCCCGTTCCGGGGCGTCGGAGCGGACGCCTCCTCGGCGAGACCGAGTCGAGGTGCCCTTGCTCTGCTTCCCCTGTCAAGACGGCCGCGGTGCCAACCCAAATAACATATTCCGACAAGTTGACTTTCATCGCGATTTGAAGCAAGCAAATATCAGCATGATAGAACGTTGAAGAGTCGCTTATTCTGGCGCAGCCGACCCCATCAAGAACGACATGCATGATGTCAAGACTCGTCTTAACATTGCGGAAAAGCGCGAAATCGCGAGCAGCTCGTGTGCAAAGCGGAACTTGTCTGTCATGCGGGCACTTGATATTGCGCATCGTCGCGCAGCGTGTATCGGTTCCGAAACAGATGATCTGCAAGAGCTTATTCGTGATATGGAACCGTTTGATCAAAGCGTCCGAATGTGCCAGCCTTCGAATTTAGACATTCTTGTTCGGGTCCACGAAACAATCGTAAATTGACCTAGGCATCATACGTGAAGTTTCGGAATCCAGAAGCTGCATCCACATTTCTTGAGACGACAGAAAAATAAATTCCCTCGGTGCAGCGCCGCGCCAGCAAAGGGCACAGACGTCTTGGCGCGGCGGACAGGACGGTCGGGCTCGCGGCCTAGGGCGACCCCATGGTGCACCCCGCACGCCGACCCGACCCCGTAGCCTGGCGGCCTGCAATGCACTACAGATTCCCCCGACAAGCCCCCCGAAAAAAGCCGAGAGGCCAAAGGGTGGTGAGGGTGGAGAAAAGGTAAGCCCGCAGGCGCGTGGGCCCCCGCAGGGGCCCGCCTGCCATGGGACACGCAATCTGCGGCCGCAAGCGCGTGGGCCCCTTTGGGGGCCCGCCTGCTCCTGGCCCTCGCAGGCCCCTGGGCCCCCGCAGGGACCCGCCTGCCCTTCGGCCGTTACTTGCTATCCCGCCACGGACCCGGGCGGACGGTGGGCACGGGCCGCCACCGAGAGGCACGGCGGCCCACCCGAGACTCGAAACCGACAGACGAGGCAGCAGCACTACAGCCTTGGCGAGCAACGCGAGGCTCGGGGAAGCGAAAGAGCGACTGAGTCGAGAGCGCCAGGCTCGGAGGAGCGAAAGAGCAATTGAGTGACAGAGGTACGGAGGTAGTCGAACGCGGGACGGCACCAGGAATTTATACGCCTGCCAAACCTCCGATTTACAGGGTATATAAATTCCCTCGGTGCAGCGCCGCGCCAGCAAAGGGCGCAGACGTCTTGGCGCGGCGGACAGGACGGTCGGGCTCGCGGCCTAGGGCGACCCCATGGTGCACCCCGCACGCCGACCCAACGCACGCCCAGCCGCAGCCCGCCGTGCCAGCCGGCGCACACTCCCCCCCATAGCTCTTCCCCGCTCTGTCCCTCGCACCCCAACGCATGCGTCGTGCGCACGGCATCGCTGAGGCCCTCTCGCTCGGAGTCGGAGCTGTCCGACACCCTCTATCCAGGCTCCTCCCCCTCGGAGCTGTCCGAATGCCCAGTGGCCTCCTCCGCCGCCAGAGTCTCGCTCATGGCCCTGGCTGACGGGCGCGCCCAGGCTGCCACGCTGCGCCACCCGCCCTGAGCGAACATGGCCGCCGGGCCCTGCGACCTGAGCACCTCGTCGGCCCTGCCCCTGCGGAGAGCATGGGTACCCCATTCCGCCGCGCGCGGCAGTGCCAGCGCCATTGCAGCAAGCTTTAAAAGCGACAGCGAATCCGCGCATGTCAGGCCCGGGAACACAAGCGACCCAGCGCGCGACGCCCTGCGGTGCAGCACACAGACCCCGCAGAGGCGCCGCCCCTGGATGTCGAACACACACACACACACACACACACACACACACTTCCGCCACAATTGCTCGGGCTCCCTGCGGCATTTGCGCAGTGCCAGAGTAATACAGGCGCCTCTCTTGCCGGCCTGCGACGCGGAACGGGACGGCGCGCGCGCGTCCCCCCACCCCCCCATGCCCGCGGCCGCCGGGGATGCCTCCTCGAGCGTCGACACCGCCGAGTGGCCGTTGCCATTCAGGCCGACGACTTCCGCCCCAAACCTTCAGCAGAACTGCCTAGGGCACGAAGAGCACAGACGGGAAGGAACCCGGCCCTCCCCCCTCGGCACGCTCGCGCAGGCCTGGCTACCAGGAAAGAAACAGCCACGTCGTCGCGCCCAGTTTCACGCCGGACCCACGCTGCCAGCTCGCGCGTCTGTTCCGCACTCGCCCTGGCGCGATACCGCCGCACCGCCCGGTCCTCGCATTTCTGCGCCCCCTTCACGATGCCTCCCATGGCGCCCAGCACCCCCGCGGGGGCGCGGAGGAGGCGCAGCACTGACCGGATCCTCGAAGCGTACTGCGACAGCGTCGCTGCCGACCGGCACACGGTGATCAAAACCTCGAGCGCAGGCCCGCTCGGCGGCCAAGGCTCGACCCCTGCCGCCCTGCGCGCTCGCGCGGCGGGCGCGCGCGCTGCGGGCGGCGCGACTGCACCCCCCCTTTATTACAGGACCTGCAACACAATCCCCAGCACGCCACTGATGAGGCGTACTGGGCCGCAGTCTTGCGCCACTGGCCCATCTCTACCCACGCGGCGGCAAGGTCGATCATCTCGCGCCGATAGCTATTAATTCCCGCGGCGATCAACGCCTCGCCTCCCTCGGAAGGCCGCGCTGGTAGGCCGAGCGCCGCCGGGTGTCCGGTGGCCCTTCCTAGCAGCCTGAAGAGGCAGGCCAGCCGCAACGGGCGCGGTGGACACCCCCTCTCCCTGGCCTGGACCAGCTCTCGCAGCGCGGCCCGCACCTACTCCAGGCGCGGATGCACCGCGGCGGGCGCCCGCCAGGGCTGCGCTTCCAGAGCTCTCGCCGCCCCGCCGGGATTGGCCTGCGAACGAAAGAAAGACGCACGCACCCGCGCACGCGCACGGGCCGTGACACTGGCGCCTCCGGCCGGGGCGCGCACACCGGCCCCGCCGTCACACGCCGTCGCTTGCGGGTCTTCACGCACGCCGCGACTTGGTCCGCCAGGCCGGGCGTCCGCTTCAAGGCGGGCCAGACCCATTCCAACTCACAGCCTGCCAGACCCTCGAGATCCTCGCGGCCGGGCGCGGCACCCTGCTGCTCCGCGCGAACGCGCGCGCGCCCGCGACCTCGACGCCTTTGATTCCCCCCTGCAACATAACCAATACCACCGACTCTGGATTCAGCGCCCGCCCGGCCAGCGCTGCATTCACGGCCATGCGCGCAAGAGCAAGCAAGTCGCCATTCGGTGGCGGATCGCGCTGCATGCCTTTACACACACAAAACACTCGCGGTGGCCCGCGGACTCCGCGCACGCCGCAAACGATGCGAGCATCCCTCCCGCGCCCTTCGGAAGCGGATCGCGCTGCATGCCTTCATACACAAACACTCGCGGTGGCCCGCGGCCTCCACGCACGCCCAAAACGCTCCGGCTCCGCGCCCTTCCCCTGCAAAAGGAGGGGGGGGGAAGGGCGAGCCCACAGCGCCCCGCGCGGGGCGCGGTCCCCCGCGGATGGCATCACTGCCAGGGCGGTTGCGCAGGCCACTGCCACGCTTCTTCTGAGAAGCCCGCGCGATGCAGGGCTTCCAACTCGCGCCACTTGGACTCCGGGCGGGTGGGCGCGTCCGCTGGATGCTGTGCGGAGGGCACGCGAAAGGCCCACATGGCGCACCCTGTGGTCGCCGCCCCGAGCCACAGGTTCCCGACCAAGGCATTCCAGTCGGGTTGGCGCGAGGCTCCCCGCACAATCGTGCCCAGGGCGACAGCGGAGTCAATGGGGCAAACAATTTCGATGTCGCCATACTCCGCCAGCACCGTCCCCAGAGCGCAGAGTGCCGCCACGAGCTCCCAAGTGGCCACCTGCGCACCGCGCGCGCCCTGCAACACCCACGTTCGGCCCTCGCGGCCGCGCGCGCGCGGGCCTGCACTTTCCGGCGCACCACCCAGCCCCGAAGGGCCGCAGGCACGTTCGCCGCGGCATACCTTCTCCGGGAGCCGTCATCGACCACCCATGCCAACCTCACGCCATTCCACACCCAGCAGCGGGGGCGGGACGGCACGCAGCGCACGCGACCTGCCGCCGCCCGTTGCATCCGAGTAAACAAGCACGCGCTGCTTTGCCCGCCACCGCAGCGGGACATGCCGCTGGGGCGCGGCGGCCAAGAATCGCAGCCACCATTCGAGCGTACGCCTCAAGCGCGTGGTCAACACCGTTCGCCTCCCGGTGGACCAATGGAAAAGCGTGGCCAAGTAAACGCGGGCGCCCCTGCCGAAGACGGCGGAGGCGCCCCACCCAAGATTTCCCGCCAGCTTGGCCGCACCCGCGGGCGACAGCTGGCCAGACTGGAGGACCTGCTCAATGGAGCCACTTGGCCACTTTTTCAAGCGGAATGCTGAAAGCCAACGCCTGTTCCTGCGCAACAAAACTCGCGAGCCGGCCGACCACGCGCCCCCCCCCCGGTCGACCGGCGGGGCGCGACAGTGGCGCACCGGCTTATTGATTACCGTAACCGTTACGCCCAGGACCTCGGCCGACTCGGCCGACGACACGCGATTCTCCTCGTCCAATTCCCAGCCCAACAAAGTCTCGATTACGAAGCGCGTCAACCGAGATGCTCCAGCGGCCCCCGCTAAGGGTCCCTCCGCCCAGCCTCCCTCCTGGTCGATTCCGAAAAAGTCGCCCACGAATCTCCCGGTTGGGGCGAAGAAAAGCCGGCCCAGGATCGCCTGCAGCGCGCGCGGCGCGCCCCGCCGCTTCCGGGGGGGGAGAGGGCACTCGCACCTGCACAGCGCCTCCAAACCGCTCCCAGGCATACACGCTCGCCACCGCACCGAACGGGCAGCACCACAGCTGCAGTGCCCAGCCCTCCTGTGCCGCCTCCCCCCAGACGGCCACCGCCATGCACAGGGCAGACAGTGCCAGCGGCAGGGTCTTGAATGCCCGCACGAAATCCTCTTTGCGGAGCCTCAGGGGCCCCCGGCCCCGCAGAGCCCGCGCCAAGCTGACGAGCACATCGAGAGTCTCCATCCGGATGCGCTCCGTCGGCGCGGTACACTCAAGCTCGCCGAGAAATCATCAATTACGCGCACCTGCTGCGATCGCTAGAAGCCGCTCTCGCTTCGCGCGGCTCGGAGCCGCGGGAAAAAGGCGGCCCGCGCGGCTCGGTGCCGCGGAAAAGGCGGCTCGCGAGAGACCCGAAAGGCGGCTCGCGCCGCACCTTACGCCTCCAGCCGCCCTCCTGTTTCCAGCGCAATCCCTCATCGACCAGAAATCTGGGGGAGTCAACACCGCGTCTCGGCAAGCCTGGTCCAACGGGCACCATGCGCCCTTGTCCATTTCTACCTGAGCGCGCGCTCGGGCGCGCACATGCGCGGCTCGGTGCCGCGGGAAAAGGCCCCCTCCCCGCGCGCCTCCTCGCATGCTTTGCGCAGAAACTCTCGCCGCAATTCCCCGCCGTGGGCGCGATCGCCCGCGACCCGGCAGACCGCGTCAGCATTCAGGCGCGGCGCTTCGCGGTGGAGCGACGGGGGGTCACGGAAATCCCTCGTCGCCACCCGCCCCACACCGCCCGACACTGGCAATTCGCCTACCAGAGGGAAGCCCCTCTCGATTTGCAGCGCGAAGTCCGCATCGCTCACCCTTGCCGCCGCCAACGTTTCCTGCAAGGGTCGGGCGCGCAGAGGGCGGCCACCCCGCGCTGGCCCGCACCCCAGCCCCGATGCCTGCAAGAGCCACAATTTTTTCTTCGGCCCCAGCACGGCTTGCACGTGAGGCGGAAGCCCCTGAAAATGCGCCTCCAACGACGCTTGACCCACGGGCGAGGCCGCGCGCGCGGGCGCGCCGCCACCTGCCACGCCGGGTCCAGCACCCGTTTGCGATTCTCCCGGCAATGCCAGGCGGCCGCCCGGCGGCGGCGCAGGTCGCGCCCCTCGAGGGCAGTGCGCGCGTCCACCGCGTCCGCCCATGCAGCAGGGAGCTGCTTGGGCCCCTCACACTCGGGGAGGCGCTGGGCCCACCCCCAGTGATCCAGCGGGGACATCCGCTTGATTCTTTCCTCGTCTGATAGCAAGACTTCAACCGCTTGCCGCAAGGCAACCGTGTCTGAAGCGCAAGCCTCGCCACCGCGACCCGCGCGCGCGACCGCGCCATGGGCGACAGCGGCGAGCCTCGTCAACGAAAGGCCCCTCGACCGCGCCGGGGGGCAGCGATGCCTCGCCGTCCCAGCGCTCGTCAATTCCTGCACTATCTCCCCACTCTGCCCGCCCCCCCCCCGCGGTGATCGCGATCGACCCCCTCGCGGGTTCACGCGGGCCCGCGCGCGCGTCGCGCCTCGTTCTTCCCCAGCAAATTTCCCTGCAACGCCGCAACGCGCGCGCGCGCGCGCGCGCGCGACCGCTACATGGGCGGCACTTGCGGGCCTCGTCAACGCATGTTTCTTGCCGGCGCCGGAGCCACGCGCAGGCGCGGAAGACCCCCAGCCGCCGCGAGGCGAGCGGGACCTCGCCGCGCCCCACGCCTTGGGCGGCCTCTTCGGGCTCTGGACCGGCCTGCACACGGTGGATCGCGGCCACGCAGACGGAAACATCCCGTGGACACTCCTGTTGTCAGGCGCACGACTCTCCGCCCCCTGGCCCGCCCTGGCACGCGGCGCATCGCCGCGCGGCCTCCGGCGGACTGGGCGGCACACCCCGCCTCGGCTTCGCCGCTGCCACTCCCTTAGACTTGGACTCCGCCTTGGCCTTGGCGGCCTTGAGCACATCCCAGTCCAGGGTGCACAGCAGCGCATCAACGCCGCCCGCGCCCTGCTCCAGCGCGCGCGCGGCCTGCGAAAGAGGGGGGTCGCATCGCGCCCGGCGCGCGCCCCCCCTGCACAACACCCCCGCCTTCTGTCGCATGGCGGTATCATAGAAATACGCGGTGCGGGCCCCACCGCGCCCCCCCGCAATCCGGCTCAGCTGCCATTGGTAGGCCAGCAGCACCACCAGCGTGAAAACCTGGGTGATGGTGCAGCGCATTCCCCATTCAAGCAGGTGCGCCTGCCCACGAACGGCACTGCGCCGAAACTTGCCCCCCCGCGCGCACCGCGCGGTTGTGCGGGCCCCTTCGCGTCCTTGAGGTCGGCATACGACGCGAAGTCCACACCAGTCGTCGCCACGGCCGCCCGCTTGGCCGCCGCGACCTTTTTGGCGCGGCTCTCTGCCGAGCCCCCGGGCAAGACCTCGGAACGCCGCGCGACCGCGCCTCCCCCCCGCGCGCGCGAGATAAACGGGGCATCGCGCAGCACCATGTCCAGATCTGGCACGCGGCTCCACGGCGGCTTGAAATTCAATTGCAAGTCTTCACCCTCGGCGCTCCCCAAATAACGCCGGCCCTTGGCTGCCGCGGCCTGTGCCGCGCACGCCGCGCCGCGCTCGCCCGGCGCGCGCTCTGCCGGCGGCGCCTTCGCGAGCTTTCCGAAACGAAGCATGGCCTCCTCCGTCGGGAGGGCCCCGCCTGGAAAGGCGTCAAGCCCGACCTCCCTGATCCGCTCCTGCGCGCGCCGCAGCCGCGCCCCCCCCCCACTCTGGCTCGCCACCGCGGGACCAAGGACCTGGAGCGTAAAGGACACATGATCGGTTTTCTTCTCCTTATCCATCTGCTCGCGCGACGCCTGCACATATTCTGCCATCGCGCCCGTCGCCTTCGCGAGGTCGCCGCTGCTCGCGGGGCCCGGGGCAACACCCTGCGCAACGCCCCCCCGAAGCCATGGGCCCCACGGCGGATCGCAAGACATGCACGAGTCCTGTGCGCGGCCCTGAACGCGGAGGGCCAGGGCACGGTGGGCAGGAGGTACCTTGAACTCCGCCCAGCCCTTGCCCTCCCCGGCGTTGAACGGCTGCGAGTTGGCCGCGGGTAATCCCGCGGCCAACACCTCCTTGACAGAGGCGTCCGCGAAATCTTCGGCGAGCGCCGACCCCACGCATTCCGCCATCATTCTCGCAGTCGCCACGCAATGCATCACGGACCTTTCGCGTGGCTCCGCGTCCACGGCCTGCACAAAATGGACCCATTTCACCTGCGACACAGATCGGCGCAAACAGCCCGCACACCCCCCTCGCACGCCGCGCGCCTGGGCCCCGCGACCCGCTCCGGCGAAGGCGGATTCCCCTACGGCTTCAAGCAGAGCAAGGACATCGCGGTCGGAATAACCGTGCGTCCTGGTGGCGCGCGTCCGCTGCTTGCCCGATTCGCGTTTCGCTGCAAGGCCGAGACGCTCCACGCACGCCGCGCAGGCGCCCCCCATCCTCGGGCGCGCCCAACGGCCCGCACGCAGCCCGAGCTCCGTCCACGGCCACCGTTACCCGGCACGACGCTCCCAGCCCGCGCGCGGGCGCAGCCACGAATGCAGCCCAAGCCACGTACACAGCCAGCCCCCAACGCGCCCGTACGCAGCGCACGCGCGCACGCCCCGCGCATCCCCTGCCCGCGCACCCAGCAGGTCCTAGCCTGCGCCCTGTGGGCAATCACCGCAGCTGGGCTTGCCCCGCGGCCCCTGGGTCAAATGGGAAGGGAACCGTCGCCGCGAGTTCACCGTCCAAGGGCCCGCGTCGGCAATTCGAACGGGACCGGCTGCGGCCGCGACCGGCCGCTCGCGGGCGCGGGAACTGGCGCACCAGATCGCCGAAGCACGCCTGGCACCGCCCCCCCTCCCGCGCAGGGGCCCCCGCATGCGGGTAGCGCGAGGCCGCGCGCCCGCGGATCCGCGCGCCTGCCGGTACCGCCACTGCTCTTCCCAATCCTTCTTGACCGCGGCTGGCTCGCCCAGCCGCTCACAAAAAAGGCAGAGGGCGCCTGAGAACGGGCCCAGGTCGCAGAGACGCGGTAGCGTCGCGGACAACGAACCCTGCACCATGGGGAAGGCGCGCACCGCTCTTGCTCGCGCGCGGTCACGCAGGCTGCACGGCGAGCTGCATTCCCCCTGCTCGGATTCACGCGTATGCGATGCTCGACGGGGGCCCGTGCAATGCATGACCCCGACGCCTCGCAGGCAGCCCCCTCCCCCGGGCCACACACCCAGCCACAGCTGCAAACACGGCCCGAACCCGAGCCCCGTGTATAGTGTGCCCCGTGTATAGTGTGAACCCGCATGCAGCCAGATCCACGTATAAGGCCACTGCCAAGACCACGCACGCGCTCAAGCCACGCGTGCAGCCAAAGCCCTGCACGCAGCCAAAGCCACGCATGCAGTCTAAGCCACGCATGCAGCCAAAGCCACGCATGGAGCCACGTGTGCACCCAGCCACGCATGCAGCCTAAGCCACGCACACGCCCCAAGCCTAGCGCGCCACACACGCCACGCACACTGCCCAGGGGCTCGCACACACCCAAAGCCTCTTCGACTAGGTGCGCGCGCCCCCAGCGCACCAGTCAACCGCGCGCGGCTCCGCCCCGCGCGCGCCGCGCACGGCCGCGCGGCCGTGCCACCGCGCTTGGAGCTCACACAACCGATCCCCAGGAGACAGAGCGCGGCGCCGGACTTTGACCATGCCATTGCACTGCGTCTCATCCCGCTTCGGCAGCCCCGCGAATCCCACAATGACGCGGCGTACGCCGAGGGGGGGATCCTAAGAAAAGAGAAGCCCGCAGGCGCGTGGGCCCCCGCAGGGGCCCGCCTGCCATGGGACACACAATCTGCGGCCGCAAGCGCGTGGGCCCCTTCGGGGGCCCGCCTGCTCCTGGCCCTCGCAGGCCCCTGGGCCCCCGCAGGGACCCGCCTGCCCTTCGGCCGTTGCTTGCTATCCCGCCGCGGACCCGGGCGGACGGCGGGCACGGGCCGCCACCGAGAGGCACGGCGGCCCACCCGAGACTCGAAACCGACAGACGAGGCAGCAGCACTACAGCCCTGGCGAGCAGCGCGAGGCTCGGGGAAGCGAAAGAGCGACTGAGTCAAGAGCGCCAGGCTCGGAGGAGCGAAAGAGCGATTGAGTGACAGAGGTACGGAGGTAGTCGAACGCGGGACGGCACCAGGAATTTATACGCCTGCCAAACCTCCGATTTACAGGGTATGTAAAACGTGCCAGAGTCAATCGAATACGGTCAATGTGATAGCAGCAGAGACGCAAACAAATTCACAGAGGATTGGTGCTTCAGAAAGGCGACCCAGCTAATCAAATCGCATCCGAACGTGCGCAAGGATACCAGCAATGCACATTTTAAAAACGGCACCATTATCACTGGAGACACGATCGGGCTCGCGCAACACCGCAGTGATCTTGAAGGTGAATTTCGGGAGCCACTTGAGAGACTTCGTTTCCCTTGGGATTCGGGGGGACCTCACACGTTGCATGCAATTGCTTTGCCGCCCTCGCCCGCAGCGCAGCTGCTGGCGCGCGGCCCCCGCGTTCATCTGCATTTCCAGATTCTCAATTTTCTAAGCAGAGCAACGCACGCGTCGACATCGAGGGCCCAGATCACTTGCTTCAAATGAGTGTCGGTCAGCGCGAATTCGAAAATCTCAGGAATAATTGTCGAGTGCGGTTTTCGCTGCTCCACTGTATCCCCGCAGAGATTCCGATCTGTCGAGTCTCCGTGCTCCAAAATTCTCGAGCAGCCATAACCCGGAGTCTTCGAGTTGCCTTAATCCGGAGTTCTCGAGCTGCCTTAACCCGGAATTGTCGAGTTGCCTCACTCCGGAGTTGCCTCGACAGCTCCCTTCCACTGGCTTTGAGCCCAAGTTTGGCTCGCAGAAAGCGCAACAGATTCCGCTCCGCGAATGCCTTTCGAGGCCAAATGAAAAGGAACAATCTTTACCTCAAGGAGGAGACCTTGGCGAAAGCAGGTTGCATACTCCTTTGGCTTTTTCGAACTTCACCATCTTGCATTTGAACACCCAGGGTTCTTACTCCTAGCAGGCTGAGATGGAAGCTCGCACATCTGTTTTGCCTTCCCGTCCCGGTCTTATTTTTGCGAACGAAGCTCGATACGATCGAGCCCCCATTCCCATTTGTCTCTGGCACGCGTGCGTTTGCAGTAAGAGTCAGAAAGAGCAGCGGCGGTGGTGAAGCACTTTTCATGCTCGGTTGTTTTGCCCGTGTAGTTTCCCCTATTGAGTATGTCGGCATTGGCTGAACGTTGTTGGCGAGTCGTTCATATCGATTGTGGCCCTGTCTCATTTGTGCATGTTTCATCGCCCTCCTGTCCATGCAGAGACTGTCTCCTTGCAGGCTGCATTCTCTTAGCTCGAACGTTGCTTTCTCAGACGATTGGAAATTCGATCTTTGGCCATTCTAGCGTGCATACTCCGCCTGGACTTCGACATTCGATCCCCAACACGCTGGGTCAGGCTGAAGCTGCGCGCATGCGTTCTTCTCATGGTTTGCAAAAATGATCAGAGGAGACCGACTCGGGAGCGCAATCTTCCAGACTTAGTTCCCCCAGATTTGCGCGAGTTGGCCGACGCTTGTACTTTACCGAGTGTCGAAGACCAGGGAGAAGTGATTATCTCTTTGCTTTCCTTCTTTCTCAGACTACGCGCCGCCTCGCACGCTCCAGCAGTTCAATCCGAAGTTAAGACGCGCCCGGTCAAATACTGGCTCTGCTGATTCGACTTCATTGGAAGCCCCCCCCAATCGCGGCGCAGAGTTTGCAAAAGAAGCAATTTGAAGCAGCATGCAAAACCGGGTTCCCCAAGTCTCCGCCCCTGTCCAATGGAGCCATCCTTGGTTGACACAAGAATGCATCGATGCTGCGTCGGCCAGAACATGCGCTGCCGGCTGCGATTTCCTCGCATGCACAGTTCGCCATTGCAGTGCTGTTTGCTCGAGATCCTCTAGTCAGCATTGCGATCGAACTCGCTCGACGCTTCGTTCCCTCCCTCACGGTTCGAAAGCTTGGAGGCGCTGGCCCAAGGAACTGCATTGGAAATTAACGAAGTCTTCGTCTCCCGCTCGCCACCGCGCGAAAAGCGCCCGCGTGGCCCGCGCAGAGGAAGAGCCAGATTTCTCGGCGTCTCCGCTTCGAGATCGACGGCATGCGCCCGCGCTAGAAGAAATCAATGTTCGGCGACTGCGCGGCGCACCCCTGCGAAGCAAACGTCTTACTTCGCCGCGAGGGTTCGTCGCGCGAATAATGTTAAGAAGTCTGAATGTTGTCTCTGCCTCTGGTCCGAACGGCATACGCGCCCGCGTTTTCTTGGCTTGGTCTTCCTACCCCGCCCCTCCTCTTGCTCCCCCCGCCCAGTCCACGTTGAAATTTCGACATCCCCACGCAAGCGCCCGCATCGCGTCTGTCCACTGCACGAGAAAGGAACGACGCATAACCCGATTAGTTGTAACGGAGTCGATGCGACGACCAATGCGTCGAAATGCGCGGAGCGCGTTCTCTTCTCCCCCCCCCCCGCGTCTCTCGCCCTCTATAGTTCAGGCCGCTAAATTCGCATGCGGCCTTGGTCACGGATATCGCGATGCGACGCCACATTCTCTCACATCGGATTCTTTATGCCCAGCGGCTGTCGCGAATGATTGCACCACTCAGATGTTGCCGGCGCCTTCGACAGAGCCAAATCATGACGTTCAGCGTCGAAGTTGCGCGCTTTCGGCCCCCCGCCCAGTTTACGTGATGTGGCTGGCTGTCGACTGGGTGCTCGCACTGCCTGCGTCGCAGTCGCAGGCGGCCGCTCGACGGCTCTAAGAAGTGGCCGACATGGCATTGCAGGGCACCGTCTCGGGCCCACCTCACTCGAACAGATTTTGCAGCGGCGCCCGCGAGGCGATCAGTAGAATGCTGATGTGTGTATATATAAACATAACTATATACGTATGTATATATATATATATATATATATATATATATATGTACAGACATACACACATACATACATACAGACAGACAGACAGGAAGACAGACAGACAGACAGACATACATATATATATATACACACACATACATGCCCGCCCCTGCCCCCCTCCACGCGCGAAGCCGAGGCGCGCGGCCGCGCGCGGCGGCGCCAGAGCTGCCTGCGCGAACGGGGCCGGGCAGACGCAGTCGCACTCCCACCTCCCAAGGAAAGCGTTCACATTGCTCCCAGGAGCCAGCCGGCTGGAACCAATTTCAAAATTCAGCGCGTCGGTTTTGATCCCGAGTGGGCTCTGTCAGGTGTCGCGCAGAGCCGCGCGCGCGACGGCGGTTGGAAGCCACGTCCGCTGACTTGCACTCGCGCAGACGCCGAGCAAGGCCTACTGGATAAGGCGCACATTCTATCGCCCATCGAATATCGAACTTGCGTTTCCACAAAACGCCCCCTGCTCAATCTCAGCCCAAAAAAAACGGCGTCCAAGATCCGCCCTGGCAGCGCGGGATTTCCTGACATTGATGATATCCACCACCTCAATTTAGCCCCCCTGCGCCCACAGAGAGACACGTTGTAATAGGTTGTTTAAAATTGACGCGCCCCCCCCCCCCGGCGCGCCTCGACGGCACTTTCATCGCCTTGCCGATCCCTGGCCAGCCTGGGCTCCAGATGTCGTTCGTTCCACGATGGGTGGCGCTCGCTTGCTCAACTTGCCGCCAGACGGCGCCGCCCGAGCGCTCGACGCGCATGCGCCCCAACGCTTACTGTCCGAGCTTCTGCGGCACGCTTCTGGCCAGGTTCCGTCTTGGCCGCCGCGTCACTCGCGGCGCGCGCCGCTTGCTTTTTTACGACTTGTCCCCTTTTCGACGTTGGCGCCCAGCAGCCCATTGGCGTTTCTTCGTCTTACCTATATTTCGTTACGCTGTCGTCTCTCATTTGTCTTCTCTTCTTCTGCCTTTCTCCCCCATCCTTCTCTCTTCCTCGTCCTTGCATGTCACATTTTTATATATATATATCTCTCTCTCTCTCTCTCGTTCTTTCTCTCTCTCTCTCTCTTTGCCCTCTGTTCGGTTTCTCTTCCTTCCTCCCTGTTTTAGCTCCTCTTCTCTCTCCCTCTCTCTCTCTCTCTCTCTCCCTCTTTCTCTCTCTCTCTCTCCTCTCTCTCTTTCTCTCTCTCTCTCTCCTCTCTCTCTCTCTCTCTCTCTCTCCTCTCTCTCTCTCTCTCTCTCTCGATGTATACATATGTATATGTACACAACATATATATATTATATATATGTATGCGTGTGTGTGTGTGTTTATGCTGCCCCTCGTCGCCCCCCGCCCCCCCCCCCCAGTTCCTCCTCTCCCCCGCCCCCTCTGGCCGCCTGCGTGGAGCGCAAGTCGCGCGCGCTGCGCGGTCGCCGTGCTCGCGGCTTGCGCCCCCCCCTCCCCCCCCCCCCCTGCTTACTGTTCGCCACTGCCAGCTTTCTCCTATCGGTTACACGCATTATCTTCTCTCTTCTCTTTCGCTTGCATCCTCGGTCGTCCTCTCCCCCCCCCTGCTCTCCTCCATGCTCACTTCATTCTCTGCATTGCCCTCCCGATGCCCCCCCGCCAGCCTTCCGAGCAAGCTCCGGCGGCGCACGTGGAAAGATCCCCCCCCTGCCCCGGACGCGCCGCTTTTCTTCGACGTGGCTTGACGAAGAGAACCGCGCCACAGAGGCGCCGATCGAAATCGTCGCCCGATCTGCGCATTCGACGCCACCTTCGCAATAACTCTAGGCCAATCATAAAATACCCACGCTCCGCAAACTGACACTAGCATGCCCAAATCGCGTCTCCGTCGGCGCGACGACGGGAAAAGCAACTCGAAACACCACATATTCGTCTCCACCATTGCCTTCAAAGCTTCGGCCTCTGACTCTAAGCGCGCCCCTTGAAGAAGGACATGATTTAGCGCCGTCTTCACACATGACTTTTGAGAAAGTCTTCGCGCGTCATCTGCCCAGAAATAAAAATGACCCATCCAGCTTCGTTTAATGGAATCAGTTTGAAGTAGCAAACTACGTTGTAACTCGTCGCGCATCAGATAATAAACCAGTTCCGAAGATAACAGCGCCAAAAAAACGCATGAGCGCCGGTCTATGGATGCGCACAACCTTCTTAAGTCTCTGCACAACATATACTTTAATACGCCTCCTGTTGTCTCGCAAGTGAAACGAGATTCCGGAGACCACATGCAACTGAATAGAAAAGAACTGGGAATATTCGTTTCATGCGCGATATTCCCTCAAAGATAACTGTTAACCCAACCGTTCCCCTTGCGGGCCTTCGAACCCGTTCTCGACGCGATGGACTTCATATCTGGTAAATTCCGCCGACAGAAAACATTATTCTAAAACTGGCCATGACTCGCTCACGCCATTGAAAACATTGTCGAAATACGCCGCCGCAAATTGGGACCGGCAGCAGGTTGATGTTCGAAAGATTTGTCTGAATAATTCGACATTCTCAAGAGAAGCTTACAACCTTAACTTTTAGTGCCAAAGAACATGTCACTCGAAACCGTCAAAAAAAAACATCGATTCTAAATCTACACAACCCGGCAAAGCCTGGGGGAAAAAAACGATACGTAACGATATTGAACGAAAGTAAGTGATAATCACGTGAGTATTCTTCACACAAATCAAAATTGTGATACTCGGTAATCACACGTCAATACCCGTCACTTCAACTAGAATCTCATGCGAAAACAAAGAATTCTCTCGGGAAAGGAACACATGCTAGTGGACCTACACCCACTACTCTTCCTACTATTACAAATACTACACTACTACTACTACTACTACTACTACTACTACTACTACTACTACTACTACTACTACGACTACTACTTCTTGAACTACTACTACTACTACTACTACTACTACTACTACTACGACTACTATTATTACTACAACTACTACGAATTCTACGACTACGACTACTACGACTACGAGTACGTTTAGCTCGACTACAACTTCTGCTACTACTACTACTACTACTACTACTACTACTGCTACTGCCACTACTACTACTACTACTACTACTACTACTACTACAACTTCTGCTACTACTACTACTACGACTACTACTACTACTACTACTACTACTACTACTACTGCTGCTACTGCTACTACTACTACTACTACTACTACTACTACTACTACTACTACTACTACTACTACTACTACTACTACTACTACTACTACTACTACTACTACTACTACCACTTCCACGACGACGACTACTACTACTACTACTACTACTACGCCTACTACTACTACTACTACTACTACTACTGCTACTACTACTACTACTGCTACTACTAAAACTACTACTACTACTACTACTACTACTACTACTACCACTACAAAGTACTAGTAATACATGTTGTGATACTCGTAGTAGTAGCACCAGTAGTAGTGGTCCTACTATTCAACATAGCCACAGCACTTGTAGTATCTCTCGTAGCAGCACTAGTCGAAGCATTACAAGTAGCACTAGTAGTAGTAACAGTAGCAGTAATAAAAATAGAACTACTACTACTACTACTAATACTACTACTACTACTACTACTACTACGACTACTACTACTACTACTACCACTACGACTACTACTACTAGTAATACAACACAGCGGGAGTAGCACTACGAATTAAGGTAAGAATAGTTGTAGCAGCACTAATAGCCATAGTAGCGGTAGTACTAAAAAAAAAAACGCACTGATAGCAATAACAGTTGCATGAGAAGCAGCTACAGAAATAGTACTACAATGACAGTGACAATAGTGATCGTAGTAATACTAGTAGTAGTAGTAGTCGTAGTAGTAGTAGTAGTAGTAGTAATAGTAGTAATAGTAGTAGTAATCGTAGTAGTAATCGTAATAGTAGTCGTAGTAGTAGTAGTAGTAGTAGTAGTGTAGTAGTAGTAGTAGTGATAGTAGTAGTAGTAGTGATAGTAGTAGTAGTCGTACTAGTAGTAGTAGTAGTAGTGATAGTAGTAGCAGTAGTAGTAGTAGTAGTAGTACTAATAATAATAGTAATAGTAGTAGTACTAGTCGTACTACTAGAAGTAGTAGTAGGCAAAGGCACGCTCTCCACGCCTGGGCCGCCGCACGCGGCACGCCCTTCACGCCTGGGCCGCCGCGCGATTCCCGAAGGATTCCCGCACGATGCCCCACAAGGCGCCCAGGAAGCCTCAGAAGGCCCAGAAGGCCCAAGGAGGCACCAGGAGGCCACCAGGATGCCAGGAGATCCAAAAGGCCTCAAAAGGCTTCAAGAAGCTTCAGGACAGGACAAAGAACCCAGAAGGCATCCAGGAGGCACCCAGCTGTCGTGTGCTATGTGTTATTGACGCGTCTGCTAGCTTAGACAATTGATGCGACCGATACTGAGTGCAGCGTTGCATTGCTGCGTCCGCTATAATCTGCCACGCGGCCCCCAAGAAGCCCCAGAAGGCACGATAACATCAAACTACCACGTTGCAAGACATAAAAATCCGATACAAGGGTTTGGTTAGTAGTACTGATATATAATAAGAATAATAGCATCGTAAACATTAGTTTAGATTGTTTGATGTTGATTGTTCGGAACGCGAACGTCATTTAAGGAAAGCTGGTTTGTTGTCGCGGTTTATTTTTTCTTTTTACAATAGAATGAACACCAGGAAACTCATATTATTGAATTTAGGTTTTATGTTTATGTTCTAGGCCATCGACATTTCAAATGCATTGCATGCGCACGCGCTATTAAAATACTGTCATTGCGCGATTTCGAATCTCTCTTATGTACATTTCGGGATGATATCATGAATATCCCAATGTTTTTGCGCTCGACGTCCTTGCGCGATTGCAGAATTGCTTGTTTTGCGCTTGCGTCTGTCTGATCGTTTTTCCGTTTTTTCCCCAGCCCAAATTGTGTAGTGTTTGCAGAATGTTCAAACAACAGAGAAGTTCGATTCGCCGACCCGAAAATTTACTGGTTGAACTGAAAGTGGCCAATTCCCATAGGTGCGAAAATTGGGGTCGGGTCGGGTTCGAGCGATCCCATAATGTGCATACCATCTACAAGAGTTCTCCAAGCATCTTTCGAGGTTTCGGGGGCCCCTTCCGAAGAAACCGGCAAAAAGCCAAATTTATGTATAAAAAAATATATCTCTTGCGTCGGACATTGTGGAAGCCTCCGATGGGCAGACCGCGCAGGTTTTCCTGCGCAAGAAATTGTATCCCGGGTGAGCCATTGCGGGAACGCCCGCGCACGGGCGCGGCTGTTCTCGCGTGCCCAGGAAGCATGCGCTGTCGCACGGCGTTTCCGGAGAGCGCCGTGCGTGTCAAAGCGGGATGAATTCCGGAGCGGGAATGCACTTTTTTCCTATCGACCTCTGCAGCGCAGTTATCTTCACCAAGTCACATCGAAATGAAATAAAAAGTTGCATCCAGGGTGAGAAAAAGCCTGTCTCCTACGGAACCACCGAAGCCTGCTCGACAGGCCGGCGGGGGGTCGCAGGACAAGGAAGAGAAAAAAGAGAAAATAAGATCAAAAGAAAGACAGAAAAGAGAGGGAGAGAGAGAGAGAGAAGGAGAGAGAGAGAGAGAGAGAGAGAAGAGAGAGAACAACAAAAAAAAAAGAGAGAGAGAGAGAGAGAGAGAGAGAGAAAAAAAAAAGAGAGAGAGAGAGAGAGAGCAGAGAAAGCAGACAGCAACGAGAAGCAACAAGAAGAAAGAGAGAGGGAGGGAGAAGAGGGGAGAGGGGAGGGAAGGGCACCAGCCCACGTGCACGGCGACCGCGCAGCGCCCGCGCCCTGCGCTCCACGCAGGCGGCCAAAGGAAGCGAAAGAGGCAGAAGAACAACGAGAGACGGCAGCAGCAGGCAACGAGCCAAGCAAGAAACGAAGACGAGAACCAGAAAAGGAGAACGAACGAAAACGAAAAGAAAAACCAGGAAAAACACAAGGACGGGAACGAAAAAGAACAACGAAAGGAAGGAAGAGGAGACGCAGAAAAAAAATAAATTTTCGTGGCCATCTCAAAAAAAAAAAAAAAAAAAAAAAAAAAAAAAAAAAAAAAACAAACAAAAAAAAAAAAAAAACGCCTGGGCACCACACGAATCAGGCTGCCGAGCGTCAGTTCCGAAAGTGGCGCACTTCGTGGAAGGCGAGAGCAGACGCCACGAAAACAGCTGTGGCCAGGTCGCAACCTGACTGAGGCATAACACAAAAACTCAGACAGTAGACGTTAAACTTTTTCACGTCCTGGGCGCTAACAACGCTCTCAGGAGGAAAATTGCACATACGAGCGCCACCCAACGTGGAACGAATCTGGAGCCCGAGCGGGGCAGGGATGGGCCACATGACGGAAATGCCTGGGAGAGCGCGGAGGGGGACAGGAGACGAACCAAATTCAAAGAATTCTTTAAAACATGCCGGGCCGGCCCAGGAAGAGCCTGCGAATGAGACCCAAGTTAGCTATGTCTCTTCGAGAACACAAAGGAGCTAACTTAAAGTTGAGAAATGCCCACACTGCAGAGAAACGAGCTTTGATCCAAACAAGCCAAGACGGAGTTAGAGGCTATTCGATCAATGATAAAAAAATGTGATTTATAAGAAAACTCGGCGTCTGTGTGAAAACGCTGCGTTAATGATTGCAGCCTCCAGCCACACTCGTGCACACAGCTCTGCACCACACAATCGAAATCAACAACTAAAATTTTGAAATTGCTTCCTGCCGGCCGGCTGTGTGAGACTATGTGCAAACTTTCTTGGGAGGCTAAAAAAAACTGCGTTTGGACGGCCCCATTCACGCAAGCAGCTCCGACACTGCTGCACCGACGCACGAAAAGCATTCAAATCAACAATAAATAATTCTTGAAACAAAATTCTGATGATGGCCCCCCGAGCGCCACTGAAAAAAATAAATTCCAAAAGAGTGGGCCGAACAGTCCCCTGAAAGACCATGTTCAATGGTTCTAGAACAGGCACCTCGGGGCAAAAACATTTTTTTTGTTCTACGCAGCCTCGCGAGGATAAACCAAACCACACACGGGTCACACCAGCGTCAAGTGCACTAGAAAATTAAGGAACAAAAAAGGAAGAAACGGAGAGAGAAAGCGAACGAGGAAGAAAGAAGGAGGACAAGAGGAAGACGAACGAGAAGGAGGAAGGGAGGGAAGAGGGAGCGGCAAGCAGGCAAGCAAGCAGGGGGGAGCGAGGAAGAGAAGGAGAGGGACGGCGCCGGACGCGCCGGGCGAAGAAAAAAACGCCCGCGGACCGAGCACCGCTCAGAACCCGCGCGGGGGGGAGGAGCAGAGGAGAGGAGGGAGACGGCGGACGACGGCAACGACAGCAGCAAGCAGGAGAGGAGAGAAAGAAGACAAGAACAAAAAGAGACAAGAGGGAGAGCTAGCCGGGCGGTTGCCAATCCCGGCACCGGCGCAAAGGGTGGTTAGCAAAAGGAGCGCGGCAGCTTAAAGTATTTGTCCAGTCGGGGTACGAATCAGCCATATCCCTAAGCAAAGCTTGGAGAAGCGCTTGAAAGTCGTGGACACTTTGGGCAGCCGCAATGCTGTCTGGTAGGAGGTTATATACTCCTACGGAGCCAAGAACAGAGCGGCGAGCAAAATCTGGAGCACGAAGCTGAAGCGGGTCAGCCAGGTGCCGGGCGCGACGCCGAGGAGAGCGAGGAGGAGGAGGACCGGAAGGAGAGAAAAAGGACGAGAAGTGGGCGGGGCCATGGCCATGGCCAACCACGGCCAAGAGCAATTCCGGTTGCTCTAGCATTGGGCTCACTTGCGCTTTCCCGTGAGTTGCGCTTGTGATTTGTGTGAGCTCCTGTTGGAGTAAGATTGTACGCATATCACCGTACCTCTGATCACGATGTCCGCAGCTTCTGCAGCGGCTCTTCCTGGCGAGCCCACTGATTTGTCGCAAAAGTGGGTTGGTGGAAAGGGCGTTGGCAAGTCGAGTGTCCATATTCGTCAACGCCAGACTGTTATCAAGGAAGTGCAAGACGCTTTGACGAAGTCGCCTGATCAGAAATCTCCATTTACAAAGAAGAAAAAGGTGGATAATGATGATTGTATGCAAGAAGACGAGATTCCACCAGGATTCGGTGCGGCACCTCCCTTCCCGGGCGTCGGAGCGGGCGCCTCCTCGGTGGAGCCGAGTCGAGGTGCCCTTGCTTCCCCGGTCGAAGCGGCAGCGTTGCCAGCCCAGATGTCCGATTCTGACACGCTGACGTTTATAATGAATAATATGGTCATGAAGAAAGAAATGGAAAATGTGGCAACAAACACAAATTTGAAGCAAGCCGAGATCAACATGATGAAAAGTTGCAAAGTTGCCATTTCGATGTCCATCGATCCTATTCAGAACGACATGCACGACGTCAAAATTCGTTTGTCAGCAGAGGAAAAGCGGGGAATTCCGTCCACAGTAGCCAGTCACAGCTCAAAACGGCAATTATCAGTTTTGAATGCCCTTGACATTGCGCACCGTCGCGTTGCGTTTATCGGATTCGGAACAGACGACATCAAGCAACGCATTCGTGACATTGAACGTTTCGCCCAGAATATTCCTAATGTGCCTGCCTTCGAAGTTGGACATTTCTATTCGGGGCCTCGGAACAATCGTAGATTGACAAAGGCGTCATATGTGGAGTTCCAGAACCCAGAGGCTGCCTCAACATTTCTAGAGCTGGCAAAAGACAAATCTTTCAAGAGCCAATCGAACGATGCAAAAGTTAAGGCAGCAAAGACGCAGATTAATTTACAGAGGGATTGGTGTTTCAGAAAAGCATTGGAGTTGATCAAGTCCCATCAGACCGCGAAAAATGAGACCGTCAATGCGGATTTCAAGACCCGCACCATTTCAATCGGTGATAAGGTCGGTTTCATTCAGCACGCTGGGGATTTAGAAGGCGAATTCCGTGATCCCGTTCAGGACCTCCGTTTCCCCTAGGGACTCGGGGGGACTTCGCACTTTGCATATTTCACCCTCGCCCGCAGCGTAGCTGCTTGTGTGCGGTCCCCGGGTTTTACTCTGCCAGACTTTAAATTTCCTGCGCAGAGTAGGTTGCGTCACCGCCGTCGTGGTCCACGATCTGCCGTTGCAATTGCGCGCCGCTCGGGTCGCAAATTCCTCCGCCTTAATTCAAATTTTTCGAGTTGCCTTAATCCAGTTTTTCGAACCAGCTTAACTCGAATTTTTCGAGTTGCCTTAATCGGGAGTTTTCGAACCAGCTTAACTCGGATTTTTCGAGTTGCCCTAATCCGGAGGTCCCGAAATTTTCGCGGCGCCTTACTCCGGAGAGGCTGTCTGCAACCATTTTGGAGCGCAAATCCGCGAATAATTTTCGACAGATTTCGCTTCACGAGTGCCTTTTTAAGTCTGATGAAATCGAGCAGTCTTTACCTCAAGGAGGAGACCTAGGTGAAGCCAGGTTGGATCTTCCTTTCGCATTTTCGAATTTCACCATTTTGCATTTGAACATCCAGGGTTTTTTCTCTTCTCAGGCTGAGCTGGAAGCTCGCATTTCTCTTTTGCCTTCTTGTCCGGGTCTCATTTTCGCCAATGAAACTCGATTCGATCGAGCTTCAAATCCCCGTTTGCACGGTTACACGTGCATTTCTAGGAAAGACAGACACAGCAGTGGTGGCGGCGTAGCAATTTTTGTTTTAGATCAGTACATTTCTTTTGTCTCACCTTTGCCTCCTTCTCCCAAAGCAGAATGTTGTTGGTTATTGTTTCATTTCGATTGTGGTCCCGTACTTTTCGCGAATTTTTATCGCCCTCCCTGTTACGGTGAGGTTTTCTCTATGCAATCTGTGTTTAACGAGCTCGAAGATTTAATTTCTCAAGCTATTGGAGTGTGCATCATTGGCGATTTTAACGTTCACAATCCGTCCTGGCTTAGACATTCCATCCGTAATACGCCAGAGGGCACCGAAGCTGCACGGCTGTGTTCGTTTCATGGTTTAAAACAGATTGTCCGAGGTCGGTATCTATTATATTTGATTCTCACTGACTTGTGCGAGTTTGCAGATGTAGCTGTTTTACCGAAAGTTGCTGACCATTATATTATTCTTCTCTCTCTTTCTTTCCCTCCTCTTTCTGCGTGCATTTCGTCTCGCATGTGTTGGCAGTTTAATGTTTCGAATTTGAGGCGCGTCAGTGCCGATATAGACGCTGCTGATTGGAATCTTCTCTCTGGTCATCCCGATCGCGGTGCAGAGTTTCTTACTTCTGTTGTTCTCAACGGTATGCAGAAGCATGTCTCGCGAATTTCAATCCCAGCGCAGTCTTGTCATCCTTGGTTAACTGGCGAATGCGTGGAAGCCGTCTCTGCAAAAGCGGAGGCAGCCGGCAGCGATGAATTCCCATCCGCTGTTCGGCATTGCAGTGCTGTTTTATTGAAATCTTTCAAGCAGCATTGCGATCGCATTCGTTCGAAGCTTCGTTCCCTGCCTCGGAGCTCGAAAGCTTGGTGGCGATTGTCGAATGAATTATTTGGTAAATTGGTCAAGTCTTCGTCGCCCGCCCTTCGCCGCGTGAATGGCGCTTGGGTGATTCGTGCTGACGAGAAGGCTGACTTGTTTGCGTCGTCGTTTAAGGATCGCTGGCATGTCCCGACGCTGCGCAGCGAGCCGTACGGGTTAGGCATGCAAGGTTTGTTTTAAATCATTTAAGCAGTGACTCTGCCACCGGTCCAGACGGCATTCCTGTTCGCGTTTTAAAGTCTTGCTCGTCTTCTCTCGCCTTTCCCCTTGCTCTACTCGTCCGTTCTATTCTCAGATTCGGAGTTTGGCCTTCTTGCTGGCGATTGCATCACATTTGTCCTCTATACAAGAAGGCAGAGGAATTCATTTAACTTCACAACTGTCTAAATGTGCTGAACGCATTATCCTCTCTTTCCTCCTCCCTCGCGTCTCTCGGTCGCTTCTGTTCGGGCCATTTCAATCTTATTTTCTTCTTACTTGGCTCCTTCTCATCTCTAGCGGCTGCCGCATAGGTTTGGCCGGCGCCTTCGACAGAGTGAAATCCGAACGACTTGTGTCGAAGTTGCGTGCTTTCGGTCTTCGGACTCGTTTATGCCGCGCTCGACATGAAGAAAGCGCGCTCCTTGGAAGAGCAAGTGCACTACCAGGGCTTCGCCACGTTCCTGGGGCATGTGTTCTCGTGGGGCCTCAAGCTCGCCATGATGAAGGTTTGCTCTCAGACGCACCTCCTGTCGCATGTCTTCATCCTCACCCGGGTGGCGGAGGAGCATGGTGGCGCGGCCACAGCGTACCACTATGACGTCAAGGTGCGGAAGGAGATGGCCACGGAGCTGGAGCGTGAGAAAACAAACGTGCTGCGCTGGCTCCTCGAGCTGAACGACGACACGGCAAGGGCAGCAAAAAATAAAGCGCAATCTTGCGCTGGCAAACTTGCGAAATTCGCATCAGCTGCTGCAGCGGGGTCTTCTGCTCAGAGCGCCGCTGGGAATCACGGGCAGGGGCGGCAAGAATAGCAAGGGCGATAACCGGCCCGTGCGTTCGCCGCCAAGGAAGCCTCCAGCAATCGTGGCCGTTCTAGGGGTCGTAACACCAAGAAGCTGGCATGAGCAGGGGTGGAACGACGGGGAAGAAGAAGTGAGCTTCACCAGAGAAGTCAGCATCTGAGAACGACGCAAGCAGTACCGGTACAAATGTTCTTAGCGAAGATAGTGGGCGGCAACATGCGTTTGCTCGGTTTGCCACTTTGAGCGGGGCTGTCAGCGCGCTGTTGGCCGATTCAGTTTTGCTTGAGTCCATGTGTGCGTAGGATCTTCTTGAATGGGCCTGTACTTTGCCAGCGTTTGAAGGGCCCGCTGCAATGCCAGCAATAATGGTTGGGGCGTTGGAGCGGTAATGTATTTGCCAGCTGGCTGGAGGCTCGCTCCGCTCGCGTCAAGTCACTGTTCTAGAACCATTGAAATGACCGACATGGTCTTTCAGAGCACTGTGCTCGGCCCACCTTTTTGGGAAATTATTTTTCAGTGACGCTCGGGAAGCCATCAACAAAATGTGGTTTGGAGGAATTATTTATGCTGATGATTTGAATGCTTATCGCCCTTTTCCTCTCGCCACCTCCGATGCTGATGTGTTTACGTCGGTGCAACAGTGTCGGAACTGCTTGCATGAATGGGGCCGTGCGAACGCAAGTGTTTTGAGCAGTCTAAAGAAAGTTTGCACATAGTCTCGCGGAGCCGGCCGGCAGGAAACACTTCCAAAATTTGAGGTGTCGACTGTGAACGTATAATGACAAATGTGTGCAAAGCTGTGTGCACGAGTGCGGCTGGATGCAATGCTTATGCGCACGCGACGTTTTCACACAGACGTCGAGCTCGTCTCGTTATAGAAAGCACAAATTGTATAATTCATCGAATACAAAAGTTGTGCTTTCACACATGCCTCTATCACCGTCTTGGCCTCTTTGGATCGAGTTCCTCCGCAAAGTGCAATTTCTGATTTAGATGCACTCCATCACTTAAAAATAACTCCTTTGTGTTCTCGAAGAGACGTAACCAACCTAGGTCTCCTTCACAGGACTCTTCTTGGAACCTGCCCGGCTTGTTGTAAAGAATTCTTCGAACTTAACTCGTTTCCTTCCCCCTCTGCGCTCCTTCCAAGCATTTCCGTCATGTGCCCGATCCCTGCGCTGCTCGGACGCTGAATTATGTAATTCGTTCCACGTTCTGCGGCGTTCGCATGTACAATCTTCTCCCTGAAAACGTTGTTAGCCCAGGACATGAAAGAATTCCAACGTCTACTGTCTGAGCTTTTTCCCGGATAGCTCCTTGGAGAGCTAAGGGTTTCAGAGAAGAAGCCGGAGGTGGGTGGTGACACCCGATCAAGCTGATATCGAGATGACGAGCGGGAATAAGATCGAATATCACGGGAAAAAATACTAGAGCTCTAACGAATTGTTGAATTGAACAAAGTTTTCAACCGAGCGAGTTGCCGGAGGTTGCAGCGGGTCCGGGAGCGTGGCTTCCTAGCGTTTCCCAATAGGCGTGGCTCAAGGGTGCGCGAAGCGCTTCGGGAGAGCTCGACAGAGCTTCGCCAGTGCTCGCAGGCTCCTAGGCAGAGGTGTCGTGGTAGGTTTCACAGAGCCCCGCGCGTCGTAAAAGACGCCCTCGCATGCGTCTCCTGCGAGGTTTCCAGCGCCCCACGCATCGTTCCAGGCGACCTGGCAGAGGTCGCCGTGCGGCGCTTTGGAGCGCTCTGCGCTCCGCGCCTTGCCTCGCTATCCGGGTTTTGGACGCTTACAAGTGTGTTATGCCTCAAATTAGGTTGCGACCTGGCCAGAACTGTTCTCGTGGCGTCTGCCGCTCGCCTTCCACAAAAAAACTGTGTTTTTGCAACTCGAATAATACGAATAGGTTTGCGACCCTAGCTCGGCTAGCAGACCGAGTTCAGACCTCTGGATTCAACAAGCGAACGCGCCTGATCATTCTGAATGCATTAGCTGTGCTGACCAGCTCCGACGGCTGGCGGCTTTCTCTTGAGATAGGTACGATTTTTTTTGTTTTTCTGCGTTTCTTCTTCTTTATTATTTTTGTTGTTTGTCTTTTTGTTGTCGTGTGTGTTCTTTTTCTTGCTATCGTGTTCGTTTCTTGCTTGGTTCGTTGCCTGCTGCTGCCGTCTGTCGTCGTTCTTTGGTCTCCTTCCCTTTCTCTTTCTTCCTTTTTCTTCTTCCGCTGCGCGATCGCCTTGCTCGCAGACTTGTGCCCTTCTTTTCCCCACTCTCCCCTCTTGTCCCTCCCTCTCTCTTCCTTCGCGCTGCATCGTTGCTGTCTGCTCTATGTTTTTGTTAGTTTATTCCTTTCTTTTCCCCCGTAGGAAACGAACTCGTTCCTACCCTGGATGCAATTTTTTATTTCGATGTCACTTCGAGTAATATGCGCTGCAGAGGTCTGATAGAGGACAGAAACAACATATCGTAATTTCTTGCCGGCAAACCAGAGATGCCAAAACAAATCATATAACGCTTCTTTCTCTGTCATTGCGAGAGAACGAAAACAACTATTGTTTGGCTCAAGCTATTGATTTGGGCTCAAGCTATTGTGGCACGAGCTATTGCGGCACGAGCTCAGAAGCTATCATTGCCTGTCGCCGGGGCGGTCTAGGTATATCTTTTGTCTGTCGCCGGGGCGGTCAACCACCGAATACATCTCGATTGTTTCAGTTCGTTCGCAATGTCTGGCGCTGCTGCTGCCGCTCTTGCTGGCGAGGCAACTGACCTTACCCAGAGCATTTTTGGGACGAATTCCAATACAGGTGTCGGGAAGGGGCCCTTGAGTCGATTGTCAGATCGTGCTAATGCTGTGAAAGCTGCCCTGGCTCGTTCCCCTGGAGGTACGCCAGAACAGAAAAAGCTTCGAACCGATGACATAATGGACGCGTGTGAGAGTCAATCGAAGGTGGAGTTTACTCCCGCGCCCGCCTTTCCAGGCGTCGGAAGCGGGAACGTAGAGCCGAGCGCCGTTGCATCTGCAGCGGCTGCTCCCGGAGCCGGCCTATTGGAAGGCAGTTCCGGTGCATGCAAAGGCCTCTTGGGTGGCGTGCATGCGGCTCCCGGGACTTGCATGGGAGGCAGTCCCGGTAGTGAGCTGAGCGCTGCTACTTTTGTGGCGGCTGCTCCCGGATCTGGCCCTGCGGGTGGCGGTTCCGGCGCGTGCAATGGCCCTTCGGGTGGCATGCATGCGGCTCCCGGTGCACCTGGAACCGGCCCTTCGGGTGGCAGTTCCGGGCCGGGCGCGGGTCTCGTCCCCCCGGGAGCGGGCGCGGGTTTCGTCCCCCCGCCGGCACCAGCCGTTGTTCCTCCTCCGGCATCTGCCTCAATGGACGAGAAATTGACTTTCATTATGACGAACATGAGCTTGAAGGCTGAAACAGCGACCAAAGACGACATCAACAGTTTGCACACTCGGATTTCGGCAGAGACGAAAATTGCAATTTCGGAAGCGGTCGATCCCCTGAAAGATGAGATGGAAGAGGTTCGTGGTCGTCTTAGAGTTCTTGAATCGCGTCCGTCTTCCAGCGGAGGCCTGAGTAAGCAGCAGATTCAGATGATTAATTCGATCGATCCGGCGAATCGGCAGGTGGCGTTCTCGGGCTTTTCGGCTTCGACTTCTTTGCAGGATCGAGATCGAGACGTACATGCTGAAGCTTGCCAGCTTACCTCAGTATTCCATTGGTCATTTCATGCAGGGCCCCGGAACGCCCAGACTGCATCGAAGACCTCTTACATCGAGTTCTTGACTGAAGATAATCGGAAGAAATTATTGGACGAATCGCGGAATGTAAGTTTCGCTAGTTCGTCTGGTTCGATTCGCGTCCGGGCAGCCAAAACCAAGTTTAACAAGCATCGTGATTGGGCTCTCGGCCGAGCGCGAGAGCTTTTGAAGGCAGCTGCGCCCGGACAGGCTGTCGAGGCCGACTTTAAGAACCGTCTTGTGCAGATTGACGGAGCGAAAGCTTTTTAGCAGTTCAATACTGATTTTGAGGGAGCGTTTTTGCATCCTTTTTTGAATCTGTCCCTGAAATAAAGGTGTTGGGGGCTGCTTACTTGTTTCACTGTCCTCTCCTCTACCCACGCCCTTCGCAATGCGGATTGTGAGCGGTCCCCGGGCATTGCAGTATCTATCCGCTGGTTCGCTTGAAAAGCGTCGGAATCGATTGCCTTCTGAAGTGGAATGTCGACCTTCCAGTTGCAAGCCAGGTACTCTTTCGAGTTCACTGACAGGCAGTTCTCCTCCGCGTCCTTCTCCTTCGTCCTTTATCCTGCCTCCTTCTGTTCCTCTCTCTCGCATCGATTTCTCGCAGCGTTTATTGACGAGCTATTTCGCTCGAAGTTCAGAGTCTTCTTCACGCAATTTGCCTCGAGACGGGGATCCGCGAGGATCCGGATCCGATCCGTCTCTTGTTTCACAAAGCCTCACCATACTTCATGTAAATATCGATAGTTTCTTAGTTCGTCAGGCAGAGCTGGAAGGTCGTCTTGCGTTGTTGCCGTTTCTTCATGCCGTTCTCGTTTTGAATGAGACGAAACTAGACAGCGCTTGCAGCATTCCATCGCTTTTGCATTACACAATTTTGGAGCGTCGTGATCGTAACAAGAATGGTGGTGGTGTTCTTGTTTTCGTGCAAGATTATTTGACCAGTCTCTTCTCTCCTCTCTCTCGCTCTTCCTCTGCTGAGATTATCTGGTTCTTATATCATTCGCTTCTAGGTCCAGTCTTGCTTGCTTGTTGGTATCGTCCACCCCATTACGGCGAAATCGCAAGCATCAATGGGTTCAGTGCTGAATGGGCGGCGCATTCGAATCTTGCGGTAGGCACGGTCGTGGTAGGAGATCTGAACGTACATCACACTGGATGGTTGCGTTTCTCCAAGGGAGTTACTTGGGGTGCACAAAGACATACTAGTACTAGATGTTCTCCTTGGAGGCGCGCGTCCGACCCAAACATATAGTATACCCATCTTGTAGTATATCGTTTCCCGAGCGGTGTGGCCAGGAAGCGCACGCCGCGACGCATATACTATAAGATTGCTCGGTGCGCGCGTCGCCCCTGGGGGGGCGACGCACATGTAGTATAAGTATGTTTGGGTGTTGCCGATTACTCCGGAAGGTACGGCGATGCAGCATTGGTGCACGATGCACGGTTTCCAAGAAAAGGGTTGGCAGCCCACTCAAGGCCCGATTTTATTGGATTTAGTTCTCACCGACCTTCCAAATCAAGTCTCTACTACAGTCTTTCCAGAGCTTGCCGACCATCGTCTTGTTCTGATCTCCTTGTCCTTCCCGCCGGTTTCTTCTGTCTCCCGTCTGGTTTGGAAGTACAGGGAAGCGCGTGGTCGCCTATGCGTTGTGAGTTTCGCAATGCTGATTGGAGTTTTATTCCGGCATCTTCGCCTGACGCGGCAGCACGCGCTGTCACGGAGAAGGTTTTCAGCGGCATGCAGCTTCACATACCGCAGTCGTCTATCTGTATGAATTCTTCCCATCCTTGGCTTACCTCTGCGTGTCTGGACAACATCCGGGCAAAACGCGATACTGCTGGCACGCCAGATTTCCATTGCGACTTTGTGGTCGGCATCTTCTTTCTGCATATCGTGCCTTCATCGATCGTACTCGAAACAAACTTCAACAGCTGAAAGCGGGATCGAAAGGCTGGTGGGAGCTTTCTAGACAGTTGCTATCGAAAATCAGTAAGTCTTCTTCCCCTCCTCTTCGCTCCTCTTCAGGATCTCGGATCGGATCCGGTCGGAAAGCCAAACCTATTTGCGCAGAGCTTTTGTTCGAAATGGCACGTTCCTACATCAAAGACGAATTCTTTTTCTCCTCTTCCGTCTCCGTTTCCTTCTTCCTTTTTCCTCTTCTTCCTCTCCGCCTCCGCGTCGCACGCAGGATTTTGAAGGATCTTCGCATCGATAGCGGTACGGAGCCAAATTTAATTCCTGCTCGAATCCTGAAACTGTGTTGTTGAAGACTTGGTCGTGCCCGTTGTTCTCCTTACTCGCCGCATCCTTAGTTGTGGGCGTTGGCCACGGTTCTGGACTGTTCATTAGATGCACCCGCTCGATAAACGCAATTCGCTACATAATGCTGATCACTATCGGGGTCTGGAGCTGACCTCCCAGCTCTCCAAAAACAATAGAACGAATCTGTAATATCTTTCTCCCTCCCCTTTATCGCTGGTTGTCCGTCGGTGCATTTCAATTTGCCTACTCGCCTGGACGAGGCGCACGTGATGCAATGTGTTTTTCACGATGTGCTGGCTTCGCGCCTTTGATGAAGATTGCACTCTATTGTTCTGACGTGGCCGGAAGCTTTGATAAGATATCGGCGGAACGTCTTCGTAACAAACTAGCCGCGTCAGGTATTCACCTCAACATCTTATTGGTACTTACAGACTGGTTCGCTCCAAGGTCATCATATGTTGTGTGCAACGAAGCTGTTTCTGAATGTGTTTCTATGTGTAAGATGGTTTACCAGGGAACCGTTTTTTGTCCCAATCTCTGGAACAAATTCTTCTCCGACGCCCAGGATCCTATAATAAATTGTGGATTCCAGAAGGTAATTTTTGCAGATGATCTCAATGCATTCAAACTGTTTGACAATGCAGTGCCTGATCATATTGTTTTCTCATATGGACGAGTGCCAACAAGAACTTCACAAGTGGGGCCGGGCGAACGGTGTCACTTTCGAATCAGAAAGAGAGAACTTCCACATCCTATCTCACAGTGCTCCAGTTGGAAACAATTTTAAGATCTTAGTATTTTATTTTATTGTAAACTTTTAATGCGTGATGCGATCAATGAGTGTGCGTGCAAAGGCGGCTGGAAGTCTCTTCAGATTTTGTCCTGCCGGCAATTCTACACGACAAGAGAGCTTGTGTAATTGTACAAAAAAAAAGTTAGTACCGTATGCCAACTATCTCTGATGCTTCTTTCTCTTCTCTTCTTCTTCTAGATGGCGTGCACCAACGCTTTCTCATGGCATTGGATATGTCAAAACTTGGCGCTATATTGTCATTTTTGCTGGCTTCTCTCGCAACCCGCCGAAATATCGCTATCCTCGAGATAATTCACAAAACGGTGCTAAGTCTAGGGCCAAATGTGTTTCAGCAATTTTTCTGTTTTGCTTGTTTCTTTCCTTTTCCTCCTTGCTCTCTCCGCTCCGCCTCCGCCTCTTCGCGTCGACACATTCGTCATCTGGTGGTTCCGATTTCTGCTTCGTCTCGAGTATGTCGCTCGTCGGCGCTCGGTGCCGTTCGTGTACAACATATTGCCAAACAACATAATCGGTCAAACAAGTGTGAACCAATTTCAATCTCACTTGCAAGAATTTGTTGTTGCCTGCTGGGAAACAATTTTCACCTGACGCCGACCGCTTGCTTTTCATCCTTTGCTTTCTCTCACAGACTGACCACCGTCTTGATAATCGTCGCGACCGGGAATATTTCACTCTTGCAGACTTGTGTGTAGTTCGTGCTGCCCGAGGCGACTACATCGAACAAAATCAAAAAAAAAAAAAAATCAAAAGAAATAAAAACGCAAATGCGATGTATAATATAGGAGAGAATCTGACTACAATAAAAAACATGAAAACCTTATAAAAATAACGATATCGCAACACATAACACAATTTCTATCTGTAATTAAAACTATAACAAATAAATTCAGCCTTCTTCCCGATGAAAAAAATGACGCACCGTTTGCACGACACGGGGGCCACGTCAACTAATTTAATCAACGATAATGTAATCTCACACTCTCTGTCGAACACTCCGACTTCAGCAAATCGAAACCATCGAGAGAAACTGATTCGAGGCCTGACTTCAGAGAACTTCAAACAACTCATCAAGGCGGAATATGTGCGACCAAAACGACAAAATTGCAACAACATATCGTAAATCAATTCGGCGGTAATAGAATCCAATATGTGAAGACAATTGAAACACTACCAAAATCAAACCATATGCACAATGCGACTTCGATCGCACAACTCTCTCTCTCTCTCTCTCTCTCTTTCTAGAATA
>CAUYUJ010016220.1:175695-244133 GCA_963575745.1 Prorocentrum cordatum | reverse complement strand
GTCGTAGCAGCAGTAGCAGCAGTAGTAGTAGTAGTAGTAGTAGTAGTAGTTGTAGTAGTAGGCAGTAGTAGTAGTAGTAGTAGTAGTAGTAGTAGTAGTAGTAGTAGTAGTAGTAGTAATAGTAGTTAGTAGTAGTAGTAGTAATAGTAGTAGTCGTAGTAGTAGTAGTGGTAGTCGTAGTAGTAATAGTAGTAGTAGTAGTAGTAGTAGTAGTAGTCAGTGGTGGTAGTTAGTAGTATGTAGTGTTTAGTAGTAATCGAAGTAGTAGTAGTTGTTGAGGTAGTAGTAGTAGTGTAGTAGTAGTAATAGATATTGTAGTAGTAGTAATAGTAGTAGTAGGGAGTTAGTAGTTTAGTAGTAGTACTACTAGTAGTTGTAGTGCGTAGTAGTTGTAGTAGTAGTTAGTATAGTAGTTGTAGTGTTGTAGTAGTAGTAATAATAGTAGTTGTAGTTTTAGTAGTAGTAGTATCCGTAGTAGTAGCAGTAGTAGCTGTAGTTAGAGTTGTAGTAGTAGTAGTAGTATTAGTAGTAGTAGCAGCAGCAGCAGCCAGTGTAGCAGGGATGCGTAGTAGTAGTAGTAGTAGTACTTCTGTAGTAGTTAGTAGTAGTAGTAGTTGTTTAGTAGTAGTTGTCAGTGTTAGTAGTAGTTAGTAGCAGTAGTAGTAGTTTGTTATAGTAGAGTAGTAGTAGTAGTAGTAGTAGTAGTAGTAGTCGTAGTAGTAGTAGTAGTAGTAGTAGTAGCAGTAGTAGTCGTAGTAGTAGTAGTAGTAGTAGTAGTAGTAGCAGTAGTAGTCGTAGTAGTAGTAGTAGCAGTAATAGTAGTAGTAGTAGTAGTCGTTATAGTAGTAGTAGTGGTAGTAGTAGTAGTTGTAGTAGTAGTAGTAATAGTAGTAGTAATAGTAGTGGTAGAGATAGCAATAGTAGTAATGGTCGTAACTACAGCAGCAACACTAGTAGTAACGATGGTGGTGGTGGTTGTAAAAGTAGTGTTAGTAGCGGCACAAGAAGTAACACCACAATCAATAATACTAACGTGCGGCTGGGTGCAAAACGGCCATTTCTGTTGCCCCCTTCCAAATTCTGCCGCAAACATGGTGCGGCTGCGCCACGGCTGAAACAAATGAGATGAACACAAATACTCGGCTTCAGTGCCTTCCAGCGTGTTACGGATCGGGTGACGCAGCCAACGCCGATTGTGACTAAAATCGCCCATGATAGAAACTCTGATTGTCAGAAGAATCATACTTTCGAGCTCAGAGGGTGTACCTGCAAAGAGACAATCTGAGCCTAATAGGGCAGCTGCTGCCGGAGCAGCTCCGCAGCCGCAGGCGCAGCCGCCTACTCTACAGTATCGAGCAATTCTTAAACAATCTCTCGTTTTTCGACGATTTCCTAGACAGAATTCGACTCCCTCAGGTTCCATGTGATTGTTCATCTGCGGGAGAACTCAGGTTGAGCCTTGGCAGTGTCTGTGGTTTGCAGTTTATTCTACCTGCTCGACATCAAAAACAAGCTATAACATCAATAGAAGATGGTTGGTTCTGCTCCAGAAACCTGATGTCGGCTTGAAGTTTGCTCGAGTAGTTCAATGGCTTAAATTCACAAAGTATTCCTTTTCTAGAACGGCTTCTTTTCAAGAAGAGCCAACGAAGATGAAGGCAAGGAAAAATAGGCGCGAAACGTTGCCCGTTCCAGTTGTCTGTGCTCTACCGGCGCTCTGCCGCTGGATTCGTAACTTAGATTGAACAGTTCCATTAGAGTTCACTGATCTAGAAAGATTAATTCAAACAACTCTCAACCTTTGATCCCGTGCTGCCGTGATCTGCTCAGAGCCGCAACTCTGTAGGATACGGGTGAATAAACTCTGGGAGGTCGATCAATTCCGGAAATCTCCAGGAGATCGGCCGACAACATGAACTTCGAAGAAGCTGCTCTGGTAATCCCATCAGCCCTCTGGGCGTTGGTGGTCTAGAGCGTTTCCTCTTTCACCTCCCTTCTTCCCTTTCGGGGAGGGGTTTACCCCTCCCCCTACCCCTCCCCTGGACCTGCACGGGGCGCCCCGCGAGCGGTGAGGGCTTCCAGAACGGCCTCGGCGAGGAAGCCAACATCATTGGTTTTCGATGGTTTTGGCTCAATTTTGGCCTTTTGGGGGGGGGGGGGGGCGGCGCTAATTAGGGACCCCCCCTTCTTTGATCGATCTCCTCCGAGATGGCCCCCCGAACGCTCCCAAGGCTTTCAAGGGTGCACCAACAGGGCCTCAAGGGGTGACCAGGAGGCCCCAAGAGGCTCCCAAGAGGCCCCCAGGATGCCGCCAAGAAAGAAGCCCCGAAGAGACCCCCAAGAGGCCCCAAGAGGCCCCCCATGGCACCCAAAACAATCCAAAGGGCCTCGGCGACACTGCCCAAATCATTGATTTTATTAAGGTCTGGGCTACGTTTTGGCCTCCTGGGGGGGGGGCACTGCTTCAGATGACTCCAAAAGCGCCTGGGAGAGCCCACGAGGACCTCCAAGATGGCTCAAGATATCTCAATCTGCTCCAAAATGGCTCCCACGATGGTCCAAGATGCCCCAAGATTTCTCCAAGACGGCTCCAAGTGGCCAAAGAGCTCCCTCAAGAGGCCCCGAATATGCCCAAATCCTTCCAACACCTTCATGTAATCTCTGTTTTTGGCTTCCCTCTGAGGCACCCAAGACGCTATAAGAGGCGTCTGGAACCGCCAAGAGGCCCCCAAGACGCTCTAAGAGGCCTCCACTGGGGGACCCTTCCTCTGTGTGCTACCCACTTCCCTGACCGAGGCAATTTCTTGGGGCATCGTTTCTGGATGGGCTGCTGGGGTTACGCGAAGCGTCTAGAATTCGATGCTCTCAACAACTTGCCCCCGAACCTGGAAGCTAACTCTCGAAGAAGAGGGTGGGACTATTCAAATAACTGATCGATATAATAAACCGTTCTACGCCGGAAACGTGTATGTTCTTTATCGGAAACGACCCGGAACTACAATATTTCATATCCGATTTTGCTGAAATGTTGCACGAAGTCTGTGTCTTGTTCATGTATTCGGAAAACGTAGCTCGCGATTTAATGCTGTTGTATGGGTGGTGTATGTGCACCCACGCTGTAAAAATATGAGCTCGCGAATTAATTCTCTTTAGCTAGTGATTTCAGTCTCTTCCATTTATGTAGATACATGTACACGCACAACTACACACTTTAAGTTTGCGGCAATCGAACGCGCCGTGATGAAAACGTGCTGTCACGGCCGTGCGCATAGGTGGTGGGCGGGGCACGGGGCGCTGTAAGAAAGCGCCTCTCGTTTTTCAACAAGGAAACGAGGAACGGATACCACGACTCGAATAGGTTGAAGCGCCAGCAGCACTCTAGTGCTAATTGGTGCGACTGAATCATCGGCGCGATGTTCGCCAGTGGAAACGAAACACAGAAACTTGTCAAACTGCCAGACCAGCCGAACAACACATAACACAGAAGAAGCTACGACCTGGTGGAATTGATGGTAGGGTGCAAACCTACGAACCAGCGACGCCCGATGCCATTGCATACATGGGTGAAGCGCTAGCTGGATAGTGACGGAGCAACACGCGTAAATCAAACCGCGCTGACAAGGCCGAAATCAACCAGACGAAACCGTGCCGTATAATCCTTGGTGAATCGCGACGAGATGAATGGACGTCGTCTAAATTTACAACATCAGGCAGCGGATCAAGCTGCCGCAGAGGCACTGCGCGAGCAGGGTCTGCCGATCTCGGCCTGGACGCCGATCCTTACTGCGGACGATCGCGCGCCACGCGCGCGCGATCTTCGCGCGCACAAGCCTCACTCAGGAACCCCAAACGTCCGACTCGACATTTCGCAGACCCGCCGGCCTTCCCCGAAACAAAATTCCGAGCGGACGGGGAGGCCCTTCATCGACCCATGGGCGAGCGGAAACAATGACCGATAAATGCGTGAGGCCATTGGCGAAATCCAGCAGATGTCGGATGCGCGAGTGGGAGATCGCACGCTGCTGCTAAGGACCGCTGACAACCCGAACGAGTAAGACAAGGATCAACAGCCTGCTGCACGTAGAACGTCAGTGCGGGACTGCAGAATCACCTTCCCGCCGTGCATTCAGGACATTCGTGTGATTCAACAGATGGCCCTGCGTCGAACGGCCCAACTGTAAGAGAAATGGCCGCGCCGCCGCGGGAAAGGCAGAGGCCAGGGCCAGACGGATGAGTAGCGCTGGATCACCGCGTGGTACGAGCTTCCCGGATGCGCGACCTCGCAGGGCAGCTGCAGCATCGGTGCAACGGTGGGCCGGCGAGGCAGACCAGACGTGGCGCCCACGCGACGCGACGGACGATGCCCTTGATTGCCCATGCTGCGAGCACTTGGAGTCGCTGAGGAAGCAACCGCAGGCGCAGTTCCGACACCGTTATCCCCGCCTCATGCCACGCCTGCGAGCTCGCAATCGATCGAGGGCAACACCACGACATCATGTACACGCAACAAGGACACCTGGAAATCAACGCAGGACCCCGAGCTGTCGCGCCTGACGCAAGGACGTCGTGGAACCACGACTCCAGAAGCAGTCCACGTCGAGACGACCTCGAGAACCAAGCCACTGAGGGGCCACCCACCAATGTTGGTAGACTTGGTCTTCCAGCGCCCTCGTTGGTAAACCCGCGAGAACGAGTTCAATGTCGCGATCGCCAAATGCCCATCATCGACCACATTGTCAAGACGTGCATAACGGCTGAAAGCGCACGGCGTGGGTCAGGGATCAGTTCCTCTCGACGAAATGGCCAGCGTACCAACTGCCGCGAAATAGCAGGGCAAAAACTTTACTTTGGGTCGACGCACCATACGCCCGGCACTTTCGTAGACCACAAGCGCGATCAGGGCTGGACCGGCAGGAAATCTAGCCCAGGCCAGAGACATCAAGATGGATGTGTTGTTTAGGCTTCCTGGCTACGTCTGGCATCTGCTCCCGATGCGCATGCCCTCGCGCGGTTTGGGCTACGGCGTTGTGCGCCTGAGGTTCTGCCGCTTTGGTTTTAACTCTGCTTCCGCGAATAAGAACCACGGGCGCTCGCGTCCAGGTGGCAACCGCGAGGAATTTGCCAATTCTGGGTGAACTCATCCAAATTTTTTTCGGGCAAAACCTTACAGCGCATATGTGTGCCAGCACGCGCGAGCGCGGCGACCCTAGTGCCGCGCGATTCTGACAGTGAGACGACTCGGACCAAAAAATGCCAACAGGAACGTGGCCGGCAGAAGACTTGCGCTAGACGCGGAGAAACAAGAAGATCGCCCATGCCATCTCGGTCGCGGAGACATCCATCGGGCTCGACCGGGGGGCGGACCTCCCGCCTGGAGCCAAGAACATCATTGCGCGCTTGCATTGCAGGAGGGGGGAGAATATCGAGACCGACGACTCACATTAACAACTGAGGAGACGTCAGGTCGTCATCCTTAATGCCGAGCCCCCCCCCCCGCTCCGGCTATGGAAGCGACGCTGCGCCCCGCCGACGCTCGCGTGCGATCGAAGGAAGGGGCAGGGGGGCCGGTAGCGAGCAGAGGAAAACCCCAGATACGTAAAAGATGTCGACGACGATTGCGGGGGCCATTTCGCAGGTTTGGGCGCAGACATGACCATCGTGATGGTCGATGTCTAGTTCGAAGGGGTTTACAGCGGCAGTTGCGATGGAGACATATTCATTGGCATCGACGCTCGCAGCAAATCTCAACGTGGCCATTCTTGTAACATCATCTCCCCCCTCTGCTACGGGCCAAGTGGGTTCTGGTATATATATATATACATAATATATATATATATAATGTATATATATATATATATATATATATATATATATATCTAAATATGTATACGTATTAGAGAAAGTGGCGCTTCAAAGAAAGCCTTCCCCGTAGTGAATGTCTCCAGGTGCCTCGATGTCGCGACCGCCTTCCTGGACTTCGGCGACCCGAGTGTCCGGCGAGCCGCGGGCCATTTGCTTGGGGGCTTGCTATGTCAGTGCCACTATTCCCCTGCCCGCCTGGGCCCGAACTCCAGATTCAATTGCGAGGCGAGTCGCCGCGCGTAGAAGGGGCGTCGCGAAGCTGACCTTCCACGCGTGCAACGCTGTGGCCACGCCGCTCTCCAGCGAGAGCAATTGGGCCAACGTTGCGCGCGGGGGCATCCCGCCATTTACTGGATATATGAGACACAACCCTGGACTCAGACACTGAAAGGAGCCCAATATTGCGGGGCGGCGTTGGACCGGCGGGCGACGAATCTAAGCCGCGTCCATGGTGTGCCCGTGCATATGCCGCGAGATACTGCTGTCAATCATGCGGCGTTGCTCCGACCTTCTCCAACAACTCGGTGGAGTGGGCGTCGCGAACACTGGCAGCTTTGCAGCGCGGAACTTACCTGGGCCTCCCACTACGCGATAAAACTGTGCCACGTGTTCGTCGACACCGCGATCCGGCCGACGGGCGCGGCGCCCCGTCGCCAACCGTCTCGAGGGAACTCGTGCCACTCAGATCTGACCAACGTCGACAACTCCCCCTCGACAGCTGCTGGCGGCGCGGACCCTGGCCCCAGCGACTCGGACCGCGCGCCCGCTTCCACTCGGCAGGGCCCCGCAAGGCGGGCGCGCTTGTCTCAGATGCGCCAGGCGCTTCCGAGTAAACAGTCCTTTGCACTCTCGAGATCCCCGCGCGTGCAGCCACTGCGAAGAGATCTCGGTCCATTGGAAATCTGGAGCATGCAAGAAGAACTGTGATCGGCGAGAACCTGTCCACCGCTATACTACTGGCGAATGCAGATTTGTTCAATTTTTCAATTGGCCACAGGTCATGCTGCCCCTTCGCCCCTGGACTCAAGGATGGCGGGGGCCCCCCGAGCATATCGAGCCAGTTCCATCTACGAGACGATCAAGAGCTCATCCTAAACCACCGCGGCCTCGTGCGATTGGCGACCCCGCGGCGGGCATGGGCAGTGGAAAGGCGTCGCGCGCTGATCGCGGCGACGCGACAGGCCCCCGCAACGAAACCAATTTACCGGCGTGGCAGACTTCGGACACTTCTTCCTTCGCGTGCCGCATTCCGATCTTCGGGCCGCGGTGCCGGCCCCAATGCCCTGACTGGCTGGGTCAGATCCAACGTCCAATCCAGCCCCAGGGCGATCAGGAGTGCAAGCCCCGCCGTGACCAACAAGGAGCTCCGCAAACTGCATTTCGGGTTTTTCTGTGCGAAGGAACCTAAGTTGCGTCAGATTATGCAACGGATGGGCCTAGACGGCGTCTGACTGAACATGACCCTGCTCATGGTTGATCTATGCCGAGAGTGCTGGGCATGGAAACGCCCCGACACTACGCCGTAATATCCTCGAGCCTACCTGGCCGTTTCAGCGAGGGGACTTTCTTCTGCAAGAGGCGCATCGCCTTCCATATTGCCGACCGACGCGTCAGGTGCGCCAGCGGTTCTGAGCGTCCAACAAGTCCCAAAACACCTCCTTGGATGCATATTACAACTGCGGGGCGAAGGACTACCGTGCAGCTAAAGCATTCTACTGCGACGGCGAAGGAGGCCTCAACAACGAGGACGCCAAGAGCCAGTTGAAAGCGTCAGGAGCCGAACCCCGCATTCGAGCTTCAGGACAACGCGCCGACGTCATCAAGGCCCAGAACGGCATCATGAGAGGGTCATGTACACCATGGACTAATATTTCAAAGGGCATGACATCCCTCTGCTTCCCGCGGCAATTGGCCGAAACACTGTTCGCTTGCAACACATGTACCTTCTACGTCGGACTCTCCACAAACAGCGCTTACACCAGCAAACAACCATCCATGCTTTTTGACCTTGACGGTGCAGATCTCGAAGAAACCGAAGGCGCGGGCCATGGGCGTGAACGCCGTCTCCGTGATATTGTTCTGGAAGCTGCCGAGGCAAACAGGGCCCCCAATACGAAAACCACAACGGACGGTGGCAGAGTCTTCAAGGTCCCACAAGCACTCTGGGCGTAGGTGGTCTAACGATGTTCTTTCTTTCCTCTTCCATAACCCCCTCGTCCCCTTCGGGGAAGGGTTTGCCCTCTCCTTGCCCCCTTCCCTGGGCCTGGACGGGCCGCCCCGCGAGGTGGCAGATGGTCCTCTTTCGCTCAAGATAACTCCAAAAGGGCCTCCGATGCACCAGGATGGCCTCCATGATGGCTCAAGATAAGGCAACGTGGCTCAGGATTATTAGCAACATGCCTCCAAGAGGCGCCAACAGGGCCCCCAGACGGTTCCAAGTGCTCTCAGAGACCCCTCATGATCACCGACAGCCCAACATCCTGCAACACTCTGTGGGAAATCAATGGTTTTGCCTTCTCGCCGTTTCGCTTCCGACGCGTTTCTGAAACCCCAAATTGGCCCCAATATTGCCCAGGAAGGCCCCGGGAGGGGCCCGACAGGCCCCCAAGACGGCCCCAAGAACGCCCCCAGAGGGCTCCCAAAGCGCCCCATAAAACTGTTTTGAGGGCCCCAGAGGGGGAACCAACAAAAAGGAACCCCTTTACTTTGATCGATGGCCTCCAAGATGGGCCCAATAGGCTCTCCAGGACTCCCAAGAGTGCCCCGAAAGAGCCCTGAGAGGGTCGAAGAAGCGCCCCAAGGGGCGCTCAAGCGCCCCAGAAGAGCCCCAAGAGGACCCCACGACCCCTCAAAGAGCCTGAAGAAAACCCCAATATGCCCCAACATATCCCCCCCAGGGGACTCCAGGACCCCCCCAAACAGCTATTCCTCCTCCTCCTCCTCACCCTCCTCCTCCTCCTCCTCCTCCTCCTCCTCCTCCTCCTCCTCCTCCTCCTCCTCCTCCTCCGCCTCTCTCGTCATTTTCCTCCTGTCGCCCCCGCAAGGGCTCCAGAGATGCCCGAAGGGCCCTCCAGTGCCGCCACCAAGACCTTTCTTCCCCTTCGGGGAGGGATTACCCTTCCCCCTTCCCCCCCTGGACTTTTTAGAGTGTTTCGCGGGTCGCTGGAGGGGTCTTTTTCGGCCCCTGGGATGGCCAATTGTTGACGCCCCTCACGAAGATCGTGGCCCCCAAGGGGGGGGGCTCGATCGGGAGCTTCCCTCCTTTGATCGATGGCCGCGAAAGTGGCCCCAACAGGCGCTCCAGTGCTCCCGAGAGAGCCCCGAGAGAGGCCCAAGAGGGCTCCAAGAGGGCCCCAATAGGCACCCGAGAAGCCCCCACGAGGCCCCCGAGCGGCCTCGGACATCCCAAGATGACCTCCAAAATGGTTCAGATAGCCCAAGCTGGCTCAAGATGGCTCTCAATATGCTCCAAACGGCCCCAGGACCGCTCCAAGAACGCCCAAAAACGCTCCCAGAGAGGCCAAAAAAGCGGGTTACCGGCTCCTGAGAGGGGGAGTTGAGTTCGGGACCCCCCCATCCTGTAATCGATGGCCTCCAAGATGATCCCAAGAAGCTTTCCAGGGTTGCCAAGAGGGTTCCAAGAGGGCCCCCACAACTCCCAGAAAACACCAACAACAGCACCAGCCTAGTCCTCGTCCTCCTTGTCCTCGTCCTCATCCGCGTCCTCGACATCCTATTCCTCCTCGTCCTCCTCCTCCTCGTCTTCCTCCTGCTGTTTCTCCTCCTCCCCCTCTTCACCTCGCCCCCGCGCGGCCCGCAGGGATTGCCCGAAGAGGCCTTCCAAGGCCGCCCCCTTGCTCCCAGAGATCTGTCGGTTCACCCTGGTTGCTCGTTTTGTTTCCCCAGATGTGTCTCTTCGTTCCTTTTCCCGTAAACTCTCATGGTCAGCGCTTCTGAATGGGCTGGTGGGGCAACGAGAAGCGTGAATAATCAGTTATTTGGTGGGGTGCCATAGGGCCAACCACCGCACAGGATAACAACGGCGCGTGGAACTGTCCGTGCATCATCAACAAAGTAAACAAGGAACGAGGACAGTTGGTAGCCCAATCTTGACCAAATATATCGCAGCATCAAGGTGTTCATGGTCAAGTAATTCAACGCAGCGTGGCCGCGAGGACCATCGTTCCTACATGGGGCCCGCTCCAGCATGTTGTCCGCCTCTTCGGGCGGCTGTCCCAAAATGGGCCCGCTCTCGCGCTCGTCCCATGGCTGCGCCTGCCTGCCAAAACGCTGTCGGAATCTTGTCGGCGTTCGCGACGATACGGTTAGCGGCGGCGATGTCGAGGCCCCGCTGGCGCAAGTCGCTCTCGTCGGCTTCGAAATGGTACTCGTCGTCGTTCACGTGCACTAGCTGGATGACCGGCCAAATGTCCTGCTGGTCAGCCAGCGGGAGCACGCCTTTGTAGCCGTTCACGTGCAGGTAGCAATTCGGGGGCCAGGTCTAGTGCAGCTTGCACATCTCGCAGATATCCGGGTAAATTTTGGCGAATATCCTCTGCCTCGCGCGCGCGTCAGGTGGGGGGTCTCCGCGGGTGCGAATATCCGTCTGCTTCCCGTCGCGGTCGTTGACCCACCTGGGGCCCTGCTGCGCATGCTGGAGGCGGGGGCAGTAGGCCTGGTTGGCGCTGGGGAAGTGGATCATGTGGGTCTTTTTTGTTTCGTGGATCTGCGTGGTCACGTTAGTGGGCTCCTCGGCGTAGATGGACTTCACCTGGTCGAAGTGCTGCTGCGTTACCTTGGCTAGGATAGGCCTCGGCCAGGTGCCTGTGGACACTTTCGTCATGCCACTGCCAACTTGTCGATCTGCGAGGTCTAGGACGTCTTCTCTTGCTCCCAGAGTGGTTTGAAGCTGTGGTCTGCGTCGAGCTCGCGGAGGACGGGGTGACGGAGTAGTTGGCCATCTGGCTCTGCAGGCTCTTGATGGCTTCATCTTGTTGGTAGAGACGTTGATTCAACGGCTGGAGTGCTGATCCCGCAACGATCGCAGTCCTCTTGTCGATGGTGGTGCTGAGGTTCCGTTCTCAGTTCCGCTGCATCTGCTCCAGCATCGTTGCAATATCGGGGGCTGTCGCCGTTGCTACTCTTGGTGCGGCACTCCCACGGCCACCGCAAGAAAACGGGTGCCCAAACCCCGCGGTGAAGGCACACCAAGCAAGCTGCCAGGCTGAAAGACCTCGCTTGCCGCGGGCTAGCGGTATCCCTGCTCTGCCACGGGCAAAAGGCACCTAGAGCCATAATGGCTATGGAGGGAGGAGGATGAGAAAGACAAGTCGCAATGTGTAGCAAACTGTTCAAGATAGGGAAAGCACAAATACCCACACGCGGCCACGCAACGACGCAACACTCTCAGAATCGGCATGCGTGCGTATGTTTGCAACTCGAAGAACCACATGGCAACCTTAATCGTTGGCACTTATGCTGCGACGCCGTGTTTTCTCTGTAGCAACAGCACAACAACGCGCGGTTGTCTGGTTGTGCTCGCTGAACACTTTCTTGCGCAACGGCCAATACGATTCGATCTAATCCCCGACCTCGCACATCCCAGCTGTGAACCTTCATGTTATTTTCCTCTCTGGTCGTATTGCGACGATTGTGATAAGCCGTTTGCAAGTGCAGCCACGGTGCCCCGAGGCACGAAGTGACGAGTCCCCAGATGCCATCGGGCCCCTCGCGTTGAATCTTTTAATGCTCTTGAAAGGGGCCGTCGCCCCGAGTCCAGGGCATTCCTGGGCCTTGTCGTTTGTCCCCGCGTGCTCTTTCATGCATTTTTCGGGGACGGAGGGGCCCCAAAACGGGCCAAGGTTGGCCGCGACAATCCCCAAAACGGCGCAAGAAGGCTCCGAGTCGCCCGAAGATCGCCCCGAGACGCCCAAGATGGCCTCCAGACGGCTGTGCCCCGAGATAGACAGACAGACAGACAGACAGGCAGGCCCGCATTCCAGCCCCGAGGGGCGGTCCTCTCAGAGGGCAGGCGCATGGGACACGCAGTCCCTCGCATTGGAAAGACTGTGACTATCAATGCATTGACATGTGTGGAAAAACTACATGCGTGTACACTACACACGGCTCAAGATGCTCACTCTCTCACAAACCCTTCCTCCAAAACGCTCCACATATCATGTTGCTTCACGCAATGCTGCCATGACATGCCAGTATCTTGTTTGTTGATGTACTCCCGGATGTCGTCGTCCCAACGCCTCTTTGGCCTGCCAGTGGACCGACGCGCTGTGTGCGAAGTCAACGACGGATCCCAAGACATCGCTTGCGAAGCCCAACGGTCGGAGTCCATATTTGCCACCCGGTATGCCCAGCGCCATTTCCTTCTCCTTTGCTGACGCACCCATGAATCAACATGGGCAGCCTGCAAGTGTTCTTCTGTCATCCGTGTTGCTCTTCGGATGAAGTCTGCCCACGGCTCCATGCGTGTATTCTCTGGAGAACCTGAAGACGCGCATTCTGGCTCTGACTTGGGGTTGCTGTCCACGTCAGCATACTCAGCATCAACGTCGTGCGCCTCCTCTCGCGATACTACTTTACGTTTTGTGGCTAACATGTGTCTAAGCATTCTCCGCTGCACGCATGTGATTTTATGTTCTACGTCGCGAGTCACAGGCCATACTTCGCTACCATACAGCAGCGTGGGCGCCACCGTGCTGTTCCGCAGCCGAATTCGGTCTCTCATTGGATAGTGTCTGCTTGTCAACTGTTGCTTATGGATTCCATACGCTGCCCATGCCTTCCGGATCCTGTTGTTGAGCTCGCAATCGAAAGGGTTCTCGCAAGATACACGACGCCCCAAATATTTGATAGCTGCTGTCCTAGGGTTTGTGCCCCGAGATAGCTCCAAGAAGCCTCCGAAGAGGGCGCCACGAGGCCAAAACCATTATCTGTAGGTTGCTGAACGCTTTCATCGTTTTCGCCTTGTCGGGCTTCCGACGCTCCGGGGCAGCCCCCAATATCGCTACATTGCGGCCCACAACGCCCCCATAACGGTCTAAGGCGGTTCCAAGAGGGGGAAGTCGAACTGATATTTCACGCCCGCCCCAAGGTGGCCCCCGAGATCCCCAGCAAGAGCCATGAAGCCGCAGGATGCTCTCAAAACCGCCTCCAGCAGGCTTGCGAATGGCCTTCCAAAAGATATTCACAAGCCTCCAAGAAGCCTCTGACCTACAACCCCGCCGCGGTGGCAGGATGGGCCGAATGCCCCTCACTACTATCACGAAACATTCTCGGCACTTTCCGAGCAATAACGGTTAACAGCGCAAGTGCTCGAGACGTGCCTAATCTTTTCTCCAAGCGAGGCGAATATTTGATTGAACGCTCGATACAAAAGAACGCATCGCCAAATGTGCACGATCAGCGCTGCCCTCATCTCCGCCGTGCCACCCAGGAGCCCACAAACGTGGCGACTACTGCGCACTTTGCAGCTTCCCAAGGATTCGCCAGGTCTCGGCTGGATTCGCGTGGCCCCCGACTCCGCTGGACCTTCCAGGAGCCCACGACCGTGGTGACAATTGTGCAATGGTCTCCCCTGGGTGCGCGTGGGCCTCCACTCCGCTGGACCTCCCAAGAGCCCACGAACGTGGCGACTATTGCGCAACTCGCAACCACTCAGGGAGCCGCGATGTCTGATCTGAGTCCGCGTGGCCATCCGCTCCGCGTGCCTCCTTTAGGAGCCCGCGAAACAACCAACAACTGCGCAGTTCGCAGCCACCAAGGAACCTGAATGTCTTGGTTTTGTGCGCGGGGGCCTCGACTCCGCCGTGCCTCCCATGAGCCCGCGAAAGTGGCGACAGCTGCGCGATTACCGCTCACCCAGGGAGCTGCGAGGTCTCGGCTGAGTGCGAGCACTCCCCTACTCCACCGTGCCTCCCAGGAGCCCACGAAAGTGGCGACGGTTGCGCAGCTCGCAACCTTCCAATGAGCTGCGAGGTCTCGGCTGGGTGCGAATGCGCCCCTACTCCGCCGTGCCTCCCAGGAGCCCACGAAAGTGGCGACGGTTGTGCAGTTCGCAACCACCCAGAGAGCTACGAAATCTCGGCAGGGTGCGAGCACTCCCCTACTCCGCTGTGCCTCCCAGGAGCCCACCAAAGTGACGACAATTGCGCAATTCGCAACCTTCCAATGAGCTGCGAAGTCTCGGCTGGGTGCAAGTGCGCGCCTACTCGGCTGTGCCTCCCAGGAACCCACGAAAGTGGCGACGGTTGTGCAGTTCGCAACCTTCCAAGGAGCTGCGAAATCTCGGCTGGATGCAAGTGCGCGCCTACTCCGCCGTGCCTCCCCGGAACCCACGAAAGTGGCGACGGCTGTGCAGTTCGCAACCACACAATGAGCTGCGAAGTCTCGGCTGGGTGCGCGTTTTCCCCTGGCGACAACTGCGCCTCGGCTGTGTGCGCGTACTCCCCTCTTCCGCTGTGCCTCCCAAGAGCCCACGAAAATGGAGACAACTGCGCAGTTCGCAGACACCCGGGGAGCTGTGAGGTCTCGGCTGGGTGCGAGCACTCCCCTACTCCGCTGTGCCTCTCATGGGGCCCACGACAGTGGCGACAGTTGCGCAATTTGCAGCCACCCAGGGAGCAGCGCAGGAGGAACAGGGAGGAGGGAGGCGGGAGAGGACGAGGAAACCACAACGCTCAGTTCAAAACGATAACCCAACACACACGGTGGTTGGGAATAGAGCGGGTCGCCAGTGTGCCACTTGATGCTACGCGTTCTGGTGCAACCGATACAACGCGACGAACCTTACGCATATATAGATATGTACAGAGAGAGAGAGAGAGAGAGAGAGAGAGAGAGTGAAAGAGAGAGAGAGAGAGAGAAGAGAGAGATATGTATGGAGATAAAGAGAGAGAAAACAAAATAAAGAGAGAGAGAGAGAGAGAGACATAGAGAGAGAGAGAGAGAGAGAGAACGTGCCCGTGAATACAATCGGCCGTTTTGCAGCGTGTGTCGATTGTTATAACTTCCGCTACATGATTGCGTTGTGTGTGTGTGTGGATCGGCAACCATTCGGTGGTCAGAATGCAATACAAGCAGGCAAGCCATTATCAACATGAACCAGGCAATGGTCAATTTAGCGATGTGTTCACATGGTAATCGCTGTCGCCTCCTCCAACGCGCCAGCACTCGTGGACTGTACTTGAGCAGCGTGTACTACCAAATCGACTTCAGTGCCTCAAACTTGCTACACATGGAAGCACACCCTTCTACCTGCAAAACTGTGAGATACGGGAGGCTCAACATGCATGAAAGCACTCGTAATAACTTAGCTCGGGGACATGCTTCAATACTGCTGGTGACGGCCCACGGCGTCGAACAACTTCGCGACAAATAGTCAACAATTCTGGCGCCATGCTAACGCGAACGCGCGATTTCGGACACCGCATTGCTTACATTGGATTACCGCTGGTTATATAATCGCAAAACTCGTTGTCCACTGCAACCTGGAGTTACGTGCATATATATATATATATATATATATGTATGTATATGTACAACTGTACCCAAATCTATGATCAACTTATGATATCCAACGGCATCGTAATCTGACGCGAACGTTGCGCGACCACAAACTGATGCTGCAATACCGCCTGCGGATATCCGGTCTGTTTCAAGCTGTTCGCCCGACCAACAGACAAATCAACATTGTGCACTGGATGCGAGTCCGGGAATACGTGCTCGACGTGGGCAGCACTCGGAGGACCGGGGGAAGGGATCGCGACTGCCTCCAACCCCTCCGACGCCGCAGGTCTAGCCGAAGTCGGCGCGCTCGCGACCGACTGGCGGGCTCCAGCATCCTCCAGGTCACGCACATTCGCGCCTCGCGCCGCACGAGGCGCGATCCTCTTCGAGCTCTGCGGCGAAGCCCCTGGAGCGGGGCGGCTCTCGCGTCCCCGGCCGCAGCGCGCGAGTGCCCTGGCGCACCTGCCAGGCAACCTTCGAACCTCTGTTGCGCCTCCCGTGCCCGGGACGACGGCGGCGACGCTGGTGACGACGGCGCCGGCGGCGACAGTGGCGATGCCGTCGACGACGGCGGCGACGTCGTCGTTGTCCTCCTCCTCCGCCTCCTCCTCCTCCGCCTCCTCCTCCTCCTTCTCCTGCCACTCCTGCCACTCCCGGCAATAAGCAAGCAACTTCTCCCGTTTCGTGGGTGGCCGAAGAATCGCCAGCTTCAGTCCCGGGGTTCGTGTGGCTCGGTCGACATTCCACTGGCGCTCCATTGCTCGTGGATTCTGGCTGCTGCTGTGACACATCTTGGCGTGACGTTCGAGCCGGTGTTGACTCAGGCCACGAAAACCGTGGCTGCAGAGGAGCACGTAGGCGTGCACGAACTGTGCCGGCAGGCACGCAGGCCGAGGATCATGAATCTCAGCCCCTGCGGTCGAGAGAACTTTGCTGCTTGCAAACCACAAGGGCGCGACGTGTACGTATGTCTCGGGGCAGCTCTGGGTCAGTCGTCATGCCCTCCATGCTCATCGCTGCGTCCGTAAGCCTGTTTCTGAGAACGAGGCCTGAGTGCAATGTCAGCACCTCTGCCCCCCGAACCTTTTCCCTCCCCCTGCTACTCATCTATCTAGCCTCAAAACGGGGTGTCGCTCCAGTGCCTAATTTTCACCGGGTGCAGACCTTCCAGCAACGCGTGCCGAAGGCAAGGGTGCGCCCTCCAGCGCCGCATGTTTACCGAGTGCGGGCGTTCCAACAGCCTACGGCGTGCACTTCATCACCAAATTTTTACCGAGCGCGTGTCTGCCTGCAATTCGAGCAGGAAGAACAGGTAGGACGTCGTCAGTCGCCGTCGTCGCCGTCGCCGCCGTCGCGGTCGTCGCCGTCGCCGCCATCGCCTCCGCCGCCGGGGTCGCCGTCGTCGTCGCCGCCACCACCGTCATCGTCGCCGTCACTGTCAACGTCGTTGCCGCCACCGCCACCGTCACCCTCGCCGTCGCTACCGTTTCCATCGCCGTCGCCGTTGTCGGCGTCGTCGTCGCAACCAGCATCGTCGTCGTCGTCGCCGACGCCGCCGCCGCCGCCGCCACCGTCGCCGTCTCGCCGTCGCCGCTGCATCGTGATAAGGTCTCACAAGCGACAGTGCTCCACTCCTTGTGAGCTCACAAACCTCTCGCCTGGAGCAACGCAAAGCGCGATCCTGCTCGCGCCCTCGAAGGAGCTCTCCGGCCCTGACCGCGAAGCGCGACGATCTTCGTGCCCCTGTTGGTGACCGAGGTCCTGAGGACGGGCCTCGGTCGGCATACCCGTCAACGTCCACGTGAAGTGCTTGGCTTTCAAGGTGACCGCGGGGTCACGCTTGCGGCAACCAATCGGCTGCGCTGCGTGTGCGCGCACCGCTCTCTTGAATGACACGCACGTCCGGCCCCGCAACCCCTTCAGTAGCAACGCAGGTAGTAACGGAGGAGAGCAACAGGACCTTCTCCTTCATCGATCCGTCCCTCCCTCCTCCTCTTGCTCTCCGTCTCTCCCTGCTCCTCTTCCTCCTCCTCCTCCTTCCCTCACTCCCTCTTTCCCTCCCTCGCTCCTTCTCCTCCTCCTCCTCCTCCTCCTCCTCCTCCTCCTCCTCCTCCCCCTCCTCCTTCTCCTTCTCCTTCCCCCCTCCCCTTCCGCTCCCTCCTTCCCTCCCTGGTTATGTCCGATTGCCATTATTCGCCGTCTTTCCCTTTACTTGCTTAGTGGTGGAGGCAGGTGTGGCACATTGTCGAGGAGCGAATTCGCGAGTGGAGAAGCCTGGTGCGAAGAACGGTGGAGTAGTTTTCAGCGGTTCCGAGATGGCGCACCGTTTCTGTTGCACGTCGTCGTCATGAGCTCGGTCAGGGGTTCAGGCTTGCTCAGCTTCTTGCCTGCCCACCCGAGCCTTTCGTGACAGATGGTGGTGAGCAGAGGATCCAAACTGATCCTTCTCCGTCTTTCTTCTCCTGGGCTCTGTTCTCGATTTTTTCCTGTCTGTCCTCGTCTTTCCTTCCTTCCTTCCTTCGGTCGATTCTCATCCACTGTTTTTCACTCCATTAACTGCCTTCCCTTCCATCCGCCGTCCCTACGTCATCCCCCCTTGCGCCACTCCTCCCCCCGTGCTGCTGTCATCTGCCTCCTCGTTCCCACGGCACTCCCTTCCGCCCGCACTCCCTTTGTTTTGTCTCCTTACGCCATTCCTCTCTCTCTCCCTCTCCCAGCTGTCATCTCCCTCCTCCTTCCCCTGCTCGTCCTCTTCCTCCTTCCCTTCCTTCTTTCCTCCTTTCCTCTTTTGTCTCCTTCTTGCCCCTCTCTTCCTGGGACTTCCTCCATCTCCCTCTCCCCCTCCCTCTCCCTCTCCCTCTCCTTCTCCCTGTCCTCCTCATCCTCCTCCTCCTCTTCCTCCTCCTCTTCCTCCTCCTCCTCCTACTTCTCCTCCCCCTCCCTGCTGCCCTCTTCCTCCTCTTCATCCCCTCCTTTTCCTCCTTCTTCCCTCTTGTCCTCCCTCCTGCTTCATCCTTCTTTTTGTTTCTTCTTATTCTTCTTACTCCTCCCGCCTTCCTCCTTCTCCTCCTCCTCCTTCTCCTCCTCCTCCTCCTCTTCCTCATTCCTTCCGTCCTTCCCGCCGTCCGTCCGCCCGCCCTCCTCAGGCTCCTCCCCCCTCCCTCCTCTCACTGTTCTTCTGGTTGCCGTGGCCATTTTGGCTCGAGCCGGCTCGAGCTCGCCCTTGCGAGGTGGGCGGCCGGTGCGAGCATGGTGGCGCGGGGCCGCCGAGCAGCGATCCCGGAGCAGCTGCAGCGGCGGTCGCGCGCGGAGCGATCCGCCGCGCGGAGGCGCGCGCGGAGCGATTTTCGGGCGGAGGACGAACACTCAGAGGTGGAGGGAAGAGGAGGAGGAGGAGAAGGAGGAGGAAAGAGGAGGAGGACGAGGAGGAGGAGGAGGAGGAGGAGGGAGGAGGAGGAGGAGGAGGAGGAGGAGGAGGAGGAGGAGGAGGAGGAGGAGGAGGAGGAGGAGGAGGAGGAGGAGGAGGAGGAGGAGGAGGAGGAGGAGGACTGGCTTCCTGCCAGGGTGACCCTGCGCAGGAGCGATCTCTGGTGCGCGGCTGTCGGGGGCAGCGGCGGGCAGCCAGCTCTTTCGGCACGCCGAGGGCACGCCCGAGAGGGGCACGGAGAACGGGCGCACGCACGGCTCACGACGGCACGCGTGGCCCCGAGGCGACAGCGGCCGCAATACGGGGCAGGTGCCTTTTCGCGTCGAGCGAGCCACGCCCGCGGCGACGCCGGCAGGGAGCCCTGCGCAAAGATGGGCAAGAGAACTGCTGGCGGCCTTCGTCCCCCCGCCCTTGCCACACCCGTGCCGACGCTGCCGGCGCAAGCCAGCGCGGGTCGGCGGTGGACAAACCTCCCTTTAGTGAAAAAACGGCCTGGGACCGAAACCGACGGACCTGGACCCGCAAAAATGGTGGCCGCGACGCCCTCTCGCGAACCGAAAACGGCCAATTCGCTAATCGACGTGTCCACCCCCGAACGGGGAGGGCCCGCAGCACGGGCCACTCCGGCGAGGTGGCGCGCCTCCAGTGCGCGCAGCCGGCCTGGCCTCGGCCGTGGTCGGGGGGCGCCGCCCGGCACGGGGAGCTGCGGCGCCGCCGTGCGGAGCTGTCTGGTTGGAGGGGCCGCCGGGGCCTGGCGTGGAGCAAGCGGGGCCGGAAGGAAGCTCGGGAGCGGCCAAGAGGGGGGTGTCCAAGAGGGGGGGTGCAAATCATGACCGGCGGCATGTGCGCGGCCCAGCGGGGGGGCCAGGGACGTAATGAAGCAAGAAGAGGCGCCATGAAATCTGGGGAAATATCATGGCCCCCGCCATGATATCCACCCCCCCTAGTCCTCACCCCCCTCTTTGCCGCCCCCGAGAAGCGGGCCCTGGACCCTTGGGGCCTTCCCCCTGGAGGGCAAGACATCCGCCCCCATAAGAACCACCCCGACACGCCAGGCCGTTTGCGAAACGCCCCGACGGAAGGGATCGAACCGGGCAGGGCTGTTCAGAAAAAACACCCGAGGCCGCTCCGCGAACGCCGGCTGTCCGGTCTGGGTGGTTTCTCCTCCCTTGACTCCCCCAGGACCCGCTCTTCGCCCAGAGTCGTTGATGGACGGTCCTGGGCCCCCCGGGAGGGCCCCTGGAAGGCGGAACACGGGGAAGCAGCTCTGCACCCGCCTGTTGCGCGGCGAGGAGGCGTCGAACCCGTGGGCCGCCCCGCGGCGCCCGTGCGCCGGCCGTTGGGCGCCCCGCCCCGCGGGCGCGCCCCCGCTGAGGGTCAGGAAAGCTCGAAGCAAACAGCATGGGCTTCACTCCAAGCGTCTTCTTGCACATCGGTCTAGGTCCCGACGTGCGAAGCTCCAAGCGTCTTCTTGCACATCGGTCTAGGTCCTGACGTCCGAAGCTCCAAGCATCTTCTTGCACATCGGTCTAGGTCCCGACGTGCGAAGCTCCAAGCGTCTTCTTGCACATCGGTCTAGGTCCCGACGTGCGAAGATTCTACGACAGAGGGGGCCACAAGAGAATGCCCAGGGTCCGGTCACTAGTCTTGCCCCCATCAAGCGACATCTGGAGTCTCTGAGAATTGTTTTTTTTTTCTTTGGATTTCTGGTGGGGGTAGGCGCCCAAAGGCCGATGGGGTCTTGGCGATGCAGGTGCGGCGCGGGGCGCGGATGGCGCTCTCCGTCGCGCCCGTGCTCCTGTGGCGGGGCGGGCTGGCCAGCGGCGCCTCTAGGGCTGACCCCCGCTCGGAGGTGCGCCAAGCCCCAGATCTCCGACTGTGCGATTTCTTGTACCCCGGCCTGTTCGGTCAGGAACTTTAGTTTAGCGTGTCGCGGCGGCGGCCCCAGCTCCACACAATGCCTTGCAAACGGATGGCGTGTCGCCCCGCTCCGCAGGGCGGAAGGCTAGGAGAAGCTCGGAACGTTGACGCTTGGGGACTGGGGAGCGGATAGCGTGTCGCGCTGAAGCGCGGTGGGCCAGAACCCGCGGAGCGACACGCTATCCAAACACATCCCGACCGTATTGGGCCCCCGGACTGTCAAGCATTGGCCCAGGACGAAAATCGACCCTTGGGGAAGGAGTCGGGAACTCTGGGGCTGCGCAGCGCAAACATCACGCTGTCGGACGCCTGGGGCTGGAGCAGGAGGTGCGAGAGCAGGACATCGTCGTCGCGGTCCGCGTGGCAGACGCCGTCCAGAGCGTGAAGGGCTCGGCAGCGGTCCCGCCCAGGTGTTCAGCGTGAAGGGCTCGGCAGCGGTCAGCGTGGCGGACGCCGTCCAGAGCGTGGAGGGCTCGGCAGCGGTCCCGCACACGGCCGCGTCAAGCGTACTCCACGTCTCGTAATAAAAGAGAGGGGGTCTCCCCTCCCCCAGACGGTCAATTTTCGACCCCCTCAAACCAGCCATGAAAAGGCTGCCTTTTGCCCAGACCCTCTCAGAACCCACTAAGACAGCTCAAATCAGAGCCCCCCCAACACAGACAGCCATACAGTCGGGGCGTTGACCCAAGGAACCCTAAACAAGGAACGGGGCCCCTTCTTTCCATAAGTTAACCTTCGATTTCCTGTCGAAAACATAAGGAAAGCCTGAGGCAAGCTGTGAGACACTTAAGGAACGAGGAGCCCCTCCCCAACAAAAAGGGTTCCTTCTTCAGGGCCCCGACTGTAGTGTATCGAGGACCCCAGGACCCCAGGGTTAAGCTCCAGGCCGCGACGAGAGTGTCGCGCGCGCGCGCGTGCTCCGCGGGCGGGGGGGTTGTAGAGCCAGCTCGGGGTCCCCGCGGCACCGCGCAGGACACATCGTTGCGGACAGGGAGGCCAAGGGCGAGGCCGAGTCAGAGCCGACGTGGGGGCTGGCAGCCGACGGCAGCACCAAGTGGCAAGTGACGGAGCGCCCAGTCCGCAGGAGGAAATCTTTGACAGAAGCGCGCGCGCAGGAGGGATATGACGCCCCGTGCATCTTGGCAGGTGCTGGGACCGACGCATGAAAAGCATGGGCCGCGCGAAGCTGTAACGGTGACGTCGAGGCCATGTTCGATATGGGGCTCTCAATGTTGAAGCGACGAACGAGGAAACGAAGGCGCAGGCTGCATGAGATGGGTGCACGTGGCAGCTGCTGATGCTCCTGCTCCTGCTCCTGCTCCTGCTCCTCCTCCTCCTCCTCTTGTTCCCTTCTCCTCCGCCATCTCCATCACTACTACAAAACCCTCTCAGACGCACTTCCAACGTCTCAGAAGATGCTACGCCAATTCCTTCTCCTTCTGCCTCTTTTCTTCATCTTCCTCCTCCTCCTCCTCCTCCTCCTCCTCCTCCTCCTCCTCCTCCCTAAAACGAACAGGGGCACCCGAGTGGGTCCCCACCTCCGTCACCAAGGGTGACCTCCACGCGTTGGGGTTATGGTCCCCGGGAGGAGGAGGAGGAGGAGGAGGAGGAGGAGGAGGAGGAGGAGGAGGAGGAGGAGGAGGAGGAGGAGCAGGAGGAGGAGGAGGAGGAAGGGAGAGAGGGAGGGAGGAAGGAAGGATGGAGGAGGAGGAGGAGGAGGAGGAGGAGGAGGACGAGGAGGAGGAGGACGACGACAACGACGAGGAGTACGATATCCCCCTGCTGGTCCTCCTGCTCCTCCCCTTTCGTCCATCTACTGCATTCCGAAGACCCCCTAGACACTTTTGAACACCTTCGGACCAACTGGAAAACTCAATGCATGTCATAACCCTTTCAAATATCTTACAAACCATTATCCGCATTCTTCTTCTCCATTTTTCATTTTTAAGATATATATATATATAAACGGGTCCAGGAACCCAAATTGCCACATCCATCGGGGCTTGTCGCGATTCCCCGCGGCTTGTCGCATGAGTTCTCAAGGCCCAAGAAGGCCCCAAGAGGGGCCAATAGAGCCCCAAGAGACCCCCAAAATGGTCCAATAATGGTCCGAGTTGCCGAAAGACCGCTCCCAAACGCCCAAGACGGCCTCAAATCGATCCAACAAGTTTAAAATGAGGTTGTAAGGTCAACCAAGTAGTACGCCTTAGGCGTAGTATCCGTCCAACTCTGTTGTATCGTAGTAACTATACAGCAAGAGATATGAGATGGCCGCGTGAGCGGCCAGATGGCATCTCAAGGGGTCGTTTTCCGCATTGATGTCGGACAATCCGCCGCAGAGCGGCACAGTCAAATAGGCGGCCGGTCGCTTGAGTCCAAGCGGCCGCGGACAAACGCTTGATACCTCTCGCTGTTGCCCTTCCTCGTTCAGAATCGGGGGGGGGAGAGGACGAAGCGTGAGTCCGCGTCTGGCCTAATTCGGCAAAGCAGTTATGCTACAAAGGAAAGGCAGCAGCCAACGGGCTCAACCTTGGCAGGTTACCTCGTAGCTTATTACTCCTCGGGCGACTCAATTGTTTTCGCCTGGCCGGTCCTGTAAGGAGTATGTCGCTTCAAATCATGTTTGAAGGATTGCATTCCCTCCATAACTTGCAAGAGCATGTCTCGGTCAATGCTCCCCTTGGTGTGACCATCTGCAGTCATGTCGCCGGTGTCACACGACTGCGCGCTACGCGCGATACCGCGCCCCATCATTTGCCGCATCCACCTGATGCGGCCCAGGAGGGTGCATTCAGTCGGCTTCTTCAAGTCTTTGCTTGACAAGGCCTTGAAGACAGATTCCGCATCAATGGTTAGGGTGACCTTAATGCTGAGGCCGACCATCCCAAGGATACCCTTGACTTGAATTGGTGTCAGTTGCCCTGCGTGGAGTTCATGTAACGTAACGATCGTGGAATAGCAGTCCTTCAAATTATGGGCTGCTGCTAGCGTGTCAGCAGATAGCTAGAGCGGACCTGCAAGGAGTGAGACTTGCAGTGCGCAGCGACAAGGTGGACGACAGGCTTACCAGCATGCGTGCGTACACGCCTTAGCAGGTTTGCCCCGCGAATACCGTGACCTTTGACCTCTTCATCGGCGTCGCCTTTCAGGCGTCGATGGCCGGAGTCGCTGTGCAGGTTTACCTTGCCCATTGGTATCGCCGCTTTATGCACGGCCTTCTTTGGGCAGTCTTGCAGCTTTCTGGTAATCGCGTTGAGTGGTCGTACTTGCATGTTGGTCGGTTCTTGGGCGCGCTGTAGTGCTGCGACATATACCATTAACGGTACTTGTGTGATGAGGGCGTAAGCCAGATCCCCTCTGAGGCTGACAAACATATCAGTGACCATCTTCGATGCTTTGGCCTCAGCATCTGCGCCCGTGAGTTCGCGGTGCCAGACGGGGCGTAGTTTTTTTTTTTTTTTTTTTTTTTTTTTTTTTTTTTTTTTTTTTTTTTTTTTTTTTTTTTTTTTTTTTTTTTTTTTTTTTTTTTTCGTCCTGGTCAAGATTAACATTGCCGTCGCTATCTTTAGCATACCTCGGAGCGCAGTTGGTATGCGTAGTTTGTTGAGCTTACATTTCCCAAATGTATCGCCAATGCGCTAAATAACGTATTTGTCAACGGTGTCCTCAGTACCGGCCATGCTTATATATTCAACATGCCTGGTGGTGAGAAGGTTGGTGATCGTCTCGAACTCCTCATCCTAAGACGTGGGTCTGAGTCCAAGGCCTCCAATGGTTTTTTTGAGCTTCAATGAGAAGGCCCGTGGTGCATCTTTGGTGCCCGTGCCTGATTTAAAGCACTGTAGACAGTGTCTTGACTCATCATTTGAGGGAGTTTCTGTGGAACTCACGTCATCCTCACCCCCGGCGCGAAGAGCACGAGCCCAAAGCGGCCTCCGGCACCGTTTCCGGACGGATCCGCTGGATCCGCTGGATCCGGTGACGAATCCCAAACCGGCGCCCTCGCCTGAGACATCCTCACAAAACGGGCCCCGGGGGGGATGCCCAGAGGAGCCCAGAGCGGCCTCCGGCACCGTTTCCGGACGGATCCGCTGGATCCGCTGGATCCGGTGACGAATCCCAAACCGGCGCCCTCGCCTGAGACATCCTCACAAAACGGGCCCCGGGGGGGATGCCCAGAGGAGCCCAGAGCGGCCTCCGGCACCGTTTCCGGACGGATCCGCTGGATCCGCTGGATCCGGTGACGAATCCCAAACCGGCGCCCTCGCCTGAGACATCCTCACAAAACGGGCCCCGGGGGGGATGCCCAGAGGAGCCCAGAGCGGCCTCCGGCACCGTTTCCGGACGGATCCGCTGGATCCGCTGGATCCGGTGACGAATCCCAAACCGGCGCCCTCGCCTGAGACATCCTCACAAAACGGGCCCCGGGGGGGATGCCCAGAGGAGCCCAGAGCGGCCTCCGGCACCGTTTCCGGACGGATCCGCTGGATCCGCTGGATCCGCTGGGTGACGAATCCCAAACCGGCGCCCTCGCCTGAGACATCCTCACAAAACGGGCCCCGGGGGAGGTGCCCAGAGGAGCCCAGAGCGGCCTCCGGCACCGTTTCCGGACGGATCCGCTGGATCCGCTGGATCCGGTGACGAATCCCAAACCGGCGCCCTCGCCTGAGACATCCTCACAAAACGGGCCCCGGGGGAGGTGCCCAGAGGAGCCCAGAGCGGCCTCCGGCACCGTTTCCGGACGGATCCGCTGGATCCGCTGGATCCGGTGACGAATCCCAAACCGGCGCCCTCGGAGACATCCTCACAAAACGGCCCCGGGGGATGCCCAGAGGAGCCCAGAGCGGCCTCCGGCACCGTTTCCGGACTGGATCCGCTGGATCCGCTGGATCCGGTGACGAATCCCAAACCGGCGCCCTCGCCTGAGACATCCTCACAAAACGGGCCCCGGGGGGGATGCCCAGAGGAGCCCAGAGCGGCCTCCGGCACCGTTTCCGGACGGATCCGCTGGATCCGCTGGATCCGGTGACGAATCCCAAACCGGCGCCCTCGCCTGAGACATCCTCACAAAACGGGCCCCGGGGGGGATGCCCAGAGGAGCCCAGAGCGGCCTCCGGCACCGTTTCCGGACGGATCCGCTGGATCCGCTGGATCCGGTGACGAATCCCAAACCGGCGCCCTCGCCTGAGACATCCTCACAAAACGGGCCCCGGGGGGGATGCCCAGAGGAGCCCAGAGCGGCCTCCGGCACCGTTTCCGGACGGATCCGCTGGATCCGCTGGATCCGGTGACGAATCCCAAACCGGCGCCCTCGCCTGAGACATCCTCACAAAACGGGCCCCGGGGGGGATGCCCAGAGGAGCCCAGAGCGGCCTCCGGCACCGTTTCCGGACGGATCCGCTGGATCCCTGGATCCTGGATCCGGTGACGAATCCCAAACCGGCGCCCTCGCCTGAGACATCCTCACAAAACGGGCCCCGGGGGGGATGCCCAGAGGAGCCCAGAGCGGCCTCCGGCACCGTTTCCGGACGGACGACCTGACTGCATAACACGCCTGGATATGCCGACGGGGGCGGAGGAGGAGGAGGAGGAGGAGGAGGAGGAGGAGGAGGAGGAGGAGGAGGAGGAGGAGGAGGAGGAGGAGGAGGAGGAGGAGGAGGAGGAGGGAGGAGGAGGAGGAGGAGGAGGAGGAGGAGGAGGAGGAGGAGGGGGAGGGGGCAGGCGAGGGAGCCCCGGCCCTGGGGGAGGGGCCCTGAGGGAGCCCTGATGGGCTTCCGGCACCATGGAGAGGTCCTGTGGGGCGGCCGCCCCTTCTTCTCTCGGTCGTTTCCCTCTCGCCCAGAAGCGCGCGCCCCTTCTTCTATATATGCAGAAACTCCCGATCAACCGCAGAGCGGCGGATGTTAGTGCTCATCCTGGGAGCGATCTGAGCGCAGATGCTGGGCCAAGTGGCAAGGAAAAGCGCGCCGCGCATTACTTAGCACCGGTTGCTTCAGCGAGCTCTTGATATTTGAGTCCCTTCAAGAAGGTCATGTGGATGTAAAGGAGACCAGTGATCCACTGCTTCCTGCGCGCTGCCGTGCTGGCGAGTTATCGCTGCCTTGGCCGCGGTGCCGTTCCTGTGAGCGTTTCTACATCGAAGGCTTCGAGGTCCATGAAGCCCCGAAGTGCTAAGTACCAGGCGTAGCCTGATGGTGCGTTCCATTTCGCCCATTGTAATTTTGGCGAACTTCCACTTGTGTACGTATCTCGAATCAGGATGTTTGACGCTTTGGATCTGTGTTGTACCGTAGAACACTTGGTATCAAACCATGCCTTGAGGTCTATATATGGATATATATATGGGGCCCTCAATACCTTGACTGGATTCGCCTGGATATCTGCCTGCGTGGGGAGGTCGTCCTCCTTGGCGACCGCAGTTCGTTTAGCTGCAGCGGTCGCGTCTACTCGCACCCCGTGGTAACACGGTCGACGCCCAGTATCCTATGTGGTTGTTCGGATAAGACTACCTTCGACATATCTGCCGTGAAGCAGAGCTCCACATGCTGTCCGTGCTCGTCGGAGTCTAATCCATAACTGTCATCGTAGTCCGTGGAACACAACGGGACATGCTACGTCTCGGTTGTTTTGATGTCCTGTGGGTTACCCCGCATAGGCAAGTGCCCCTGCTGTTCTTCAGCTACTGTGACCAGCGCGCTGTTGTCGGAGATCATCTGTGCGGGTGCAGTATAGAGTTCTTCTGCTGGGGTTGCTTCCAGCAGTTCCCTTTTTGTAGTTCTGTATGCCGCACCTCCATAATGTGTGCCTCGAGGTCCGCCTCTGCTTCCTCGTGGATAGTGGGAAGCCAGACGTCCTCCTGTGGTGGTTCGGCTTCTTGGGTAGCATAACTGCCTTGTGTCGGCGTGTCTGCCAATGTTTTGAACTTCGTCATGTCTTGATCGAAGCCCGCTTGTGGTTTGGTGGACTTCAGGCATTGGACGATTCTGGAGTGTGCTGATCTGGATATATTTAAGATATTTAGGGCAATGCCTTCAGCTCCATAATGGTGGAAACCTGGGTTCACGTCGTTGTGATAGTGCACCGGCGTACGACGGTCAGCATACGTTACCGGAGGTAACTTGGGGATACTCTTAGCTAACCTAACAGGGAGAAAGTTTCTGATAATACACTCGAGAGCTAAGTGCACCTTCGGAAAAAAAAACCAGCTTGCGTTCGTCATTTGGAGCACCCCCGTTGTGGTCGGGAGATAACCGAAGGTCATGGCAGGTTTCCCCGCAGGCAAACTGGCTATGAAGACCAACGCAGTCCGCAAGGCTGTGTTGTCCGAGCCAATTTCTCGAGTGATCAGAGCTTCGATATTGAGCGAGTGTCTTGCATCACCGTGCTGCACTGGTACATCGCGATTCCCAAATCGTACGATAACTTGACCCCTTTCGGGATCGTTCCGCACGACCGGGAATAGTCCGTTCCAACCACCCCAGTCGTCTTCCGTGGTTGTGGGGCGATGGTAGTCAACAAGATCACCCTCGTTGTAGTAATGCTGACCAATGACGATCGTCTTGGTTTGTAGTGCGCGGTTTGTCTTTGCTATTGCTGTGGCTTATGTGATAGCCTCGATGCTTACACGGCGGATTGTCTGCTCTCTGTAGTGATCGGATGTCGCCGTCTGTTGTTCGTGATCTAGAACAGGCAGGTCGGGAAACGTAGCTGGTTGTCGGCCAAACAGTGTGTCATGCGGTTTTACTTCGTTGTAGAAGGTAAACGCACGGCTGGCAAGCGAAGCCTCATGCAATAGTCGGGTGAACACAAGTCGTATGTCAAACCTATTGAGTTCAGCCTCCATGGCGTGAAGCAGGTGCCGTAATTTGCCGCTTCTGGCTTCGATGGTAGTAGCGTGTTGTCCACGCGCGCGTATCCTTAGCTCATTGCCCTTTGCCTTAAGGACCGCCTTCGCGGTGTCTTTATTGCGAGCACCTTCTCCGTCAGAGTATAATACTTTAGCATTCACGAATTGCATCCAGCACTGATGGTGCGCATCTAGGATGCCGGTCATAGTTTTGTCTGGTATCTCGATTCCAGTGCCGTATCGAATGCAACGATCGATCATGTGAAATACCTCGGTCCTGATAGTAGAACATTAGATAGCATGCGACTTCATCATTGAATATGCCAGGTCATACGGTTGACGACATTATAGTCTGCCTGGGCTTGCCCCAAGCCCTGCATTCCCGGCATGTATCACAGACGCACTTTATCAGGTATAGCCTAACGCTATACAGGCCAGCCTTGGTTAAGAGTACTCATCTTCAGATCTTAAGCGTGGAGCCATCGCATCTGTAGTTTTCGTAGCTCGCGTGTTACTGCGCTCGGGTCGAAGCTGCGCAGGTTTTGTAAACTGATCTGTGCGTCCAATCTTGACCACTCTGGAAGTCTTGGACGTGCAGTAGGGTCGCCCGCAGGTTGCAGTGGAGGTGGGTCACCTCCCTGCTGTCGTCCACGTCTGGCTTTTACCTGCGGTAGTCGTCTGTGGTCGTCCGAGCTGCCGGCGCCACTTGGCTCTGCAGCATGTCTACCTACTGTGATGTCGTGGCTGCTGTCGCCTGCAATTGGTCCAGCTCTGAATCCGGGCTTCGGAGCACGTGGCCGCGCAACGTGTTTGGTGGCTGGTGCCTCAGAAGCAGCTGCCGCCGCGGGGTGGCGCGTCGGAAGCAGCTGCCGCCGCGGATGGGGGAGCTGCCGGTTCAGCAGGGGCTGGTGGCCCCTGCCCGTGATTGTTTGGCAGCTTCCACGGTTTGGCACATTTGCATGTGCCAGGGGTAAATGAATGGCCAGGCTTAGTCTTCCCGTGATTCTTGAGGCAGGTTGGACATTCCCAGTGATTATCCTCTTTGTCATACCACCTACGGTGTTTCGGATTTCTGCTGTGTGATGGCGAGTGCCTGCTGATATTTTTCGGTTCGTGCAAGGTGCCCCCATCCTCCTGATGGTGGTTGCGCGATGCGTCCGTCAAGATGCCTAGGAATCGTTGGGTTACCCAAGTCAAACCCGAATGCATTGGCGACGAGAACAGATGATATCTAAGGGTGATTGTGAGTGGGATCCCGGTTCAACGCGAGCATGCTATGTGCAATTTGAACTGCTTCAACGAAGAGGGATTCCATCCTCGAAGTACATTGTGCTGTCTTGGCCAATTCCTTGTTGCAGACTGAAGCGTGCTGGTGGTGGCCAGTACTCCGTTTGTTGTCAAAGGGTGTCAGTAGTGACCGGTGGTTGCCATTAGTTCGACATGTTTATGTACCAATGCGCCATGGGAGTCACAGGGTCTTGTAGTGCATTGGCCCATGTTGACCTTGCGAGTGCCCTCGCGTTTGGCAAATGTCGTCCATGGCGGTATTTCATCCACCCAAGTACCCTCTGGTTGTTCTCGTGAGTAAAATCGTGGGAGGTCGTCTTAACGTACGGCGACGATTTCGCAAAACTGAATGTGTGGGAGGTCTTCCTTGTGACGTTCATACCACGTATCGTATTTGACCTTTTCGTTGAAATAGGATGATAGTCCATTGCTTCTGCAGTTCGGTTGTAGGGTTGCTATCTTCACAAAACGTACGTCCAAGGAGGGCATTGCTGCATGCTGGACCTCCTTGTTTCCAAGGTCAACATAATAACGTTTGTCGAGGTCGACCCCTGAAGATGAACTCGGCTGAGTGCTATTTGTAAGATTCCCTCGCTACCTCCGATTAATTCCAGGAGGTCTACCTCGCTGTTTCGTCCATAACACAAAGTTGGTATTACGGAAAACACATCGGCATGTGTGTCTGCAGGTAACCCCGCTGGTAGTGTCATGAATGTTTCCTCATCTCACCATTGTCGGAGTCCAGAGGTATAGGGGTGTAGTGTGCTCCGCATCCAAGGCCCTTTAGGTCCTCGCCGCGACCGTCGTTGCCGTCTTCGACCTGTTTGGTATGTTGCGTGGTTTGATGCCGGCTTCTTTGCCAGCTTTCTGCTTGTCTTTTTGTTTTATCCGAACATTAATAAGTAGTTTGTCTGTTGTTGCTCTGTGTCGAGTATAGTAAGTGTCAGAAATTCTGAAATAGGGGGTGGCGCGCGGCCGCGCTCAATCGAGGGGGGAGGAAGTCGATCGTCATTGACGGTCGTAACCCGCCTTGGGCGTGGTCGCTGCGCCCCGGCACTGAGCAGGGCTGTGGCCGGAGGCTCCCAGTGCAGTCGAGTGCTGATGTTGGTTGCTCCACTCGGCAATGGAGCTATCCAATTGTACCCGGTAGGTTGGTCCTGAACCTAGATACCTTTTATGATAGTATTGTCGTCAAGGTTTGTGGTTACCCAGCGTGCCGCGTGGTCCAATTGAGGGCCATTGTTAAGGGGCTGGACGTAAGTCCGAGCTCCTGTATCTACTCGGGTGTGCACCCTGCGGTGTGCAGAACTTGTCTCGTTTCTCGGTGTTGTGAATGTATCGATTTGGTCAAGCAGTCGTGCAGTCATGATAGCGACTGTTTTGTTTCGCCATTCCGCCCTCTGGGCGCCTTGGCCGTGCCAATCTAACCCATGTTCTGTTCATTCGGCAGCTTCCCCCGCAGCTTGGCACGTGCATTTCCACAGGTTAACTGGGATGCGCGTGCTTATGTCGTTGGCACCTGTAAGTATGAACCACTTGGCAAACGACTCGAGCGATCGAACCCAAGACGGAAATTACAACATCGCATTCGCATGACTTGTAAGCCTAAGTCTTCGATGGCATAGCGTGTGGGGGCTAGTTTCCACAAGTAACCTGGGGGCCCCATGGACTCGATAGACATGCGTAAGGCCTAAGCTTTTACCGTGAGATTCTGGATGCGCTGGCAGTGTGGCCCCGCCCGCATGCCAGGCAGTCGCGCGTGCCAGTCAGCGGGCGTCGCCACCCTTAAGAGTTGATCGTCGCCCGACAGTAGACTAACCACGTATTGTGTACGTGGAGGTCATGACCTCTGACAGTGTGGTACGATCGCGCATGTATCCGCGGGCTCGGAGTCCAGCGCAAGCTGTTCGTTTGAGGGAGTTTCTGTGGAACTCACGTCATCCTCACCCCCGGCGCGAAGAGCACGAGCCCAGAGCGGCCTCCGGCACCGTTTCCGGACGGATCCGCTGGATCCGGTGACGAATCCCAAACCGGCGCCCTCGCTTGAGACATCCTCACAAAACCGGCCCCGGGGGAGGTGCCCAGAGGAGCCCAGAGCGGCCTCCGGCACCGTTTCCGGACAGATCCGGATCCGTGGATCCGCTGGATCCGGTGACGAATCCCAAACCGGCGCCCTCGCTTGAGACATCCTCACAAAACCGGCCCCGGGGGAGGTGCCCAGAGGAGCCCAGAGCGGCCTCCGGCACCGTTTCCGGACGGATCCGCTGGATCCGGTGACGAATCCCAAACCGGCGCCCTCGCTTGAGACATCCTCACAAAACCGGCCCCGGGGGAGGTGCCCAGAGGAGCCCAGAGCGGCCTCCGGCACCGTTTCCGGACAGATCCGCTGGATCCGCTGGATCCGGTGACGAATCCCAAACCGGCGCCCTCGCTTGAGACATCCTCACAAAACCGGCCCCGGGGGAGGTGCCCAGAGGAGCCCAGAGCGGCCTCCGGCACCGTTTCCGGACGGATCCGCTGGATCCGGTGGATGACGAATCCCAAACCGGCGCCCTCGCTTGAGACATCCTCACAAAACCGGCCCCGGGGGAGGTGCCCAGAGGAGCCCAGAGCGGCCTCCGGCACCGTTTCCGGACAGATCCGCTGGATCCGGTGACGAATCCCAAACCGGCGCCCTCGCTTGAGACATCCTCACAAAACCGGCCCCGGGGGAGGTGCCCAGAGGAGCCCAGAGCGGCCTCCGGCACCGTTTCCGGACAGATCCGGTGGATCCGTGACGAATCCCAAACCGGCGCCCTCGCTTGAGACATCCTCACAAAACCGGCCCCTGCCCAGCCCAGAGCGGCCTCCGGCACCGTTTCCGGGATCCGCCGGGATCGCGGTGGATCCGGCGACGAATCCCAAACCGGCGCCCTCGCTTGAGACATCCTCACAAAACCGGCCCCGGGGGAGGTGCCCAGAGGAGCCCAGAGCGGCCTCCGGCACTGTTTCCGGACAGATCCGGACAGATCCGGTGGATCCGCGCCCCAGGGGAGGTGCCCAGAGGAGGAATGAGGAGGAGGAGGAGGAGGAGGAGGAGGAGGAGGAGGAGGAGGAGGAGGAGGAGGAGGAGGAGGAGGAGGAGGAGGAGGAGAAGATGATGATGGAGCTGTGGGGTGGAAGAGGACAGACGGAGGCAAGAGAAGGATGGAGGAGAAGGAGGAGGAGGAGGAGGAGGAGGAACCTCATCCTCACCCTCGCCAACAAGCGCACGCACCTTCTTCTATATACAGGAACTCCCGATCAACCGCAGAGCGGCCGGCTAGTATATCCTCGATGACGAGAACACGATCATGATAATGATAAGATGAGCGAGCTTTTCCTCCAGCAGCCCGCGTGGTAAACGCGCCGGGTCTGCTGCCGTCCCTGGCGCTCACGGCCAGCGCCTGGGAAAAGCAAGTAGGTGTCCCCGCGTCTGTAGGGTGAACCTCAGGTGTCGGCCTGTCTATGCAAGCGAGTGTTGCCGCGGCGCTCGCCTGCCTCCGTCGCTCTATCTCGAGCGTAGGGGATTTCCGCGTGGCCGCCTGGCTCGGGTCCGTGTCCGGGCTGTATCCCGCGGAGCCACCTGGTGAGATCGGCGACGCGCAGCTCGAGGTGAAGATGCCATATCTCTCGACAGTTCTTGTCGCGCCGCTCGCTGCAGCAGGTTGCCCCGCAGTAGCAGGCTGCCCCGCGTGGACCTCAGGTGGCATCCACTTGGTGCCTTCGTTGTAGTCGGCCTGGTGCACCTTCGCCTGCAGGGCCCTCGAAGCGAAGTCCTGATCCACTGGCGTAGGCTTGCTTCCTCATAGGGTATTCTTCTGGTACCAGGTCTTCAAGGTGTTGTCCACCATGGTCTTGATCGCGGGTAGGAATGTCTTCTCATTAATGCTGCGGCTAATGCCCCGGGTGTTCTGCGTCATCATGTACGCGTGGGCATCCCCGGGAGCAGGTTGCCCCGCGCTGCTTGAAGCGGGTCGCCCCGCAATTGGCTCCGTATCGACGGTCTCCTCGATGACGTGACGCAAGCGTGTGCCCTCGCATTTGGGCTTGGCCGTGATGGTGAACGCTGTGGCTCCATCGGCCTTCGTCGCCACGTTTGATCGCTCGGTGTCCTGCTGGTGCGAAGCCCTGGACTGTGGTCACCGTTGTGCCGTGCAAGCCCTTCAGGCGCCCATGGTCCAATGCCCACTCAGTCTTGCGCATGGACGGGAATCCATCCATGTATGCTCGGTTGTCTTCCTCTATGACTGGATATTGCTGGAGAGTCCAATCGGAAGGGTTTTCATCCCACGTGGGCGACTGCCGTGTCAGTGGGATGTCCTGAAAGGTGTCCTCATCGGCACGCACCGCGCTCAGGCCATCGGTGTTGACCATCCATGCCGTCTGCAGCATGTCGCGTTCGGACATAGGGCCGGCGCCACTGCGCGCGCTGCCTGGACTGTCAACTCGGCGCTGGCGTAGCGGGTTACCCCGAATTCTGCCGTTAGGCGTGTTAGCCCTTTCCATGCGCCTGAGCCATGCTTCGTTGGCAGGTAACCCCGCAGGTGTGGTGGCTGTCGTGGTCTCTGCAGCTGGCCCAGCTATCAGCGGCATATGCGTGTCCGGGGTTGGCATCGCTGCTGGTGGTTCTGGCCGCATGTATGGCGGTGGCATGGCCGTTGGTGGCGGCGCAGTTCGTGCAGCAGGTTGCCCCGTAGGTACCGCAGGTGTCCCCGCTGGCGCTGTGGGCCGGGCCCTGATGGCCGTGATCCTGTTCAGATCCTCACGAAGGCCCCTGAGCTCGTTCGTTCCTCGGAGTATCTCCTGGTGTCGGTGCTCGGCGTCCTGCCTACCCGCAATGACGCAACGAAACTCAGCTGTGATCAGTCCCGCGCCTCCGCGCGCAGCGCGCGGTGCCTCGTTAGGGGCGCCCTCAATCTGTCGGTCGTCATGTGACTGGGCCACTCTGTCCCGACAGACTGCGTGGAAAATCCTCACTGGGGCCTCCATGCCTTGTTGCGGTAATCAAACTCATCGAGACAAATCGCACACTTCGTAAAATAACCACCGTCTTTGATGATAGGTGGTGCGGCTGCTGGCCTCGTGCGCCTCTGCCGCTCGCGTGTGGTCTCGCCCAGTCCGTAGCAGCTTGGCGGTGCTGCAGGCTCCATTTGCATTGTGGCAGGTTGCCCGCAGCCACAAACCCCCAAGCAAGTTGCCCCGCGCCACGACTCATCATGCGACGCGCCTGCCATGCCTGATTGCGCTGTTGTCGTGCGTATTGTGCTGAGAGGCTCGCCTACTGCGATTCGTGCATGGCCAATATTTCAAGACGAAGCTCTCCCAGCGACACAGGGATCGTCAGATCCAGACCATGCGGAGTGACATCCTGGTCGATTGAGGGCGCCAGGTTCCCGTAGTGTGGTATCTGTCCAGGGATACCGGACTGGTATCCCGCACCTCTCGTGAGCTGCGACCTGCAGAAGTCGTCCGCTGTTGCCCTGACATAGGGGTTCTCAGGTAGGCTGACTCCCAACCCGATCCGCCCCAGTGGTCTGCGCATCATAGTCAGGGAACGTAGCCGAATCCATCTGTGGAGCCACTGGCCTGTTGGCCGCTGTCGGGTCGTATGTTGGGTTGCTAAAGAACGCAAGTATGTATCCATGCCCGTTCGGATGATCCGGCGACGGATTTGCATCCGGCACGTACTCCCAGGCTGGAGTCCAGTTTGCATTCGGCAGATCGGCCCCATCACGCCTCATATGCTCCATCGCGTCCTGGATGTGGCGATGCATCCACTGCTGCTGTGCCGGCATGCTGTCGGCCCTTTGAGCCGTCTCCGTCGTGGGCTGCATGTTACCATGCTGGTCCATGATCACTGGGTGCCATGTTGGAGGCTGCCCATTTGGTGGTGCTGCAGCACGTGGGGATGCGATCGGCGATGTGGCCTGTAGTGCCTGACAGAGCAGGGGTTCTATCTGCATGCTCTGGAGTCTGGCCTATAGGCTGTTGAGGGTACCAGCACTTTGTGACGTGCCAAACGGTGTTGTCGGCGCGCTCATAAGCGCAAATGCAATAGGTTGCCCGCAAGAATGGGCCGCTGCTGTGCCTGTGTGCGCCACGGATCGTTGGCGAAAAGCCCATCGTTTGAGGCTGCATCACTGAAGGTGGTGCATGAGACATCCGCGCTCTGGGCCTGAATCCAGGATCCGTCAGAGCCGTCTGCAGTTATCCCCGCTGGATTCACCTTCTGAATCATGAGTACCGTTGCGTTCTTGCATCTCCGCTGTGGGTGAAGTTGGCGCGGGTACGTGCAATTTGAGCGGTCTCTGGGGTGCTCCATCCCTTCAGTGTGGAAGCGTCATCGTGATCTGTGTCATACCAGGTCGTACGGTACGGATGTAAATGGGCGCAGTCGTATTGGTTATCTTGACGCCGTTGAGCCGGACGAGGAAGCGCACCAGGAAGCGACCATCCACGCCAGACGTCATGATAATATCATTAGCAGGCCGCCACACTGGGATGTTGTCGTAAATCGAGCTCTTGATGCTGATCAATATCAACAGCTTGGCGACTGCGCGTGTGCCCGACTGGATCTGCTAGTCTCCAGCTAGCTAAGGGTATCCATGAATCATCTGCCTGTCTGACTTCCCATTGGGGTTGTCTGAGCCTCGGCATGATAGACCGATCTGCAATATGCTCGGGATGTTCCTCCACTGAGTCCCGTGTTCGAAGAAACGTGGTGCTCCTTCCGCTGTCAGGTCGGTCACCTGCGAGTGCAGTGACTCTGGGCCCTTAAGTGCCTGGACTGCTGTGCCCATTACTGGGCCGCAGGTAGTATGTCGGGCAGGGTTCTCCGCTAAGGATGGTCTTCTTCATCTGGAGTCGTCTCCTCTTCATGCCGATGCTGTGGTCAACCAAGTCACATATTTTTAACGCAGCAAGTGCCTGGTATGCCCAATGTTTGGGCTTGAGATGCTGCGAAACGACGTCAAGGTACTTTTCGTGGTACCATCTGTAGTCGCGTGGTGGCCAAATGGCCAGCGAATCGCGGAGATGTGCCCAGCCGTCGAACTCGTCATGCGATAAAACCGCATCCGTGAACCGATGTGAGATGTTGTCTCTTTGGAGCGACTTGTGCCGGATGGCTGTGGTGAGCCATGCCGAGCAGTTGCGCTGCTCGCGCAGCCCCTGTAACCGCGTGGACAGGTTCTCGTTCCTGAGTGTCGTCGTCAGTGATCAGCTTCACCGCTGTAAGTGAGGACTGGCTCTCGGCGCAGAACTCGCTGGCGTTCGGCAGCTATCTCGGTCGTGCACGTTGCCGTGCACTCAATGGAGTACTTGACTACCCTGTATCGGCTCGTGCCATCATCTGCCCTTTCATCATATGCAGGGTTAGCTGGCATCTGACGGGTAGTGCCGAGTACCTCCCAGTAGCGCCTGTCTCCCTCTTCCACTTCAGGAATGTTAGCAGGTTGCCCCGCAGATGCAGATGCAGCAGGTGTCCCTGCGGAGGCCGACGCAGCGGTTTTTTTTTGCAGGTGGCCCCGCGCTTCCAGGCGGGTCCTTCTCCTCCTCGCGAATGTCTTTGTACTGGCACCTGCCCACCTTTGGAGCTTCTGGCTGGGGTGCCTTGGACGTGGTCTGGAGTGCTTTCCTTTCCGCAGTCTGCTGCGAGGCATGGTGCAGAGTGAAGCCATCCAGTGAGGTTGACCAGCCAGCTCCACTGCGGGTTCGGCCAGGAGGAGCACCGCGTAGTGCGACGGGTTCCTTCGGTTGGGGCGCGCCGCATCCCTGGAGGGCCGCCGCCGCAGCTGCAACAGCCGGTTCCCTGGAGTGCGTTCTGCGAGCAGGTTACCCAGCGGGCTTGCCGTCGGATCGCTTCGCTTTGCTTCTCCCAGGGCTGGCTACTCCTGAGCTGGTCCGCTTCGTCGACCTCGTTGACGTCGGCGAGCTCGAGGATGGGGGCAGATCTACGTCCTTCGACGATCGTTTCGGGGGCCCATCTCCTTCGCCAGCAGGTTTCGCTGCATCAAATTCGTAGTAAGTTCCCCCGCGCTCTCTGGTAAGGAGTCATCTGTCTGAGCCCGCTCACGTCGATGGATCCTCATACTCTCGATCTTGGCAGTCCTCGCAATCCTAGTCGTGCCTTCCATCGGGCAGCCTGCGTTTCACCGTGAACATCCAGCCTATGTGCTGGCTTTGACGCTGCGTCATCTTTCTCCAAGACAGTGTCCTGCGTGACTTGCGCGTCGACATCCACATCTGCGTCAGCGGCTTCGTCGGCGTAGGACTCGTATGCATTGTCAGACGCAGGTGCGTTGGGATCAACGACTGGTGCGAGGCCTGAAGTCTTGTCTTCTTTCCCAGCCTCGGCCGGCGGATTGCCCCGCTTGTCCTGGTCCGGTCAGCACCTCTGTGAGAAGAGGCTTCCCCGCGGAGGAGGCCGCTGCCACGTCGCATCGGGCTTGGCGCTCTTGGCGCTCGTGGCATGCCCGATTGCGGCGCTTGGGTCCGTGCTCCCCATCAAGGTCCTGCCGCTCCCTCTCGACGAATGCTGCCTGGATGTCGTCTAGCGGCTTGTAGTGCGCCTTGGTCAAGTGCATGTGACAAGGTTTGCAGCCTGGGTCTACCTTGTGGCCTTGGCCATCTCCGTGCGACCAGATCCATGGGGCCCCGTCGAAGTTGGGGCTCCGTGATAGGCGCCCCATCGGGCAGTTCGGCCTGTGGTCCGCGAAATGCTCGCATCGACGAACCACCACTCGGTATTTTTTCCGATCCGCACATATGCCACTTTTCTGGGCCTTCCTCTCCAGCGTTTCAGGCTGCCGGATGTTGCCCGCTCTGTTCGAACGGATAGTTGTGCCCGTGTCAGGGTCCCGACGCACATGCTGCGTTGACCAATAATGGCGGACTTGGTGGTCGGTCCAGCCTCGTGACCGCCAGTGCGCCATGTATTCTTGCGGTGCACGCTGGCGAGCAAAACCCCCAATCTGTTCACCGGCTTCACTGACTCGAGGCCGACCTTCCAGCCCATCTGAGCCCTCATCGTCCTGGCGCAGGTGGCCCCGTGATCGTGCCCTTCCTGGCGGTCCACTCGGGTCTTGTTTGCGTGGGCGTTGCGCGCCGCTTGGGCGGGCGCGCGAGTGCCTGCGAGAATGACTCCGCCGATGGTGATATGGCGGGTTGCTCTCAGCTTCCTATTCATCGTCATCGTCGTTAGTCCTATCTACGCGTCTCCAAGCCTTGCTGCTTGATGGGCGGTCGTCTAGTACAAAGGTAGAGTGGGGGCCTTCAGTATGTCCAAAATTCTTGTTGGACCCGCTCAGAAGGATCACCTGTGTTACGCTGGTTACTCCACGAAGGATCACCATCGCAGGCTGCCCTGCAAGTGGGATTCCCGATCGCCTGCGGTTGCAGCGCCACTTGTAGCTCCTCTTCCGTGGCTCGTATCGTCATCAGAATGGCCCGGCTCGTATCCGTCGGCGCGTGCAGGTGTCCCCGCCATTTCGTAGTCCGAGTCGGCGGATGATTGGCGCTCCTTGATGACCTCCATGCAAGTAGGTTGCCCCGCGATCGGGATGCCCAGCCAATCTGCGAAAATGATCTCGCCATGGCCAACGAGCGCCTCCTCGTAGACCTCCCCGGCGTACCTCTCGAGGGACAGGCTGGCGTTCATGTATCTCGCAGACATGAGATGGACAGCAGCAGTTGAGGTATCTTCGGACTCGGCAACAAGTGTTTCGCTATCGACATACTGAATGTCAGAGTCGGTTTGAGCCACATGTACCGACGGACCCCCTGCCTCTCCCGTCGCCTTGAAGGCGTTCGCGACGAAAATGGTGGGCGCTATCACAAAGATCACATTCCATGGTTTTCCTGTTGGCACCCGTCGGGTTACCCCGGCGCCCCTTATTTTTCCAGAGGTACGTCTACGGCCTCTGCCCTTCCCCGGGGAGATTGCCTCCTGCTGTGGCCCCGTAAGGGATGCCAGTTAGCGTGCCTCTACCAAGCGGTCGTTGTCAGTTGCCCTTGCCACTACCCTTACCCTTTGACCTAAGCGCGCGTCGGGCCGCGCGTCGTGCCCTTTCGAAATGGTTTCTTCATGAGACGTCTCCATCGGAACTTATGTTTCTGATAACCCAAGGAGATGCGTGGTGCTTGTTGTTCCTCAGTGAGGTGTGCAGGCGTATCAGACAAGACAAGCGCATCCCTTCCTGCAAATTCCACCCAGCCACCCTTGAGAAGATAGGCGGGCAATTTTTCTTGTACATCAGTGTGCCGCGTCCTGCGTGCGCGGCAGGTCCGTTGTGACTGAGTGGAACGGCTGCGCTGCGCAGGACGACGCGGGCCCGCGGGGCCCGACCGCCGGCCGCGTGGAGGCGAAAGGGCTGCTCGATCCGCGTGGCTGCATCGAACAAAGGGCTGGCGTGGGAATGGGGAAAGCAGGATGAAAGAGAAATGATGGGGAAGGATGGATGCGCAATTTGATCAAGCCACCCGCCAACCATGCATGAGAAGTGCCATCGTCCTCAATTGACCTGTCAATGACGGTCTAGTGTTCCAAGGCCTTCATCTGGCGAAGTGTTGGAATCGGTGCCTGAGTCGAAATCGGGCTCTGCGGGTTGCCCCGCCGAGCCCGCTGAGGTAGCGGCTTGGGTGGGGGCCGCCGTGGCCCGCAGTCCCTGATATTGGGCCCAGGAATCTTGCGGGCCCGAGGGCTGGCCTCCTTGTTGGCTTAATAATGTTGTGGCCTCGTGTGGTTGTGGAGCGTCTTTCCACGTGGTGCTGGCAGGTCGCCCCGCATGAGGTCACTGTGAAAGACGTTGGTGCGGTGGCCGTGGTTGATGCCGCCAATGTTACTGGGGGTTCTTTCAGCAATGTGGGTGTAAACCCTCGTGCGCTCCAGTAGGGAGTCAAATTGTTGCTGAGTCCCTGTCATTTGGTGGTTCAGTGGTTGTAATAGCTGTTGTGAACGCGAAGCACTGACACCTAGGGCCCTGAGCAGTATGACTGTCAGGACTTGGAAATTTGGGATGTTGAGACCCGCCGTGTCAGCTTCAAAGCATGCAATCTCGAAACGTGCCAGCGTCTGGTCGGTCCGTTCTCCTGCATGGACACGAACGTCGATCAGCGCCGTCCCCGCATTCAATCGTCTTTCATCTTCAAGATCCTCGAACTTCGTGCTGAGGAGGATCATGATAAAAAAGGGGGCCCCATCAGTGTGGCGTCCACCAATGTTCACTCCAAAGTTGATTGCAGCTGGGGGGCTCTCATAGCAATGGTCCTTACGAGACCTCCGAGGCCACGCTGTAGGGCAGCGGCCTGGTGGGAGGGAGTCATGGTGCCTGTGGTCACGTTGATCCAGGCATGTACCTCGCGAGCGCATTCGCGGAAAAGTACGTTACCGGCAATGTCCCAATGGGGGCTGGTAGTGCGCGTGTCATCTGCACCGCGTTGCATGTGTCCAACAACACATCCGATGGCGATCCAGAGGATGCCAAAGATAGTGATGCCAATCCAGCGGCCTCGTAGGTCGGTGTCGGTTGTGGGTGGCTGTTGTTTGTGTGGTAACGAGACCGTCAATTTGCGAGGAGGTGCAGTCGGCGCGATGTCGGAACGCATGTGCCATGCATACTATCTTCGAACAAATTGCCAATTGGCGTTGGTTGGTGGACTTCAGGAGTGTAGTTGCGCAGAGATGTAGGGCTCAGGTAGGAGACCTCTGTGTGAGCAGAGGCTTCAGTGCAACTGTCCTTGCGATGGCCATGGTCTCCTCCGCGTAGAGACACTGCGCCTTGATGGTCAACCATATGAGTAGACCACCGGATAGCATTGTGGATAGCAGGGAGTAGAGCTAGAGCTGGCCACCAACGGCCAGCTTCGCGACCAAACTTAAAATGAGGTGGTAGGCCCAACCAAATACTACGCCTTAGGCGTAGTATCCGTTCAACCCTGTTGTACCGTAGTAGCGATAGAGCAGGAGATAGGAGATGGCCGCGTGAGCGGCAAGATGGCATCTCAAGGGATTGTTTTCCGTATCGATGTCGGATAATGCGCCGCAGAGCGGCACAGTCAAATAGGCGGCCGGTCGTTTGAGCCCAAGCGGCCGCGGACAAACGCTCGATACCTCTCGGCTTTGCCCTTCCTCCTTCAGAATCAAGAGGCCTTCAAGGCACCCCCAGAGGCTTCCAAGAGGCCTCCCAAGAGGGCCCCAAGAGGCCAAACTTATTGATTGTCCTTCGGTTCTTGACGGATTTTGTCGTTCTCGTATTTTCGGCTTCCCGACGCTCCAAGACGCTCCACGAAGCCACCAATATCGCCCCAAGACGGTCCGGGGGGGGCTCAAGACTGTTATAGAGGGCCCCAAGACGGCCCAAGAGGCGTCCAAGACGGCCCAAGAGGACTCAAAGACGGCCCCAAGAGGGGCCCCCAATAGGCCCCCAAAACGCTCCCAAGAGGCCCCCAAACTGATCCCAAGGGCCCCCCGAGAGCGCTCCGAAGAGACCCGAAGAAGCATCCCTGAGAACTCTGATCCACAACACAGGCACTGTGGCGGGATGGGCCGACGGCCATTCGACCTGCTTGGCACTGGGACGGAAAGCGCGCGAACTTTGTGAGGGCGCAAGTCCGCTGGCTCAATGTCTTGGAGCCCTGCTGACGTTAAAGGCCTTGGCACGACGTGCGTGTGTGAGGGGGGCTTCTTCGTTGGTGTCGTCGTCTCCGTCATTCGTTAGTCGTCGTCTCTGCCGTCCCCTTTCCCTGTGCCCTCCCTTTCCCTGGGCCCGTCGCCGCTCCCCCCCTTTCCCTGCGCACTCCCCCTCAAGCGCTGGGCCCGTCGCCGCTCCCCCCCCTTCCCTAGGCCCTCCTCCTCAAGCGCGCCAGCCAAAGCGAAATTGAGCAACGTCGTTATTGACTCGATGGGAAGCCCCTTCCCTTTGATCCCTCCCCCGCCGGAGAGGGGGGGGTGTCCCGGGTGGGGTCGTGGGTCAGATGCGGCTCGGAACGGCCCGCCCGCTGCGCCACCAACCTCTCCAAAAACGGCCGCTTCGCCAGGGACGCCCTCAACAAATCGCGATCTTGGGGATCCTAACCCAAGGCGCCTTATGATACGAATGAGCGTTTCGCACGAGACATCCTCGACAAATGGCGATGTTGAAATCGATGGCCTCATCTTCGGATCCCAGGTCCAAGACGGCCTCCAACACGGCCCAAGAGGGTCCAAGATACCTCCAAGTCCGCCCAGGAAGCCTCTGAGACGGGCTAAGACGGCCACAGAGGCCCCCGAGATAGCCCAAGAGGCCTCCAAGAGGTCCTCCAGGAGGGTCCGAAGAGGCCCAAACCATTGATTTCATATAAGTTTTTGACAGATTTGGGCATTTGCTTCTGTTCGGCCTTCCGACGGCCCGAGAGCCCCCACATATCGCTCCAAAATCGCCCAAGAGGCCTCCGAAATGGCACCAGAACAGCCCAAGAGGCCCCCAAGACGGCCCCAAGATGGCCCTGCGGTGCCCGGACAAAAAGTGTCCACACCCAGGGCGGCAAGACACTGCGACGTGATAACAACCGCAACAGCATAATGCACTTGCCTCGCACCCCTCCCACCCAAAACCCAAAGTTGAAGTGTCCACATTTTGTCCCTGGCGCGCGGCCTGCCGCCTAACCCCGCCAACTTTGAGTTGGGGGAAAGAGGGGTATACATATTCGTTCGACGTGAATTGACGACGAGTTGTCTTGGCGCGACAAGTGTGGACACATTTTGTCCGCCCACCGTGGAGCACCCCAAAAGGGCCCCAAATCGGCTCAGAGAGGCCCCCAAGATGGCGTCCGACGGCGTCAGACGGGCCAGGAGGCCACCAAGACGGCCCAAGATGGCTCCAAGATGGCCCAAGACGGCCCAAGCGGCCCCCAAGAGGCTCCCAAACAGCCCAAGAGGCCTCCAAGAGGCTCCCAGGAAACTCCCAGGAGGCCCCAAGAGTGCGCCTAGAGGCCCCCAAGTTGCCTCCTCCTCTTCCTCCTCCACTTTCTCCTCCTCCTCCTCCTGATCTTCTCCGCCATCCTCCTCCAAGTGTTCACCGAAGGGTTTCCACAACGGCTGGGGGAACACATGGTCCGATAGCTTGGCGGAGATCTTGCCACAACGCTCGGCCACATGGGCGATTCCCAAAAGGCAGGGGGCGGCGGTGATTCGCCGTAGGCGTCTTCGATATGCTGAAATCCTTCATAATGGGAAAGACACTTCGAACCTCTTTTGAAAACACTTGTCATCCTTTCAACAGATCTCTTCCCTCTTGTCCCTCCTGCCCTGACACTCCTCGTCCAGCCTCCTCCCTCCTCCCTCCTTCCTCCTCCCCTCCTCTTCTTCCTCCCCCCTGCGACGACGACCACAACTACGCCTGGCACGTCGACCACGAGCACGACGACGGCGACGACGATCGCGATCACGACAGATCAAACGGTGCAGCCAGCAACGGCGTGGCTACATTGCAAGCGGAATCGGTCTGTGACTTTGCTTCCGTTTTACAGAGCGAATCTCCGTGTGCAAGCAATACCCGCATCGGAAACGGGCTGTCGCAGAAACCCAAATCCGTCCCACACTGTTAGAAGGCTACACCGTGTGCCCGACCTTGGTTCTTCTTCTTCTTCCTCCTCCTCCGACCACAGCGACGAGGCCGAGCACGACAACGGCGACGACGATCACGATCACGATGGAGACGACTGCTGGGTGAGGGCGGCGATAGTCAGCACGGGCTTCTCTGGCGCCGCACCAGGACGGGAAGTAGGCGCGGCCGTCCAAAGAGCGCGAGGAAGAGGGAGGGAGGGAACGAGAGGGGGGAGGATCCGATGAGAGCGATGGGATAAGGGGGCAGAAGTAGGGGGAGCAAGTGATCACTCATACCTCGTCGTCGTTGAGGAGCATGTTTGGGATGCCGTCGTTGACGGGGAACTCGCGACCGGACTCGGGGCAGACCTCAGCGAGCCAACTCTCTGCTGTATCCGTAGTCGCAAGCCGGAGGCGACTTGTGTAAGAAGACGAATAGAAAGTCCAGGCAGGGAGGAGGAGGCGGCGGCGGCGCGCCAAGCATCAAATGATCCAGCGTCAGAGCTCGGCAAACCAGCAGCGACCGATGGGCGGCGTTGGATCGCTGTGTCCCCGCCGATGTCGCACAAGCGCCATCCCTCGTGGCTCCCCCTCCTGGACTCATGGCTGGAGCAGGCGGATGACAATCGGCTAACACGAGATGCATGCGACACGATGCACAACACACACCAAACATTAGAGGACATTGTATGTGCTACCCTCTGCGCATTCGTCGTCTTTTCTGGACAGGTTGATTGGGGGGCCCCCACGTTCCTCGAAACCGCACCCGCCCTCGCTCAAGCACAGTCTGGCCGATTACAGCGTTCCCTACACGACTGTTAGCTCGACCAGGCGTGCTCGCATTCTCAACCCTACTTTCATGCGGATGAGGAGGAAGAGCAGGAGGAGGAGGAGGAAGCGGAGGAGGAGGAGGAGGAGGAGGAGGAGGAGGAGGAGGAGGAGGAGGAGGAGGAGGAGGAGGAGAAGGTCTCTGGAGGTCTCCAGGGAGGCCCAAAGTCATCAGAGAACTGTGCAGGCCTCCGAGCGCCTTTGAGGTGCCGAGGTGCTCCATAAGTGCGATGGGGTCGACGATATCCTCGATCCTCCTCCTCCTCCTCCTCCTCCTCCTCCTCCTCAGCATCAGCATCAGCATCAGCATCAGCATCAGCATCAGCATCAGCATCATCATCATCATCAACATTGGCATCAGCATCAGCATCAGCATCAGCATTAGCATCAGCACCATCATCACCATCATCACCATCACCATCATCATCATCATCATCATCATCATCATCATCATCATCATCATCATCATCATCATCATCATCATCATCATCATCATCATCATCATCATCATCATCATCATCATCATCATCATCATCATCATCATGATCATGATCATGATCATGATCATCATCATCATCATCATCATCATCATCATCATCATCATCATCATCATCATCATCATCATCATCATCATCATCATCATCATCATCATCATCATCATCATCATCATCATCATCATCATCATCATCATCATCATCATCATCATCATCATCATCATCATCATCATCATCATCATCATCATCATCATCATCATCATCATCATCATCCCCATCATCATCCCCATCATCATCATCATCATCATCATCCCCCTCCTCCTCCTCCCCCTCCTCGTCCCCCTCCCTCCCTTCCACTTTCTCTCCCTCCTCCTGTTCCTCCTGCTCCTCCTCCTCCTCCTCCTCCTCCTCCTCCTCCTCCTCCTCCTCCTCCTCCTCCCCCTTCTCCTACTGCGCAAGGAGCACGGGGAGGGCCGGAAGCTCGCGCCCCCACGACTGGCCTGGTGTGTCCACGACCGGGCCGCGCTCGTGGCCGCGGGCGGGGGGGCGGGCCGCGGGGGGTGAGCAGGAGCCTCCTCATCAGAGGCGGGAGCGAAAGGAGGGACAGGAGGAGAATGAGGAGGAGGAGGAGGAGGAGGAGGAGGAGGAGAGGAGGAGGAGGAGGAGGAGGAGGAGAAGAGGAGGAGGAGGAGGAGGAGGAGGAGGAGGAGGAGGAGGGGCAGGAGGAGGAGGGGGAGGCAAGGAGGGACAGGAGCAGGAGTAGGAGTAGGAGGAACATGAGGAGGAGGAGGAGGAGGAGGAGGAGGAGGAGGAGGAGGAGGAGGAGAGGGAGGAGGAGTATGAAGAGGATGAGGAGGACGAGGACGAGGACGAGGACGAGGACGAGGACGAGGACGATGATGATGATGATGATGATGATGATGAGGAGGAGGAGGAGGAGGAGGAGGAGGAGGAGGAGGAGGAGGAGGAGGAGGAGGAGGAGTGACAGGATGAGCAACGCCACTGCCAAAAGAGAAAGGCCAGACAAGGGAAGGTCACCGCTGTCAGGACAGCGCAGCCTGCCGCCCCCCATGACCGCCGCCTGCCGCCTCTTTCTGCTGTCACCTGAGGGACAGGGGCATGAGGAGTGGGAGGATGTCTGTAGTCTGCCCGGGCAATGTTTGGGCCGTCTTGGGCAAGTCTTGGGGAAATGCTGGGGCATCTCGGCGTTACCCCGCGGCCTCGTTGGGCCTTCTAGGTGATTCTGGCGCCATCTTCTCCCGCTGGAGCCGCCCCCACCTCTAGTGAAGTCGTGCAGCTACCTAACTCCTAACCTCCGTCGACAAAGGACGGTTTCTGCTTTCAAGTTTTGTTGACCCTCCGCTTGAATGCCGAATGCTCATGAGGGTTGGCGACCGTTGCCTTCCTACCTCGAGCAGGTGATTTCTAGCTAGAGCACGCTCGAGCATGCCTGGCATTTTGCATGACCCCCCACAACACTAAGTACTGCTCAGTGGGGACATGTCGCGTACAGCGTGGAGGAATTGACGAGAACCTGGGCAGAGACCAGTTCGATTCGTGAGGAAATCTCAAACGAAACCCAATATTCGAATGCTGATTTCGCGAAGAAACGTAGCGGGAAATGAAAGAAACCGCGGGTACCACCAGAAACCTTCAGGAGGCCGCGGCGGAAGCCAATTTGTTTTGAGGACATTTCAAGCGAGCGCTGCATTTCAGAATATACTCTGGGATCAGCTCGTACTGCTGATTCATACATCGGGAAACCACTCCCCCCCCCCTCGGGAGCCTGCGACTGCGCCCGCTAGCCCCGCGCGGACTTACGATTTTCCGACAGATGTAAACCGCCTACGTGCATCAACCCATTACCGCTCTCGCCAGCAAGCGTTTTGCTACTTCCTGATGCTGTCTAACATCATCGTCGTCATGCGGTTGCGCAAAGGCGATGGCCTTGCCGAGTAGCACCTCCTCCTCCTCCTCCTCCTCCACCACCTTCTCCAGAAGGCCTCCAGGGGCAACATCAATGTATGGAAACATTCAAACATCTTTGTTCCTCCGAGATCTGGGTCAAGATGAACTCCTCCTAGGGTCCATCCTGACCATTTTTTTTGAGCTGCGCCCTGCCGTGGCGATGAGTGAGCCCCCGAAGGCCAAACAATGGGGAGCAGGAGCAGGACGACGAGAGGTCCTGCGACAATCCGTTCTCAAGAACGCGCTGCATGACGCAGCCACGCTGCCAACCTCAAATGTGATCAACCCTGGGATTTGCACCGCTGCCGCTTGATATCAGTACGCTGCCACGTCATGCAGCGCCCGACTGCGAATTCTCGCCGCCGTGCCGTGGGCACGGAGTGGGGTGCTCTCAGGTCCTTTCGACTTCTCTGTGCGGAGTGCTGTACATGCTCTTTGAGGTGCCTGGAGCCCAGATCCACGGGCGCTCTTGAGCGCTCCCGGCGTGGCTCACGTGACCTTGTCACGCGCCTTGGGAGCGCGGCTTGGGACTCCACACCTCCCACGGGGCCTGAGATGGCCCCGCGGCCTGTCCTGGAGCCCTCGCAGAGGCCGCTTGGGCCGTCTTGGAGGTCCTGGGGGTCGGGAGGAGGAGGAGGAGGAGGAGGAGGAGGAGGAGGAGGAGGAGGAGGAGGAGGAGGAGGAGGAGGAGGAGGAGGAGGAGGAGGAGGAGCTCGGACCTCTTTCTTCTGTTGCACGGCTGTGCTCCCGAGCCTTGGCCTTCGTTGCTCCTCCTCCTCGCCTGGCCTATCCCCTGGCCCCTGGCGTGGCCTCGGTGCGCCGCTCCTCTGGCCTCCCCGGGGCAGCCCCCCTGGGCCGCGGAACTCCATTTTCGTCGTCGTCCTCGTCGTCGTCGTTCGTCCTCCTCGCCTGGCCCCTCCCTAGCTCCCCGCCCCCTGGCCTGGCTTCCCTGGGCTCTGCGCCGCCCTATCTGGCATCCCCTTAGCCTCCCAGGGCAGCCCCCCTTGGGCCGCCCCCCCCTGGCCTCCGAGGGCAGCACCGCTGAGCCGCGGAACCCCACCTCTTGGACAGCTGTGTTCGGAGCTTCGTCGTCGTTTGTTAGTTCGCTCGCTCCCCCCTTGCCCCTGCCTCCTCATGATGGTCATGGTGGCCCCCCAGAGAACACCAGGATGGCCCCGAGAACCCCCTCTCCTCACCCCGCTTCGCCTGGCCCTCGCCCCCCCACCCTCGTGCAAGGGACAGGGCATGCGTGCCACTTGATTTCGTCGTGGTCGTGGTCGTGGTTCTGGCCTCCCCCTCTGGGCCCCTGGAACCCTGTATTTTGTCGTGGTCCTGGTCCTGGTCGTGGTTCGTCCTCCACCCCTGGCCTCCCTCCGCCTCCTCCCTCCTGGGCCGCGGAACCCATCCCTGGCTACCTCCCTGGCCTCCTCCCAACCTGGGCCCCAGAACCCTGGAACCCTTTACTGTCGTCGTGGTCGTGGTCGTGGTCGTGGTCGTGGTTCGTCCTCCACCCTGGCCTCCTCCCTCGGCCTCCTCGTGGACGCAGAACCCGCCCCTGGCCTCTTTGGCCTCCCCCCGTCGGGTCACAGAACACTGTATTGTCGTCGTGGTGATCGTGGTCGTGGTTCGTCCTCCCCGTCGTGGCCTCCCTCGGCCTCCTCTCGCCTGGGCAACGGAACCCATCCCTGGACTCCCTGGCCTGCCCGGGCCTCCCTCGGGACCCACCCCTGGCCTCCCTGGCCTTTCCCCCCCTGGGCCCTGGAACGCTTGAATTTCGTCATGGTCGTGGTCGTGGTTCGTCCTCCCCCCCTGGCCTCCGTGGCCTCCCCCCTGGGCCGCGGACCCCACCCTCGGCCTCCCTGGCCGGCCCATAGCCATAGCCCTGGAGCTCGGGCCCCGTTCTCCTTTCTCTTCGTAGCCGTATCTCGCCATCGTGGCTCCAGCATGGCTCCAGGACGGCCCCGCCGCCTCGTGCAAGAGCCAGAGCACGTGTGCCACTCGTTCTGTTGCGTTTCTGTAGCATGCCACATCTGCGGCCCCAAGACGGGGCCCACGTGGGGGAACACGAACTTACATTTGGAGCCCTGGATCTTTAGGTGGCTTCCGAGACCGCAGGGAGTCCTCCAAGAGGCCCCCCAGGAAAACTCCCGGATGCGTCAAGAGAGCCCTGTGAGGCCTCCTCCTCTTCCTCCTCTTCCTCCTCCGCCGCGTTCACACCCATCCCATTCGCCTCTGCTTTTCCTCCCCAATGTGTTCTTCCATCGGTTTCCACAACGGCAGGGGGAACGCAAAACCGAAGAACTTGGCCAGACTTTTGCCGGCGTTCGGCCACACATGCGCCTCTACATGGCACGGTGCGGCAGGAGGAGGAGGAGGAGGAGGAGGAGGAGGAGGAGGAAGAGGAGGAGGAGGAGTTCGCCGTAGCCGTTGTCGACGGTCTCGGAGGGCTGGGGCTCGGGCGAGGTGGCCCTCCACGAGGTGGAGGTCGAACAACGCGGTGTGCAGCTGCCTCGGGCGCGCCACCCCGGCGGCGGCGCGCGCCACCCCGGCGGCGGCCGGCTCCACCGCTGTCGTCGCGGTGGTGGTGGTCGTCATCGTGGTCGTGGTGGGCACCGCCACGGCCGCGATCGTCTCGGCCACGTTGGCGGTCGCCGTCGTCGCCGACGCCGCCGCCGTCGTCGCCGCCGGGGTGGCGGCGGTAATCGTGGTCGAGGTCGTAGTCGCCGTGGTCGTTGCCGTCATCGCCGTCAGCGCCGTCGTCGCGGTCGTCGACGTGGGGAGGGGCAGGGGGGAGGGAGGAGGGAGGGAGGGAGGGAGGGAGGGAGGGAGGAAGGCGGAAGAAGGCACAGGAGGAGGATGAGGAGGATGAGGAGGAGGAGGAGGAGGAGGAGGAGGAGGAGGAGGGAGGAGGAGAAGGAGGAGGAGGAGGAGGAGGAGGAGGAGGAGGAGGAAGAGGAGCCTAGCGTAGGAGGAGTCCCAATCCCAGCAACTACAGCCCGCGGCGAGGCGGCAGCGAAGGCACGCTTGGACTGTCGAACTCCTCGCCCGGGTGGCCGACGTGGACGGCGGCACGGGGGACCGCTGTTTCATTCGAGGACCGCAATCCGGATGGCACGAGAGGGCAGAAGGAAGGGCGCATCGCAGCGGCACCAGAGACGGGTGCAGGCCAGGCTCGGGGCGATGTGACGCAATGATAGGCAACCAGTCGGGATCTGACGCGACGGGCGATGAGACCTGAGGTGGCTGCTGATCGCAGCAGGGGTCGAGGTGGGAGATGGGGGGGGGCAGGCGCCAGCGGCAGCGCGCATCGCGAGAGACGGACGGGGAGAGTGAGTCGAGCGCAACGGTAGCGGATGGAAGAACTGGGCGTGGCACCTCGGAGGCGTCGGAGCATGGGGGGACGAAGCTAGAACCGCGCGCCTGAGAGGCGAGCGGACTGGCCTCGTAGGAATCCTGCTGGCAGGTGGGACAGGGTACAACTGAAATCGATCATCGTACGGAGTCGAGGCAAAGGTGAGGCCGCTTCTGTGAGTCCTCAAGGGGGCAGACAGGATAGGGGGAGGGCACGAGAGAAGACGTCCAGAAATGGGGCAGATGCAAATCGGGGCTCACGTCTTACGAACATTAGGAGGCGAACTTGGGAGGCTAGCCCATGGAGCAGCACCGCTGGACATGGTAGGCGGCGACGAGTAATCGCGTGGGGCTGGCGAAGAAGAAGGGCGAGCGGATGAACCCGAGCTCGCGAGCCATGGGCACGGAGAGCCTGGGGGGGGCTGAGATGGTGCTGCCGTGCCTGAGCAGCGCGCTGTCATTGGCGAAGTCAGCGTCATCGGAGGAGAGGGCGTCATTGAAGTAGACGTGGCCATCGATCCACAGCGCGCCACAGGGCATGGCAAGAAAACTGAGCGACTGGGAGTCATGAGCGGCTGGGAGTCATGGGCAATGCCGCCGTATTGAGCTGGAGCGCGCTCTGATCAGGATTCGACCCGACACATGGCGACGCGTGGCCCGAACACGACAACGGGACTCGCGGCCTAACGCCATGCAGGTCGCGAAGGCCGCGCCTTCCTCCAGCGCGTGGCGACGGTGGGCCCGAACGCGACAACGGGACTCGTGATCTAACGCTAGTGTCCGCGAGAGCCACTTCTCCATGTCCATCATGTGGCGACGCTGTGCCCGAGCGCGATGCCGGGACTTGCGATCTGACGCCAGGCGTGCACCTAGCGCCGTGACTTCCTCTGGCACGTGGCGACGTCGAGCCCGAACGCGACAATGGGACTTGCGATCTAACGCCGAGGCAAATATTGCCTTCATTTCCTCCAGCGCATGGCGACGTTGAGCCCGAACACGACAACGGGACGTACGATCTAACGCCACTGCCAGACGAGGCATCATCCGTTCCTCCGCCGCAACCGACGTCCTCGATCTTCCCGACTCGCTGGGGCGTGGCGATGGCAGTCATCGGGGTAGAGGGTGAAGCCGATGGGGTGGCAAGCATCGGCATCTCGTCGAACGTCGCGAGGGTCTCAGATCTGCTCCCCGTTGGGTCACAAGAGGCGCCGTCAGAGGGCTCGGATATCAGCCTTGCGGTGAGGCCAGGAAAAAGATCGCCATCTGAGTCAACGCCAGAGCAAGCCTCGGAAGAGTCAGTGGTTGTGCCAGAAAACGACGAGGTGGAAGAGCACGAGTCCGAGCGCCTGCGGACGATGTCAATGGGCGCAAGGGCCTGCCACTTCTTGGTCAACCGTGCGTTCGGAGAAACCATTCGTAATGTTCGGACTGCCGCGCGCGCGCGCCAGCGAAATTTTCAGTCGGAGACGCGCGGCCGATGTCGGAGCGTGTGAAAAGTGTTGTAGCCAACAACGGTCGTTTCAACATGCTAAAACACGTGGGCCCGTTTCCATCAGGGCGCGGCAAGCGTGAAATCACATGGGTTCTGTTCGCCTCGGGGCAGAGCAATCATGAAAACACGTGGGTCCATTTCGCCCCAGGGCGGAGCAAACGTGACAACGTGCCCTTTTCTCAGAAATACCAAGCGTGAAAACGCGTGGGTCCCGTTCGCCCCAGAGCGGAACGACGCGTTTTCACGTTTACTGCCTTCTGGGACGAGAAGGGACCCACGCGTTTTCGCGCTTGCTGCGCTGTGGAGCGACAGTGGCCCGCGCGTTCTCACGCTTGCTGCGCTCTGGGGCGAAAAAACGACCACGTGTTTTCACGCTTGTTTCGCTCTGGGGCGAACGGGGCCCATGTGATTTAACGCTTGTTGCGCTCTGGGTCGAAAAGGACCGGCGCGTTGTCGCGCGTCCTGGACGCCCAGGGGCGGTCTCCCCCTCCCAAATGTGAGTGAGGGGGGGCATGAAGCAGGGCATGCTCGCCGAATCGGCACTGGATGCGTAACCATTTGGCCCGTTTCGTCTTGGGGCTGGGGGGTGGCCCCCTGGGGCTTCCTGGAGGGGCCCCGCGTGTCTTCGCGCTGGCTGCGTGTTGGGGCGAAAACGGCCCGCGTGTTTTCACGCTTGCTCCGCTTGCTCCGCGCTGGGGCGATCGGAGCCCGCGCGCGTTCGCGCTTGCGCCGCGCTGGGGCGAAATTGGCCCTTGTTTTTTTCACGCGTGTTCCGCTCTGGGGCGAACGCAAGCCCACGTGTTTTCACGCTTGTTCCGCTCTGGCGCGCAAAGGGCCCGCGTGCTTTCGCGCCTGTTCCGCTCTGGCGCGTGGGGGTCCATGCGTTTGCGCGCTTGCTCCGCGCCGCCCAGGCGGATCCTTTACATTGGGATTAGTTGAAGGTGTTTCGAGCGAGACGCGGGTGTTTACGTGCCCAGGTCGCCCAGGTGGATCAGTGACATGAGTATGTGCTGAGGATGTGTAAGGCGAAGCGCTTGCACTGCAACATCTGTTGAGGATGTCTCGAGTGAGGTCCTCGCCCGCAATGCAACGTTTTCTTCAGGGTGTGTTGAGAATGTCTCTCGCGAAACGCTGGTTTTTCCATTGTCTAAAGGGGTGTCGAACGGGGGCCTTGTCGTCATCTCGGTGCTTCTCCGCTTCGGTTCGGATTCGCCTTTTGATCGGTTCGTCCCACTTCGGAACTGATCGGATCTTGCATTCGAGCTGGCTGAACGCCCCGCGTGTTTCTCCCTGCCTGTGTGGTGGCGCTCGGTTCGCTGCGTTGCGGAACGGACTGTTTCGGGCGATGGCTTCGGAACTGAATCGGATCTTGAGTTCCGGCTGGTCGAGCGCCCCACGCGTCTCGACTGCAACTAGTCCGAGCTATGCGTTCAGGCAGTTCGGTCGTAAGATCCAAATCAGTTCGGCCTCGATTCTGGCGCCACAGACGGCTTGATCCACAATTCAATAGGGCGCGGCACGGTTCAACGCGGTGTGACACCTTGAACTGAGCACAGCACGGCACAGCACGGAGCAATACAGCACAGCCCGTGGCACGGTACATCGCGATCGTTACCATTGCCCATCGCCCAAGTTTGACGTCTTGAAAACGATGCCATGCTTTACATTTCTACATCTCTTTCCTGGTTTGTGGGTCGACCACTTATCTGCACTGATGTGCAACGGGTGCCTGCTGCCCTCGTGCTTGATCGTCAAGTGGCGCTAACCACGGCTAGTGCGAAGATGATGATGAAGAGCTTTTCGGCGTGGCATGGTGACTCCTCCTCCGCCTAGTAAAATGATGGAGACCTGCTTGCTCGGCGCCGCGCTGTTGAACCTGATGCAGTTGATGCCAAATCCTGCTGCTGCGAGCCACTCGGTAAGGAAATCGCGGAGGGGTCCTTGGGGATGTCGACCGTAATGCCACACCATAACGTGCCGATGTGTCCATGGCGGTCCCAGCTGTCCATCGCGAGGAGGTCAACCGATGGTGCTTGTGCTTCTGCCTTCGCGGGGCTCTTCTGGAGGTCGGCGACCATGCTGCGGAGCTCGGCGGTGGAGTTCTCGGTGATGTCGAATGTCTTGTGGGCAACCACGATCTCTGACTCTGCTGCTTCTTGTCGGTGAATGATGGAGGAGGTGACCTTGTGGAGGTGCGCGATGAACTGCGTCTGGGCCGCGATCGTGGACTCCGTTGCACTTTTCTCGAAGCGTTTCGTGGCGTCCTTCATCTGCCCCTTGAAAATGGCTTCCAGCTCGCCCTTGAGACTGTTGTGCGTGAGGTCGTTGGCAGCAGCATGCAATAGGTCTTATTGACATGGGAAGCGTTCGCGCCCTTCTCGCTTTCCTCCCCGAGGTGATTGTCTTGCAACTTCGCCCATGGCAGATCCCACGGCGCCGTGAGGATGCCGTCAGACAGCCAGATCGCTGGGGCCGCGGCACCCCCGCACAGTCCCGCGTGGATATTGAGGTGGAGGACGGACGACAATCGTCGAAGCTGGCCCTGGACCAAGGGTACGCCGTGGAAGCCTGCGGGCGCCGTGCCCGCCAGCACTGGGGTAGGAGGATAATGAGGGGGAGGGCCCCGCTTGGAGGGCACGCTTCCTCGTGGGGGCCTGCTGGCACGCCGGCGCCCGACATGGGGACGCACAGTGCCCGACAGCAAGCCTCGTCCCAGACCGACGGCAGCCGCTGCTGGGCAGGCGACGTCTGTCCCACATGCAACGTGCGCGGCGACACCGACAGCGAGTCTGGTTCAAAGTGGGCAGAAACTGCTGCTGGTCTTCGTTCCACTTCTTTCAGATCCAATTTCGATCGTGCTGAGCCTTGGGGGAGCATCAGGGCTCTGGGTGCCCGTGGGGCCAACGGTTGCACAGGGTCCAGCTTGGTTGGATCTTTCGGGCCGCGAGCAAGTCCCTCACGCCTACTCGTGCCTGCGGAGGTTACGTGCATGACGCATGTACTTCACACTCACTCCTCTCCCCCCTGCTGCTCCAACTCCTCCTCCTCCCCCCCTCCTCCTCCGCCTCTTCATGTTACATCTATGTATACTCCTGCCACTTCTCCAGCTTATTCATTGCCATCTTCTTTAAAACAGTTTCTTGTTTCTCCTCCTCCTACTTCTCCTCCTCCCCCTCCTCTTCCTCCTCCCCCCACCTCCCCTCTCCTCGTCGTCGTCGTCGTCGTCGCCGTCGGCGACGATGCCATCGTCGGCGTCGTTGTCGGCGTCGTCGTCTCCGTCGTCGGCGACCACGTCGTCGTCATCGTGGTCGTCGGCGGTCTCGCCGCCCCTCCTCCTCGGCGGCCTCGGTGTCGGCGTTCGCGTCGTCGTGTCGTCGTCGTCGTCGCCGCCGTCGGCCTCAGGAAGCCCTCCTCGTCCTCGGGCTTGCCGGGCAGCTCGCCGGGCAGCTGCGGGAGGCTCGACGGGGGCAGCGCGTCCCCGGACGCAACGCCGGGGCACTCCTGGGGAGCGGGCGCCACGACGCCGACGCCCGGACGCGACGCTGGGGGACTCCCGGGGAGCCGACGCCGCCGCCGCCGACGACGCCGCCGATGCCGCCAACGACGGCGACGGAGGGAGAAAGGAGAGAGGGAGGGAAGGAGTAAAGGAGGCACGAGCGAAGGAAGGGAGTCAGGGAAGCCAGGAGCATAAGGAAGGAAGGAGCCCAGCAGCAGCAGCGGGGCCCCCTGGCGGCAACGTCCCGCCAGGTAGCAGACGAAGCGGCACCAGCTCCATCCTCCTCCTCCTCCTCCTTCTCCTCCTCATCCTCCTGTTCCTGCTGCTGCTCCTCCTCCTCCTCCTCCGTCCCCTTTCGCACTCATCCTCTGTGCACACTGTTCATCAGAAAAAACTTGGGCCCAGGGCTCTTTTTTAGTACGTTGCACCCCGGAGTCTTACGTGAGGTGGGCCAGCGAAATTCAGCTCGTTGAGAAAACTAGGTGAAGTGTGATTTCGATTGAAAAATGCGTTTCGCGCGCGCCCGCTCGAAGAAAATGCGCCCCCCATCACGGATCCTCCATAAACAACTGGGTCCGCAGACCACCGCTTCCTCTCGTAAAAAGGGTGCGAAGCGTTTTGAGCAGACTCCCAACTAAATAACGACGTTCGGAGACCCTCGGATTTTAGCAGCAATGCGGAACAATTGTTTTTTTGCATGCCCGCTCGGGGATGGCGCGTCCTGCGCGCAAGAAATTCGAGGATGTCTCGAGCCCCGCGTTTGTTTTGCAGAAGGAATGTTGGTTTCTTGCTTGCCCGCTCGAGGATGGCGCGCCCTGCGTGGCGAATACCTGAGGCTGTCTCGAGCGAGACGCTTGTTTTGCAGCGCTTGGAAGGCCTGGGCGCTCCAGGATGCCCATGTGGTTCTGGGAGTGCGGCTGGACCGTCATTTGCGAAGGATCGCGGCCCTGGGACCGCGAACGCCACGCAACTTGCGACGGATCCTGGCCCTGGAAGCGCGGACGCAGCGTGAGTGATAAGGAATCCTGGCCTTGGAGGCGCAGGGACAATGCAATCTACTGGGGAGCGTGGCCCTGGGACCGCGAACGCCATGCAACTTACGACGGATCCTGGCCCGGGGAGCGCGGACGCAGCGTCAGCGACGAGGAATCCTGGCCCTGGAGGCGCAGGGACAGTGCAATCCCACCAGCCCTCTGGGCGTAGGTGGTCTAGAGCAGATCCTCTTCCACCCCTCCCTCTTCCCCCTTGGGGAGGGGTTTACCCCTCCCCCTACCCCCTCCCCTGGACCTGGACGGGGGGGGCCGCGGGTAGTTAGAGCGTCCAAGATGGCCCAAGACGGCTCCAAGAGCGCCTCAGAGAACCCAAGATGAGCTCCAAGATGGCTCAAGATAGCGCAAGATCGCTCACGATGGCTCCTAAGATGGTTCCAAGAAGCCCAAAGACGGCCCCAAGATAACTCCAAGTGGCCAAACAGCTCCCCAAGGAGGCCCCGAAGAGGCCAAAATCGTCCCAAAACCTAAGGAAAATCAATGATTTTTGCTTTCTCGCCTTTTCGCTTCCGATGGCCATCCGAGGCCTGGAGATGGCTCCAAGATGGCCCAAGAGGGCCCCAAGAGAGCCCCAAAAGAGCCCCAAGACGGCCCCAAGAGCGCCCAAGAGCACTCCAAGAGCGTTCCAAGAGGGGTCCAAGAGGCGATTTTAGGGGCTTCCGAGGGGGGACGCTAATTAAACCCCCCCTCTTGTTTGATCGACTCCCTCCAAGATGGCCCCAAAAGCGCCCCGAAGGCTCCCCAGAGCGCCTCAAGAGGGTCCCAAGAGGCGCCCAAGATGCCCCAAGGCGCCCAAAAAGCCCTCCAAGAGGCCCTCAAAAGACCCCCAAGAAGCTCCTTCCCCTCCTCCTCCTCCTCCTCCGATTCTTCCTCCTTCTCCGTCCTCCTCCTCCTCCTCCTCCTCCTCCTCTTCCTCCTCCTCCTCCTCCTCGACGACGACGACGACGACGACGACTCCTCTTCCATCCTCCCCCTCTCGGGGTCTGTGACAGCTTCCCCCGCCCTTTGTTATTCTGCATGCTCCCCGACTTCCCTGATCACCTCAACTCCCCTGAGCATCGTTTCTGGATGGGCTGGTGGGGATACGCGAAGCGTCAACAATTTACTGCGGAGCATGGCCCTGGGGGCGCGGGCACATCAAGGGGCCCAAGGACACACAAAGAAATACACACAAGTAAAATGATGCCCCATATTTTCTCATATCTTCTGGGTTCTTGTCTTCCCGCCCAATTCCCATAGTTTCCCATATTTTCTTGGGGATCGAAGATTAATTGTGTCTGTGTTTTTTTCCCGGAAATGGCATAGGCCCAGGGTTCTCTTTTAGTTTGTTTCCCCCCGGTTTTGACGGCTGTAGGGCCGGTGAATTTCTTTTGCGATAAATAACGAGGTCGCGTAGGGCCGGCGAATTAAAATTTGAGGATGTCTCGAACGAAACGCTTGATTGTCAGAATTTGTTGAGGATGTCTCGAGCGAAACGCTTGTTTTGTATTATATATTGTGCTCTCCTGGGGACCTCAATTCAGAGGATCTCTCAGGTGAAATGCTTGTTTTCACGTGCCCAGGTTTTGAGGATGTTTCGAGCGAGACGCTTAGTTTCACGCCTCCAGGTTGCCCAGACGGGTGTCTAGCATGAGGATTTGTTGAGGATGTCTCGAACCAGAGGCTTGTTTTCACGTGTCCAAGTTGCCCAGGCGGATGTCTAGCATGAGGCGGTGTCGAGGAAGTCTCGATCGAGACGCTTGTTTGCGCGTGTCCAGGTTGTCCAGGCGGATGTCTAGCATGAGGATGTGCTGAGAACGTCTTGAGCGAAACTCGTGTTTTCACGTGTCCAGGTCGCCCAGGCACAGCACAGCCCTCGGCACGGTACATCAATATCGATACCCTTAGCATTGCAGCCTGGCACGTTGCCTGGAACGTTCCGCGGAGCGTCCCGTGGCGAGTCCCCCTGGCACGTCGCGCGGTGCACGTCCATTGGCTCGTTCCGTAGCGCGTCCCCTTGGCACGTCCCGCGGTGCGTGCCCATGGCACGTCCCTTGGCACGTCGCCTGGCGCGTCCCTTGGGACGTTCCGCGGCGCGTCCTCCTGGCATGTCCCCCTGTCCATTAGCTCTGGGGCAGCTACTATGTGCTGAGGCCGCTCGAGCTTAAGATCTAGGTCGGTTCGGTCAGGACTCGTGTGCAAAGGAGGACTCGATCCACAACGCTATAGAGCACAATCGCGGCATGGCACGTCGCAGTTCAGCACAGCGCAGCACAGCACAGCCCACGGCGCGGTACATCAAGATCGATACACTCAGCATTGCAACTTCGGCACGTTCCGTGGCGCGTCCCGTGGCGAGTTCCCCTGGCACGTCGCGCGCCGCGTCTCCTGGCACGTCCATTGGCACGTCCATTGGCACGTTCCGTAGGGCGTCCCCTCGGCACGTCCCGCGGTGCGTCTTCGTGGCACGTCCCTTGGCACGTCGCCTGGCGCGTCCCTTGGGACGTTCCGCGGCGCGTCCTCCTGGCATGTTCCCCTGTCAGTTAGCTCCGAGGCAGCTACTATGTGCTGAGGCAGCTCGAGCTTAAGATCCAGATCAGTTCGGTCAGGATTCGGATGCAAAGGAGGACTCGATCCACAACGCTATAGAGCACAATCGCGGCATGGCACATCGCAGTTCAGCACAGCGCAGCACAGCACAGCTCTCGGCACGGTACATACATCAAAATCGATACATTAAGCATTGCATTTGCCCGTCGCCCAATCAGGTGTCTTTCAAACGTTGCCATGCCTTACATTTCTATATTCCTTTCCGGGTTCGTGGGTCGATCATGTCCCCTCCTGAACACAATGTAATTTGCAAGGGGTTCTGGCCGTGGGAGCGCGGACGCAGCGTAATTTACAGAGGATCGTGGCCCTGAGAGCGCGGACACAGCGAAATTGAAGAGGGATCCTGGCCCAGGGGGCACAGACGCAACGTACTTTACGAGGGACCGCAGCCTTGAGAGCGCGAACCCAGCGTAATGAGCTGGGGATCGCGGCCTTGGGCGCGCGGACGCAGCGTAATTTATGAGGATTCGCTGCTTCGGGTCCAGCGCCTGTTTCTCCCGGAGAGGGCTTAGGCCCAGGATTCTCTTTTAGGCGTTTCCCCCCCAGATCCGACGGGAAGAGGGCCGACGGGAAGAGGGCCGCCGGATTGCTCATAAGCAATGTGTGCAGGTGCGTCTCTGTGTCGACGACAGCGGCGTGTGCCCAGCGTGCAGCATGAGCCTTGTCGAACGATTCCATGTCATACGACACGTGACCGACAAGAGGCGTCCGCGATGCCGAGACTTCATTTTGGCATCCCTGGACCCGCTCGACCCGCCGCTCGTACAGACATGGGAGGATCGAGACAGGGCCCGCTTAAGACAGGCTCGACAGCAAGGATCCACCCACATCCTGGCCTCCGGCTCAGCCAATACAGCGGCTGGCAAGAGGATCGGCCGGGTGCAGCGCTAAAGCGCGTAATGTATGCACCATTGTTGTAACGTGGGGCTCCCCTGTGGGAACCTTGCCAACCAAACAGCTATGAATAACGAGGCGAGAAGAGGGCTGGCGGAATTATTTTTGAGGATGTCCCAAGCGAAACGCTTATTCTTCCTGGCCCAGGGTTCTCTTTTAGTAGGTTTACCACCCGGCCCCGACGGCTGTAGGGCCAGCGGAATTGTTTTGCGACAAATTGCAAAGTACAGTGTGAACTTTCAGTAGAACAAATGCGTTTTTCGCGTGCCCGCTCGGGGAAACTTTGCCCCGCATCTCGGATCCCCGATAAATCACGGGGCCCGCAGACCACCGTTTCCCTTCGTAAAATAGAGGGTGCGGGGTATTTTCAGCAGAATCCTCTAAAAAAACCGAAGTCTGGAGCCCCGACCGCGAAGCGGCAAAAGCGTCCCGCGCGCAAGAATTCCGAGGACGTCTCGCGCGTGCCGCGTCCCGCGCGCAGGAATTTCGAGGATGTTTAGACTAGTTCGTTGTTTTTTCCAGGATTTCCTTGGCCGCACAAGGGGGGTATCTAAGATGTTCTGCCCGAGCTGGAACCACGTCGCTTCACGTGTCCAGGGCACCCAGGTGGGTATCTAACATGGTGGTCCCGAGCTGGTACCACGTTTTCCCGTGTCCAGGCCACACAGGTGGGTATCTAACATGGTAGTCCCGCGCTGGAGCCATGTGTTTTCACGTGTGCAGGCCGCCCATGTGGGTATCCAATATGTTGGTCCCGAGCTGGAACCACGTGTTTCACGTGTCCAGGGCACCCAAGGGGTGTCTAAGATAGTGGCCCTGCGCTGGAACCATGTGTTTTCACGTGCCCAGGTCGCCCAAAGGGTGTATCTAACATGGTCGCCCCGCGCTGGAACCGCGTGTTTTCACGTGTCCACGCCACCCAAGGGGGTATCTAACATGGTGGTCCTGAGCTGGAGCCACGTGCTTTTACGTGTCCAAGCCACCCACGAAGTATCTAACATGGTGGTCCCGCGCTGGAACCACGTGTTTTCACGTGTCCAAGCCACCCACGGGGTATCTAACATGGTGGTCCCGCGCTGGAACCACGTGTTTTCACGTGCGCGGACCACCCAGGTGGGTATCTAACATGGTGGTCCCGAGCTGGAGCATGTGTGTTTTACGTGTCCACGCCACCCAGTGGGGGTATCTAACATGGTGGTCCTGCGCTGGAGCCACGTGTTTTTGCATATCCACGCCACCCAAGGGGGTATCTAACATGGTGGTCCTGCGCTGGAGCCGCGTGTTTTTCACGTGTCCAAGCCACTCAGGGGGTATCTAACATGGGACTCCTGGAAGGCTGCTTCATACGAGACTCCGGGGGTGGGAGGTACCTCACGGCAGAGCCGAACGGCGCCGAGGGCCCGTCGAATGAAGTACCATCTCTTTTTCCACGCAGATCGATCCGCATCTCTTTCTTGTGTAGTATAACGCGGGCATAAGTAAAGTACAGCATGTACCCAGTACGGGGCTGGCAGCCCCGCCGTCATTGGGGGAGTTCTTGCCCCGTCCTGAACGGTGGCGTTGGCCCTCTCAGCGACTGAGTTCTGCTTCTTGTTCGCGGGCTGCGTGGAGTCATGAGCGGTCGTAGACTCGTTCAGAGGATGCGCGTTCAATGATTTACAAGCCCCCAGCAACTCAGGGGCCCCGTCCGTGTAGATCTAGCTTCTCGGCGGTCGCCCTTAGGTTCACAAGAAAATCAACCACGTGCTCAACCGACTTCTCGTGGGTGCTCTGGCTAGCCAAGAAGCCGATGTACCGGTCACGAAATGTCACGCACGCGGTGTCCCCATAGAGTCCCCTCGAGAGCTCATCAGCCGCGAACTAGTGGTCCATGGTGCGCAGGCCCCCAAACTTCTTCGGCTCCGAATGCGGTCGTATCTGCTTGTAAGCCTTGTTCTTCTTCTGCCGTTGTTGCGTCCTCAACGCCTTTGCCCGCTGGCACGTCGAGCAGAACGGGTTCTTCGGCGTATGCGTGAGCAGGTGTTGGCGTGGAACTGCCTCCCGTTGAAGACGTTCGTGCTTTGACGTCCCTCAGGTCCTGCATCTTTCATTGGGTCATCGCCAGGATCGTCGACTACCTCCACGGCTCCCGGTCCCTCGGGCGCCGCATCGACGACGTCTGCCTCTCCTGGTGCAGGCATCGCCGTCGCGCGACAGGGTGTAGCCCTGCCCGCGAGCTGGCGCGCCTTCGTAATCTTGCCGCTGACAAAGCTGGTGTCCGTACTCATCCACCCTAGCTTTGCCGCTTCATGGGACTCATCGTAGAAGTAAGTGAGTCTATCAGAGTGCGGCGCCAATGTGTCGTCAGTGGCCAGAAGTCCTAAGGCGCTGTCCGATCGGATCTCCAGCTTGCCGTTCGAGTGGGGATCTTCTGCCGCCACCTTCCGCGAGTGCAGGTCAGGGGTTGTGCGGTGCCTGAGGGCCTGGAGCGGGGGCCCACCCGGCATCCTGGGGTCATCCAAGCTAGACGTCGCGCCGATCTCCACGCGCCCGCCGCTCAAGCCCGGATGAGCCGGCGGGGGCTGCCTCGTCTACTTGACCCATGGCCCCTCTGCCATTCGTGGTAAGGTACGGGATTTTACCCTCGACTGAGAGTTCCAACCGTCTTCCCGATGGCAGCAGTAGGTACGGCGCCCTGCCGGTTGTCCAGTGAAAACTGTAACCGTGGTCCATGCAAAACTCGCCCGCTGAAATCGCGCTCGGAGTTTCTGGCATGACAACCGCTTCCAATTCCCCTTTTCTCAGTTTGTTGCTGGCGACCTTGGCGGTGCCGAGAGCCCGTGACTGACCGCCCGCAGTGTTCAGGGTGATGGGAACAGCCAGCGAAGAGACCCTGTCAACCATCCATGCTTCGCGCAAGTTCTTGACGGAGATTAGGAATGAGCCGCAGCCCGTATCGACGATGAACCCCATGCATCCGTGGCGAACGGCGCCCGACTTCTTTTTCCTTGTGGCATTACGTCGTTTACTCGCAGACGAAACAGCAACATGGTCGCCGTCGCGCCCACTGCTGGCATCGCTGAGCTCGCCGCCGGACTGCTGCTCCCAGCCGGCCCACATGTGCCAGACTTCTCGTTCCAGCGCCGCAGCCTCATCGAATGCCTGCTGTACCTGGATCTTCGCCCCTCGCGCGCGCTTCGCAGCCCGCTGAGGATCATGCTCAAAGGTATCCCCGTGTGCTTGGTGCCGACCAGGTTACCTTCCTCTTCGGTCGGAGAGTCCAAGCGGCTGGTTGCGGTGTGCTCGGGTCTATGCGTGCCGTGCGCCGTCCACTGACTGGGGCACGCTTTCGCTCGGGCAATCGTGTTGATAAAGCACTTCTGCTAGGCTTCACATTCCTCACTAGTTCAAGGGCCCGTTTCGGAAGCGACGCGATTCCGCCTACCTGGAGGCACCTTAGCAACTTCGCATGTAGGTGATCTTTTGTCCCACGGTGCGTCTTTTCCAGTGCCGGCAGGCCAACTTGCTCACGTCCGTGCGCACGGACGTCCGTGCTCTTTCCGTCCTCGTCAGAGCATCGTCTGAGGGCCAGTATCCTGCCTGGTGGCGGCGCTTGGGATCCTGATCCAGCGCAGAAAATTGCGGGGGCGGCAAACTTGGGGGCCTCCATTTTCACAGCAAGGCGGCAGTAATCGACTGCGGCCCCGCCCAGGCCGACGCCGGTGACATAGTCGCCGAACGCCGGCACTTCCGGCCGCGGATGTCCAGGGGTGTTCTCCCCGTCGCAACAGTCCTTGCCAAGCTGGCAAGTCTGCCCGGCCAGGTGTCTACAGCATTGTCTCTTCTCCTTGGTCTTGCCCTTCCCCTTCGCCTGATCCTTGTCGTTGCCCTGCGCGGCGCGGCGTTCTTCTTCGGGTTCCGCGCCGCGGCCGACGTCTGTTCTTTGCTGCGCTTGTAGGGGAGGGCCTTGTCGATCTTGTCCATGCGCGCCTCGTACTCGTCGCGAGAGAGCTTCTCCCCTGGTGTAGCCTGGCGGCGATCGCGAGGGCATTTCTCGGAAGACGACGGGCAACCTCCGCGGCTCAATTCATAGCGCAAGCCATTCTTCACGCTGGAAGCGCGACTCTTCGACCGGTCGCGGTCTTTGCCGCCGTCCTTATGAGCGATCGGACTGACGTTCTTGACTCCTGCCACGGTCGCCGTTCTTATCCTTCCGCCCCCTTTCTCCTTGTCCTTCTTCTCCTTTCCACCGCCCTTGCCGCCGTCTTTGCCCGACTGGACGCGTGCGGCTTGAGCGGGGCGACAGAGTTTCCACTTCTCCTCGGGTGCTGGTATTGACGCTGTGCCCGGTTGCATGGGCATCTGCCATTGAAGAACTTGTTGCATGGTGCCGACTTCTTGAGGCGGCCATCCTTCATATGCAGGTTTTGACTGCCTATGCCAGTCCGCTCTCTTCCCCTTTCGCCCTTGCCCCCTCCCGCAGGAAGGCCTCGGGGGTTCAGTGTCCTCCGCTGCCCTTCTCGATTATTCTGCCCTTTTTCTTTGTGCGTGCAGTCGCTGACCCTCGATGATAGCCAGTCGTAAGTCTTCGTGCCAGTCCCATAGTCAATGGTCGTAGATAACAGGGGCAAGCTGCGTGCAAGGGCATTTCTGTATTTGGCGATAGATGTGTTCCAGTATTGCGGGGCGACAGGAGGCATCCAATTCCTTCGTTTCGTTGAGTGTCCTCGCCCATTTATCGTAAAGATGAAACAGGTCGGCATCCGCTTCCTTGCCCGTTCCACGGATCTTTATTAATCGCTTCGCTCATTCCGCCGGCCCTCGATCGCTCGGTGGGGCCTCTTTGAAGCCTCTTGGGGGCCTCTTTGGGGCCTCCTGGGGGCCTCTTGGGGGTCTCTTGGGGCTCCTTGGCGGCGTCTTGGGGCCCCCTTGGGCCTCTTGGGGGGCTCCTGGGGCGGGGTAGTCGAGTGCACCCCCCTCGGAGGCCGCGATCCTCGTGAGGGGTGTCGAAAAAAGGCCATCAAAACCATCTCTGAGTAGACCTTCCCGGGGCCTTCCCGGGCCGCGGTGGGGGCACTTTTCGCCGGGGGACCCCCGGGGGCCGCCCCGCGCGCGCGAACTAGAAGAATTGATAACTAGTTACAGGAGATATTAGCACGCCTCTGGCCCGTTGGGCCGGCGAATTTCCACGAGATCTGTGTGCTTGTGCACTTGGCCATGATCATGCCTGGTGGTCGCGTGTGCGGCAATGATGCGCAATGTCGCACGACCATTCATCGTGCTCCTGGCGGCCCGCGAGGCGATATCCAATCGTTTGATTTCGCTCGCGAGACGGCGTAACTGTGATGGTGACTGTCTGTTCTTGACGATCTTGTCGACCTCCGACGTGAGATCAGCTGCTATCATGAGGTCAAGCCGGATGAAGATGCCCGAGTCTCTCAACTCCTTGGCATCAGCGTTCTTCATGTCGAAAGCTCTCGATATCCAGCTGGCGGCTTCTTCGCAATTCGGCAGGGCCGAAGCCGCCGTCCTGGCGGCGTTGCGCCTCCATCGCTGGTAATTGGCAGAATCAGGCGTCGCTTCCAACGCGATCTTCTCAGTCTTACTTGCGTCGTCCCAGCGTGGGGGAGGGGCCGGGGGGGCGTCCGTCGACGGGAATGGGGGGGCATCTCCGCCGCCGCCGCCGCCTGGCGAGCCGCCTCCTGGCGGTCCTCCGCCATGTCGGCGCCGACGATCTGGATTGTTTTCCCTGTCTCCATCGGGCGTCGAATATTCGTCGTCTTCAAGGAAGTGATCGTCGCCGTCCTCGCCATCGTCGTCGCCGTCATCTCCGCCGACGTCGCTGGGGAATCCCCAGCCTGGGTGCCTGGGCGCTGGTGCCTTCCGCAGGGGTGTCGGCTCATCCTCTTTATCTTTCTTATTGAAGATGCTCGGCAGACTCCCTGGTGCTGGAGGTGTGCATCCGGGGGGGGAGGTCGCCGCGTGGGCGCGGGCTGCCGCCGATTCGGAGATCGTAGCGGCCTCCGGCCAGTGCCGCCGATCCAGGGCGCTCCGACTGATGATCCTCCTTCGCCCTCGTCCCTCTTCTCTTTTTCCCTCCCTCTCCTTTTCACTCTGCATTTATCTCGTGGCCTTCGGCCTATCCCGCCACCGTGCCTGGGTCTTCGGGGCCTCTGGGAGGCAGTTTTGGAGCCCCGGACTCTTGGGTCTTGGGCAGTTGCGGGGCTTCTTGGGGCCACTTTGGGGCCTCGTTGGGGCCTCTTGGAGCTTTTGGGGGGCCTCCGAGCTTCTTGGGACCTCTTTGGGGTCTTATGGGGGCCTCCTGGGAGCTTCCTGGGGCTGGGGGGGGGGGGCGCGCTCGAGTTCGGGGCCCCCTCGGAGGCCGCGATCCTCGTGAGTGGCGTCAAAAAATGCCCTCCCCGGAGACGCGCGGGTAGCCGCGACGAGCCCGGGCCCCCCCCCCTGGAAAACGGCGCGCCACTCGCCCGCCCCCCCCCCTTCCCCGGCAGAGCCGCCCCGCCCCCCCCCCGCAGAGCTGAAGCTCAGGCAGTAGGTTGTAGGCTGTAGCTGAGGCTGTTCTAAAATCACGCGCCGGATAAGCGGATTCCTCCGTTGGCAGCCGCTTCGGCCCTTTCCTCGCGCATTTCCTGGATCCCCACCCTGCGTTTGACGCGCGTCCTGACGTTCTCCTTCTCGCGCTGCATCGCCTGCTCGAACTGCCCCCATAGGCTTCTCATTTTCAGCCCTTGCAGCATCCTCAAACTGGAGGGGCCTCTTCGACTCGGCGCTCCCAGTCCGACGACAAGCGCTTCCTGAAGCATTGCCCTGGGCGTGACTGGGCCAAAGCGAGCGGTCGCGAGAGGGGGCCCTTGGCGTGGATGTAGCGGCGCTGTGCTCCTGAAGTTTCATTCTGGCCTGGCGTTCCTCACCTTCTTCCTCCTGGGGCCTGTCCTCGTCCTCGTTCGTCGTGGCTGTCGGGTCCTTTCCGTGGCAGCGTGCGCAGATCTTGCCGCCCTCTGCAAAATCGTTGTCGCATGCGCCATCGTTGCAGAGAGGACCATCGTGGTTCGCCACCTTGGAGCACAGAACCCCATGGAGCTCCCGCGTGGGGATTCAGGTCAGAGTGCCCATGTGCGGCCGGTCGCCCAACCGTGGTCGGCGCGGATGATTGGGCAGTAGATGCCGTTGCTGTGCTCACCTGGGTCGAAAAGCCAGTGCCCGGAGTCATTGCCGAAGACGCTCCTTTCGGGTGCCACTGTGTCTTCTGCTGGTCCAGTTTGCGATATAAGCTATCTCGCTATGCCTCCCGCTCCATCATAAACTGGGCGGCCATCATCTCCGCCGCGCGAGTCTGTGCCGCGACTTTCTCCTCGGTAATCAGCTCAACTCGCCGCGCTTCCTCGCGGGCGCGTAGCGTCTCGGCCTCGGGTCGAGCATAGCTCTCATCCGCGACGAGTCGGTTCGCCTCGGCCTGCTGCATGGCAGCGGCGGCCTCTGCCGCCAATTGCGTATGCCGATTCTCTGCTGCCTGCAGCTCCATAGCGGCCTGTGTCATCGTCGTTCGTTGGGCTTCGCCGGCTCCCGGGACGGCGCGCCTCGCTTCTTTTGCCGAGTTCTTCTCGTGAAGCTGCGCCTCGCGCTCGGAGGCGACAGTGATTTCGAATCTGTTGGCTGGCTCCCGCATCTCCTCCGCCGCTGCAGCCGGTTGGCGCTCCTCCAGGGTGCGCGCGGCGATCGCCGTGGCCTCCCGGTCTCGCTCCATTCGGTAGGCAGCGGCTGCCTGTTGTTTGAGTTTCGATTGCCTCAGCTGCTCGCGCGCGTTCCCTGGCCTC
>CAUYUJ010016220.1:163195-170695 GCA_963575745.1 Prorocentrum cordatum | reverse complement strand
GCTCCACCTAAATAAGGCCCAGTGTGATGGGGGTTCCCACATGCGTCCGCCACGCCCAACACGGCGTTTCGTGGCCCCATAGGGACACCTAAGGCCCTGGATGGGGGGGTACCACATGCGTCTGCCACACCCAGTACGGCGTTTCGTGGCCCCATAGGGTGCTCCACCTAAGGCCCCAGTGGGGGGTGGCCACATGCGCCCGCCACACCCAATTTGGCAGTTTCACCCACCCAGTACAACGTTTCGTGGCCCTACATGAAGCTCCACCGAAGCCCCCAATGGGACCGTCCGCGTGCGTCCCGCACACCCAATTTGACATTTTCACCTGCCCACTATAACGCTTCGTGGCCCCATTTGGAACTCCACCGAAGCCCCCCGTGGGACCGTCCGCATGCGCCCGGTAAACCCAATGTGGCATTTTCACATACCCGGTACAGCGCTTCGTGGCCCCATAGGGAGCTCCACCGAAGCCCCCAGTGGGACCGTCCGCATGCGCCCCGGAAGCCTACACTGGCATTTTCACCCACCCAGTACAACGTTTCGTGGCCCCATAGGGAGCTCCACCGAACCGTCCGTATGCGTCCCACATATCCAATTTGGCATCTTCGCCCACCCAATACAACAGCGTTTCGTGGCCCCATAGGGAGCTCCACCGACGGCCCCATTGCTGCCGCCCGCATGCGTTGCTCCCCCACCCACTGCAGCGCTTCGTGGCCCCATAGGAAGCTTCACCGAAGAAGATATTCACACTTGCGGTGCCCACATCTGCGCATGGTTGGGTCCTTCGCCAGGATGATTTTTTTGAGCCGCCTCTCATCCCCGCGCCGATCAAAACCGAAAGGGAACAGGATGAAACAAAGAAGGGGCAAATCAGCTTGCCAAGAGATAGAGGCGGGGGCTGGGCGGGCGGTCCTTGCCTCCGCGTGCTCCCACCACTCCGACGCCCCTGCTTTGAGGGGCCAAGGCTTGCTGATGTGGTGGCACCTGGGCCGCGGGAGCTCGCCAGCTTCTGGGGTCTTCTTTTGGGCCTTGGGGGCCCTGTGGCGCGGCTCGAGCAATCTGCGAGGCGTCCCAGAGCAGTGGACCCCGCACCTCTTGCAACACAAACAAACCCGAGCCCCGCCTCGAGGCACCTGGAGACCCAAGGTCGGTGGCCTTTCCCAGGAGGGCCCCGAGGGGTCCCCAGGGCCAGCAGACTCGGAGTTATAGGCGCGCAAACATTGCTGCAACCAGGTGGCCAGGCAAAGGTGCGAGCACAGGCAATGCATTGCCATCTGGAGCCATTCCAACGGCAAGTGTGCGTGGTGCCTGGGGCCAGGGTCTTGGGGGCGCGGGCGCGGGCGTGCCTGGGCAAATCCCCGAAGGGCCCCCTGGACCCTGGCCACAGATCTAACATGCTGGACATCGCTTTGGCCAGTTTGAGCCATTTGTCATATGCTAATGGCAATGACTTCAATATCCTGGGCATGCAGGTGCATCGGGGCTCCCAGTTTAGCGTGCTCATCCGCCAGATCGTTCCCTCGGATATTGAGCAAATTGGTCGGATCGGTCTCCTCCTTTGCCTTTAAGTGTGCTTTTTTACACTCGTCAGGGCCAGGGGTGGGTATTTACCGTCTTCCTCCTTGCGCCGAGACTCCTGCGAGGTAGACCCGCCTCTTCCGTCCGGGCAGCGCAATCGACTTTGGCGGCAATGGGCGGCAACTGCGAATCGGCCTGCATCAGCCCGCGTAGCAGCGCCAAGTATTCTCCAAACACTGGTGCCTGGCAGAGGAATCCTGGAACTCGCCCGGATATGGCCTTCTTGAAGGTTCCCTTCTGGTCGGTCGCGATGGCCGCCCAGCCCGCTCGAGAGCCTCCCTGACAGGAGAATTTGGGTCCGAAGCAGCTCTGGTCGAACGAGCTCTCGCCCTCTTTCCAGAAGGTGAACGGTTCCTGGGATCCCTTATCGCCCAAGTAATCGACGAGCTCATCCATGAGGGGCGGGGCTCGTTGTTCGGGGGCAGGTGCCCAGAGGTGTCCGAAGCGCGGGGCTCCAGGTCCTGCTGGAAGGGCTTCCTGGAGGATGTCATTATCAACGATTTCTGACCTTTCTACGCCCTTGGCAGGGCGCTCCCACGCGCGGTGCCGCGCTGAGTCCATGCTCAGCCCGCGCAGGCTGCGCATCGGCGAGAGCTGGTAGCCCCAGTGGTGGAGCTTCTCTGCCGTGACGTAGCTCCTGCAAAACACCTGCCTGACAGCGTGGCGCTGCCTAGCGGGCCTCTTCGAGCTTCTCCAACAGGTCTTGGGCGGGAGGGTCCATGATCTACGATCTCTGGTCCCGCCGTCTCTGCAAGGGGCCCCTTGAGAGTCCGAGGGGGCATTTGGGGTTTCTTGATGATCTCTGGGCCCAATAGCACCTGGCGGGGGTCCTCGACGAAATTGCATTTGGCGGTGTCTGGAATGGTCTCGGCGAGGAAACGCGAGCCCATTTGGTCTCCTGGCCCTCGAAGCGCGCGCAAACATCAAGCTCGCCTTCTGGGCCCAACAGAACCTGTCCCCTCAGACCCCGAACCTCTTCCTGGCCCAGCTGGAGTCCTTGGGGAGGTCCTCGAAGTGCTTCTTGCCTATGTCGAAGGCCTGGTTGAGCTCCAGGGGGAGAGTCCGTCGTAGGCCTTCAACTTGACATTGGTGGCCATCCACCATTCTCTGCAGTAGCTGGCTCGAATGGCCGCGGCGTGGCTCAGAGGGTGCTGGTCAGGGTCCAAGGTCTAAGCCAACTGCGGGTCGGTCCCAGCCGAACTCAAGCCTAGCGTAGCAGCCCCATGTCGTCTCATCTGCTCGATCTCCCCAGGGGGCCAGCCCGGGATCTCCTCCCCGTAGGTGAGTCCAGGTTTGGTCCCGCACAAGTAGAGCTTGGCTTTCTTGGCTTCGGGCCCTGCAAGGGCCGACATCTTGATCGGTCGGCCCCTGGCTTTTGCCAATCTGACTTTCCTTCTCTTCATGACCAGGGGCTGCGCGCGATTTGATCCGTGCGTGAAATCGCACCCCGGGTTGATGATGACAGGCTCGCCGCCCTCGGGTCCTGCGTAGATGCCCAGCCTCGAGGCCGCGCATCTCAAGGGCCTCTCAGAGTTGCCTGTTATGTTCAACTTGTCCACGGCGAAAGGCAAGCATAGTTCGTTGGCGAACCTGTCCACCAAAATGGCAAGGGCTCCTCGCATCTGGGGCCGATCAAGTGCGGGAGTGAATGGTTACTGTGATTGAATCCGAAATCATCGGTGTGTAGGTCCAGCGAGGGGCCCCAGTCTTGTGCGGCAGACTCCGGAACTGCAAACATCATGTGGCACTTAATCTCGAAGGTCGCCGTGCTGGGGCCCGCCACAATCCCCTGCCACGGACGAATCAAGGGCGAGGCCTGGCCAGCCAAAAGAAGAGCGCGCGGCCACTGGTGCGAGGCTAGGGCGTATTGAAATACAAATAGCGGGTGCTCGAAGCCGGCTGCGGCCTCTGCGAGTCCCATGTGGCGTGCGTGCTCATGCCGCTGTTTCAGATCACCTATCGCGCTGAGGATGTGCCTCTTACTGAGATGCGCAGTGTCGCCCCTGATGGACTGCCTCCGATCTCCATCCGCTGTGTGCCTGTGTGGTGCCATGTTGAATGCGCCATGCTTCTGTGCTGTCTGCTCCCACCCTTATAGTGCATGTGCGTTCCACTTAGATAGAAGCCTATGGGCCAAGCCTTTCTTCGGCTTGGCGAAAAGCGAAACGTTCGGGGTCTGCATCCAGGACGGTAGGTTGCCGCACAAGCGGCTCGACACGGCAATCTTGCTGAGCATCATCGGGCCTCCGTCCGGGATTGCGGCGAAGTGACGCGGGTGGAATCCGTCGATATCGATCACGTCTGTATCGATGGAGATGGAGAGGTCTCTGATCTCGGCCACCGCAGGCGCCCTCGGAGTCGGGATCGACGGCCAGAGCAGCGGCGTGGGCATCCTGACGTCCTGGGCTTTCCATGCCGCAGACCACTCCTGGACCTGGTTCGCAAGGGCAGCTATCGGGCATGCCGTAGGTGGCGCATCTTCACAGGTGTGAAAAAAAAACCTGCTCATTCATCTCCTCCGCAATCTTCGTAAAAAACATGGGCCCATATGGCCCTTCCTTCTAATGCTTGTGCGCACCACTTGTTCCCGCTCTCGCAAGCCTCCCGCTTCTCCCTGGGCAGATGGTGTTGTGCAGTCTCCCCCGCCTCGGCCCCCGGGGCCTCCCGGCCCCCGATGAGCTCTTCGTGGCTGAGGTCAACATCGAGACCCACCTGTCGAGCTTGCGCCCCCAGTATGGGCCTCCTTCCCCGATATGGAAGTGGGGCGGTCAGTGGGTGCCCTTCGCTGCGCGCTGGAGGGCCCGAAACAACTGCTTGCGGTAGTTCCCCCCCCGAGCCCTGCCAGCTCGGACGAGTGAAACCGCTTCGCGGCAACGATGGCGAAGCAAACTGGCGCGCGATGTCCAGACCTACAATGGCGCTGCTGCGTGACAGGTAGCTGAGGTAAAGGAACTGCTTTGAACGTGTGTTCTGAACCTCCTGTGGCCCCATGCTCTGGACAACTCTGAAATGCATCTTGGAGTGCCCCCCGTGCCGTATGATGCCAGCCCATTGGCGGCCTCGTCCAGAACCTCCCGGGCCTTCTGGCGCCCAAGATCTGTGTTCGGTGTCGCGTGCTCCTCCCCGTTCGGCCCCGCGAAATCATCCGAAATCGCATCTATGGGGTCCCCGATATAACCGTGCTCTGGTGCTCTGGGTCGGGGGCCTACAGGAAGAACGGCAGGGGGCTTCCGTCGATGCGCCAGGCACGTGACCTTCTGCCCCCCAGGGTCTGCCCAGAGCCGCAGGGGCACAGGGCGTAGTTGGCCAGGTGCGCCTCCAGGTCCGTGATGGAGTCCCTAATCGCATGCTGCAGGGCGTACGGGACAAAGAAAAAGTCGTCGCGCCTCAAAGGGCTACCTGGAACGCGCGTGACTGCAGGCCCTGGAATGGTAACTTTACATTTCTACTCTTTCTGGGAGGGAGAACGGTCTCGAGGATGTGTGGCTCCAAATTGTGGCCCCCGCCTGAGATGATAGGGGGGGGGGGGGGGCGCGAGAGGAGATGTGGTTTCCCAGAGCCCGAGCAATAGCAATGTTCTCGCCGTTCAGCCCAACGCGCCGAGGTGTTTGAAACGATCTAAAATGTTGATCACTCGATGCGGCCATGCACGGGACCCACTGGGCTGCCATGCGTCCAAGTGGCCTCGGTCCAAAACCGCAGCTCCAGCTGGCATCCCACGGCCCGTGTCATGGCCTTCCCCCCAATAACGAGCGCCAACCTGATCGAAGAAGGGAAGCTTGAACTTCGGGAAGTTGCTGCCCCTGACGTTTGTGCTCCTGCACAAGTCTGATCTGTGCCGAGCTCTCCTTGATGATGCGCTTGGCCGAGCCCTGGGCCGGGCCATCCACTGTCAAAATTTGGGGCCCCTCGCGGACTGGTGGCCCCTTGGCTTGGACTGGTACTTCCTCATCTCCTGGGGTGCCTAGTCACCTTGCCGTCGGCGAGGCTCCTGTGGCACCGTTCTCGCGGCTGCGGCTGCGGCCGCGCGCATCTCCATCGTCGGTGCCGTCGATGGCCTCTGCGCCGATCCCCTTGTCTGGGGCCCCCTTGCCCTGCCCGCCGCCGCCTGCGCCGCTGCCCGCTGGGGCTGCGCGCCTGGCGGGGGCTGGGGGCGCCTCTCCAGGCGTCGGGCCTGGGGCTGCTGGCGAGGTCGGCGCCGCCGCCGTCTGCGCCGAGGCGTGGGTCTGGACCTGCTGGACGGTGGTTACCAGCGCCTGCATGGGTCCCCGCAGGGCCTGGTGCTCCGTCCCCGACAACCTCGACTGTAACATGGTGAGCTCTCCCATGAGCGACTCGATCGATCCTTGGGGCTGTGGGGCGGTGGTTGCCGTCGGGGTCGGAGCTGGCGCCAGCTCCGAAACGACCGTGACCTGCTCCGCGATCTTGGTCTGGCGCTCTGCTATGTGGGCCTCCTACTCTTCGATCATATCTCGCATGGTCTGGATGGTATAATCCAGCTCCTTGATCTGATCCTGGATGTCCTGGGTGTTCTGAGTGTGCTTGCTCATCGCCGACTGCGCCTTCAACAGCTTCTGGTTGGCCACCATGAGTAGCTGGCCAGGCGTCTTCTGGGTGTCGCGCTCCTGTCTGAGGTGATCGATGGCCTCCTCCACTTTCTGCTTGGCGATGGCACTCCCTGCTGTATCTGAGGTCTTGCCCAGCGCGTCCAGGAGGTACTGGCACCTCGTGATCTGGGTACCAAGGTTGGCCGTCGTACTCCATGGTGGTGATGGTGCCGCCCCCTGCATCGGATCTTCACCTGGTGGTGGGGGAGGCACCTTAACGGGTATCTGCCAGTGGACACCACACACCCTACAGTAGCCCAGCCTGAGGTGGTTGTCCGCTTGACACTTCATACACGTCCAGCTTTGGCACGAAGGCGGTGACCGCGGCGCCTCCTGCTTCGACAGGTGCTTCTTGCCAACCGTATTCTCGCTGCCGTTGCCCTTGCCCTTTGTCGCACCCTTTTGCAAAGTGTGGTCACGGACCCACGCCATGTGTAGGGTGTGTCGCAAAAACCCACAGCACAACTAGCTGAGGGGATCGAGCAGCCAGGAAAGCAATGTGCCTGCTGCAGGACGGCTCGCCTCGGGCCAGCCCGTCGGCTGCAGGCAAGTACGAAACCACAGCGCGACGGTTTCGTACTTGAGCCACAATGGCTACGGACCTTCCTCTTCCGTCTCGTCTTCTTCCTCCTTCTCCTCCTCCTCCCCTGCTCCTCCTCCTCGTCCTCCTCCTCCTCCCCTGCCTCTGCTCTCCGCGTGTTGATTTCGTCACGCCCCGTGCATGTTTCGTGCCCCCACGAGGGGGGTCCACCTATGGTCTCAGTGAGCGCAGACGCATGGCGGCACCGCGCACATCCTGGCACACCCTCACGTGGATCGTGGCCCCACAGGGGGGCTCCACCCACGGTCTCAATTAGCTACAACGCATGGCGGCACCGCGCACGTTTCGGCACACCCAGCACGAGGATCGCGCTCACCACAGGGAGCTCCACCTACGGCTTCAGTGGGCGCCGACGCATGGCGGCACCGCCCTCCATTTCGGCACACCCCCTCACGAGGATCGTGGCTCCACAGGGAGCTCTACCTTCAGTGCCAGTGAGTGCCGACGCATGGCGGCACCGCCCCTCTCGGCACGCCATCCGGCGCATGGCGGCACCGCCCCGACCTCGGCACACCTCACGAGGATCGCCGCCTCACAGGAAGCTCCACCTACGGTCTTGGTGGGAGCCGCCGCGTGGCGCACCGCGCACGGCTCGGCGCGCCCTTCACGCAGCTGCACACTCGCCCCCAGCGGGAGGGCCTCGCATCAGCAGGGAAGAGGGCGGCAGGAGGGGCGGGAGGACGAGGAGGACGAGGAGGCCGAAGAGGAGATGGA
>CAUYUJ010016220.1:103195-153195 GCA_963575745.1 Prorocentrum cordatum | reverse complement strand
GGAACAAGAGGAGCACGGATAGGGACAGAAGCAGGACGTGCAGACGAAGCGGGAGGGAGGAGGAGCAGGAGGACGGGGACGAAGAGGGAAGGAGAAGGTGAGCAAGAGTAAGCGCTTTGTCCACCTGGCACAGGCGTGCAAACAGCATCACTGAGACAGTCTCGGGTGAAAAAAAAAGCCGAGCCGTGGACTGTAGTCCTCTAAGAACTGACCTGCACATTCACAAAACAACAGCGAGACAAGATACCGAGAGGCCAGTGACAAGCTCGATATAACAAATATTGTAGAGTTCGGGGGTGCTCTAACCTCATCTTCCCTCTTCTCTTTCTCCTCCTCTGCCTCCTCCTCCTCCTGCTCCTCCTCCTCCCCCATTCTCCTCTGGCTGTCTCTCTCCTCCTCCTCGTCCTCCTTCCTTCCTCATCCTCCCCTTTCCTCGTCGCCAACTCAATGTGAATGAAAACAGGCCGTCCTTATGGAGTTGGCTCGTCCACGTGGTTGGGTGTCCTACATTCTCAGAGCGCTTGGACATGCCCTTCATCGCATTCTCGTGGCTAGGGCATCTAAATTGGACGTTAACATGTTCTTGCTACGGTTTCTGATCACCCTGTGCCGTGGACCCGTGCTTGTGTCTGTCTACGGCATGCCAGGCCGTACAGTGCATGCTACAACAATTACTGTGGCAAAATGCGATTTGCTGATGTGCTGATGAGGGCCATGCTGATCCCGGACCTGGACGCGCAGACCCTGCTGCATACCTATGCTTTCTATGGTGTCGTAGCCGACGACGTGCGCTTCAACATTATTGGGACTTTGCGGTTCGTGGTCGAAGATGCCCCCGAAACCGCTACTGACTTAGTCCAGTCCCTCCAGGCGGCAGGTCTGCCCGTGTCTCTAATTCCATTAAGTCGCTTCTTCTGCCCACGGATCCTGACCTAGCGAAGGATGTTGTCTCCAAGGCGCCTGTCCTCTTGCAGGCCTCGTTGCCGTGTGCGGCCCGAGACCCTGGCACCAACAACATTGTGAGACCTGGTCGAGCTGCTGTCCAACGCGTGAGGAAGGATCGTGTCCTGGACACGGCGAAGCGTGCCAAGCGTCTTCTACGGCTCCGCAGTGCCGGCGGGCGAGTCCAGCGGATGTTGCGACCAGCTCTCGGCGCGACTGCTTTGTCTGGAGCGGCCGATGCTGGGTTTCCACGCGGCATATGCATGAAACAGCACCACCATTTTTTTGTTTGTTCCCTACCTAGGCTCTGCCTAGAAGGGTTCTTACTCTCTTAGCTTAAAGGGGCCGGGCAGTGCAACACGCCCCGGGCGGTTCCCCCAGTCCCCTGGGAGCGGTTCCCCCCAGTCCCCTGGGAGCTTTCTTTCGGACGCCTCTAGCCACACCGTGACAGGCCACCGCGCAAATGTTATGAAGATAAAAAATTGTGCTGAACTCTGCCGCGCTTTACAATGGTATTCTGGTGTATCAGCCGGGATATCGAGCAGACTGCGTCCTCTAAGGCCATGGCTTCCGCTGCGAAGGAAGAAACAGGCGGGCTCATGTAAGTTCCACTCATAGCGATAGGGAAAATGTGGCGATGGCCATCACGCCATACAGTTGCTTCGGCATACCAGGCCGCAGCTGAGCAGGAACCTGCGCGTGTCCCCCCGTCGGAATGAATGATGAAATTTGCTTCAAGAGCACTAAAATCTCCTAGAGTTGGCGGGGCGTCTTTCCGCCAGCTGGTCCCTACATCCATGGTGTGATTTACAAGAAAGTCGGCGATGCGATTGTTCTCGCGACGGTGCCATAAGATGGGATCCCCTGTCTCTGACGCCGGGGACCATCCAGCATCGATCAAGTGAAAGATCTGCCCGGTGATCCTTTCAAACACCGGCGTGAGCCCAGGTGCATTCAGCGGCACGTGCCCGCACGTCACTTCTGCTAGAGGTTTGCAGTCTACTACGAATACGAAACAATTGCAAAAACGGTGGAACTCAATGTCGGGCTGTTCGTCCCCGTGCTGATCCGGACACCCATCCAAAGTACGATGGAGAGTCTTGTTCCGCTTGTTGGGGCCGACCGGGATGTCTACGTGAACGTCCTGTGCACCTCGGCCACGGTTGGGAAGCTGCCATTGCGTACAAAGTGAGGCTTTAAATTCGTCAAAATGTTTATTCCAAGACTCGTACGAATCACACCTGTCGCGTCTCGAACGCCAGTCTGTCCCGAAGGCATCGCAGAAGATATCCTCCCACTCGCGCCTGTGGCCGAATCCTGCATGCACGATGCCCTCTGCCCGGCGCTGCGTCTTGAAGTCCTTGATTCCTTCCCAAAAGAGACGGTCGCGGTAAGCCCTTGACAAAGCCAGATAGTTCACCCCGCTGGGCGAAGTAAACTGTCGCTCCCGCCACGCTTCGTCGAAGATGGCTCGCAAAACCTTGTGGTGAATAGGGGCGTGGCCGTGCTGAACAAACCAATCTTGGATCATGCGTGATGTGCGGGAGTTATAGGACATATACCCTTCATCAGGTCGCCGCCGCAGCCGGAGAACCTTGCGGAGCATGCCATTTTCCCAAGAACGCAAGCGGACAAGGTGGTATTTGGATATGTGCAAAGACCCGCAACAGAACAAGCTGGATGCCACTGGAGCCGTCGACCAAGCACGTAATTTATGGGATACCGGCCCACGTCCAGATAAGACCCGGCTGTGCTTCCAAAAACATGCTTCTCCTTGAGACAAGCGGTGTTCCAAGCTGACGTCGGTATCTCCTTGAGGGTCGAACATAACGCCCAAAAGCTTTAGCTTTAGCTTTAGCTTAGCTTTAGCTTAGCTGTAGCTTAGCGTTTCGCTTAGCTTTTCGCTTAGCGTTTAGCTTAGATTTAGCTTAGCTTTAGCTTAGCTTTAGCTTAGCTGTAGCTTAGCTTTAACTTAGCTTTAACTTAGCTTTAGCTTAGCTGTAGCTTAGCTGTAGCTTAGCTGTTGCTCAGCTTTAGCTTAGCTTTAGCTTAGCTTTAGCTTAGCTTTAGCTTTAGCTTAGCTTTAGCTTAGCTGTGGCTTAGCTTTAGCTTAGCTTTAGCTTAGCGTTACTGTTACTACTAATGCTGCTTTCCTATGGGTTCCAACTCCTAGGTAGGGTCGCCCTGGGATAATTTTTTTTCCCCGCCGCGCGGACCTCTCGAGCAAATCCAGGGTTGGAGGGCCCTCTACCCCTGGTCTGCTTCCCTGTTTATGGAGGGCGACGAGGGAACGAGGGAGAGGAGGAGGAAGACGAGGCCGAGGGGGAAGCAACGACGAGCCCAAAGCGCAGAAACGACTGCTCCCAGAACGCGTTCACATAGGTTAGTCACCATGGATTTGCACTTGATCGCGTGCAGTCCATGCGCACACAGAGATTCTTACCATGTGGACCGCTTCGCGCTGGGGTGCCGTTTTGTCAGCAGCGATGCTTGACGGGGTACTCAAGTGGTCGAGTCGGAACGTCACCGCCGAGACGCCTTGGTGGGCTCTGCACGGCCCTGCTTCTGTAAAACTTGCCACTCTTTTGCGAATGGGCCGGGCTCTCATGGATCTCACCACCTGGCGTACTCTGTCTGGGGCGTCTTCTGATATTTCGCGACTTGCACCTCGTGATTGGTCAGTCCTCGTTGCTCGGGACGCTGAGGCCATTCTGACAGGAGCTTTGCACCTTCCGTTTCAGTGCACTTTCTGTGCCCATGTATCTGTCCACCTGCCCATGCAATATCACATAGGATGCTATGGGAATATCGTGATTTTCCTAGCAAAACAATCGCACTCCCCTGCGACGAGCGATGGTGACACAGAAATGCGCCAAGCAAGCCCGTAACCAAGGACCAACCTGCAATAGGCGAACCCGTGCGCAAAACCTTGGCTTGTGCAGCAAAACGGAGCGATACTATAATGAGGACGAAGCTGAGGAAAACAAGGAGGCCGAGGGGGGAGATGGGGCAACGTGGCCGCAAAAACAGCTGTCACGCGGGCGTCAACTGCTGAAAGCCCTGACCTATGCCAGAAATAAAAAAAGCACCGACCACATGGGGGGAAAGGGGGAGAAGGCAACAGATCACGGAGGAAGGTGGGGGGAGGAGACACGAAGCACCCAAATCGCGGTACAAAACCATGGTCCTGAAAATGAACAATGGTCCCGGACTCGGGTAGGGACAAGAGATACATAGCTTCGACATCAAGATTGCAGGTGCAGGATCGGATGTCTGCCATTCTGGCAATGTTGTTGAATGTGAAACCTCCAGAAAACGTACTGAATTCCCCCCCCCTGCGCCGACCGCAAGCCAGAGGATTCATTATTCGAGAGTGGGTTGCGAGCTGAGCGGTCGCGGCTGGCCCAGCGTGGGGGCGCTCCGAATCTGATAACCGAAACTTGCACCACTACACCATTACACCATTTGGAAATTTGTGCAAACGCTACACCACTACACCATAAACACCATTTTGCACGCTGGCGTGCGCGTTACACCTTGACGCCACTTGTTGAATGGTGCAAGCGTTACCACACGACACCGTTACACTATTTTGCGAATGGTGTAGGCGTTACACCATTACGCCATTTTGTGGCCTGGGTTTGTACCATTGCACCATTATGTGGAATGGCTTTGGTTTTTGCACCATTACGCCATCACACCTTTTTGTGGGATGATGTAGGTTTTACGCATGACACCATTACACGAGCAGGATCTTGCTCGCAAGTGCAGTTTTGACCCCTCCCTAAGGATCCTTATGGCGCTGTTTCCAGAACCGCATTCTGCGCCCTCAGGAGGGCTCAGAAACGGCCCGAAATAGCTACAAAGTGGCACAGCCAAGTCTCAAGACGGCCCAACAAATCCCTGATACGTTTTTTCATATCATGACATCATCTAGCGCGAAGATGCACTTTGTATATTTGCGAGCAAGACCGTGCTCGCAACGGTGGTTCTGACCCGCCTACAATGATCCTTAGGGGGGGTTAAGACCGCATTCTGCGACCCTCAAGACGGTTCAGAGATAGCAAAGAAATGGTTCCAAGACGGCCCATCAGAACCCCGAGACGGCAATGACACAGAGTTTCAGTTGCCAGAACCAGGTCGCCCCCCAAAATGCATCATCCCTTTTCCTGTCTCATCCTCCTTCCTCCCTCACGTTCCTCCATCCTTTCCCTTCCCCCACGCTGACGTTGACATACTCCTGCCGTGCCTGCCCGTGGATACCTTCCTCGGACCTCCCAAGGGGTTCAACGCGCGCACCAATTGTTCGGGTGACGCTCCGCCGTGGCGACGAGACGCCCTCCAGAGAGCCAGACTGGCCATCGCTCGGACGTCCGTTTCCTGTGCTTTTTGTCGGTCTCGTGCGTGTTTTTTTCGCGAAATGGTCAAAAGGATGCTCCTCGATGGTCCTCGCCGAAGGAAAAATGCACACGTCCGAGCGATGCCAAGTAGAGAACCCACAGCCTCAGTCCTGCAGGCTCGAGCAGCAGACTCCCTCCCCTCAGCAGCCTGACCCCCTCTCTCAACGGGCTGGTCCAGCCAGCGGCTGGCTGGATGGGCTGCCGAGGGTGTTTCTGGACCCCCCCTGCGGATCTTTGGGGGGGAGGTGCGCATCGTTCATTTCTGATCGTGCTCAGTTCTAATTGTGCTCGTTTCGAACTGTTCCTGGCTCCCTAGTGGCCAGGAAGAGGCCCAGGATAGAACAATTAGAAATGAAAGGATCCTGGCCCCCAGCAAAAATCAAGAACTTTCCAAGACTTAGACATGAATAGTGTGTACAAGAACACCCTCAGCAGCCAAGTGCACCACTACACCATTACGCCGCGATCCTCTGGGGAGATCAACATCCCTCCCCTCGGCAGGCAGGCCGGTCCAGCTGGCGGCTGGCTGGACATGCTGCTGAGGGTGTTTCGGGACCCTCCCCCCACCAGGTTCCTTGGGGTGGGGGGCTTTCGCCCACCCACCATCAGCCTGACCCTCTCCCTCAGCAGACTGTTCCAGCCGGCGGCTGGCTGGACGGGCCGCTGAGGATGTTTCTGGACCCTCCTCCCGCCAAGTTCCTTGGGGTGGGGGGCTTTCACCCACCCGTCAGCAGCCGGACCTCCTCCCTCAGCAGACTGTTCCAGTCGGCGGCTGGCTGGACGGGCCGCTGAATATGTTTCTGCCCGCCCCCTCTAAGGATCCTTAGGGGGTGTCGCCCCCTCCCGCCCACCCCCGCCCCAGGTAGCCTAATCCAGCCATCCAGCCCCAAAGCTTACACCGTCATTCTCCAGAATGGTGCAATGGTGTAGTGGTGTAATGGTGGAATGCTAATGACGTTCCCCATAATGATATAATGGAGTAATGGTGTAAAGCGTGACCCCGTCCCCCATGGTGTAATGGTGTAATGATGAAAAGCCGTATGCCCTTTCCAAAAGGTGTAATGCTGTAGTGCTCTAATAATTTAAATAATATTATACAATTTTCGAAATCGTCTAGTGGTGTTGTAGTGCAAGCCGTGCACCATATTCAAAATTGTGTAATGGTGTAATACACTCTTTTCCCAAATGGTGTAATGGTGTACTGTTGTCATGGTCAATTCACAGATCCGTATTGCCGCCCCCATGGGCTGGCTGCAGACCAGAGGAATCACGATGCGGAGGGGGAGGAATAGCAGAATGAGGATGAGGAGAACACGGGAAGAGATAAAACAACACACTTTTTGATCTGCGGGGCGAGAGCGAACCTCTTCCGCTAAAAGCTAGGCGGGCTACGCACGAGATAAGACAACACACGCATCGAATGATAAGACTTACGCCAGAACCGTATCAGTTCAAAGCTGGCTGGCCTGAGGCCCGAATGCGCGGCCAGCGGCGGTGCGTGGAGACTGAAGCTAAATGGTATCACCGAGGAGCTGGCCAGGTCAAAGGAGCTGACCAGGCCAAGAGCGTTCTGGAGCTGTGCAGCATCGGCAAACTTCCGGTATGCCTCCTGGGATTCATTCTGCAGGTGCGCGACAAGCATCCTGATGATTCAATCTGGTAATCAGCACGCGTGCTTGACCCGGAGCGGCTTTTCCCAACACCGTTCCTTGATATGGAATGCGTCTGGGCTCGTGTTGGGCCCCAGGGCCAGGTTCTCACTTCACCTGTGTTCGGCGATGGGTCTGGCATCTACGGACCTTCTCCTTGGACGAATCGCAGTGGCTCTGCTCTGGCTCTGATTAATTGATGTGGCAACGCTCATACGGTGGTTTATGGTCCGTATCCAAGCTTGGTTCAGGCTGCGTCTGCGTCGCGGGCGCTCGCATTTCTGTTGTTCTTGTGAACGCAGCCCCTGAGGAAGGTCCATATTTTCATGTCGGTGATAACCAGTGGGTTCTCGACACCTTTGCTTTACCCCGCTCGGCCTCTACTGGGGGATGATGCGTACAAGCAGGTTTGCAGGCACGGATTCACAACGCAACTGAGGACATAGGGTATCACAACATATTCATGCACAATATTATATCCCGCCCTACTGAGCAAGATTAACGGCAACCCGCATGGCGCAGAAAAGCTAACGGAACAAGTGATGAATATGCTAAGAAAGAGGCCGCCATGCATCCCTACGATGAAGCCGCCTTTGGGCGGGTGGAGCGGTCTCGTGCCTTTGTCAACTTGCTTGGTAAGTATGTTGCCTATGTAGCTTCGCCCGTATTCTCCATGCTACCGGAGGGTGGGCGGAGGCTTGCTAGTAAGGCCTCCATCCCCCAAACCTCTCCGTAGTTGTTTTTCCCAAGGTTTTCCCTCACCAGTTGATTTGAGAGGTTCAGGTGTCACACTTTCAGGGCCTCGAGTAAGACGAAGCCCGCGCTAGCTAGGAGCTGTCCTGCCCCGAATGGTTATGGCCACTCTCTAAGAATGACGGGTTCGTGCATATTCTGCCCCTCCCCCTGGGTCTACAGGGGGCGTTTCGCGAGGGGTTGTTGAGTTTAAGAAGGCTTTCAAAGGGTCCCAGATAGCCCAAGATGGCCTCCAAGTCGCTCAAGAGAGCCCAATATGGTTCCGCTTCCAACATGCCTACGACAACCTTCAAGACCACCCCAGGACGGCTCCAAGTGCCCTTCCGAGCCTCCCGACGAGGCCATCCCAGGGGCCGAACTCCTTCCAACACCGACAGGAATCAATGATTTCTGCTTTCTCGCTTGAGGCATCTAGATAAGAGGAGCCCAATAAGGCCCTGACAACGCCCAAGACCATCTCACGAGGCTATCTTGAAGCCTCTGAAGGGCGGGGGCGTGTTTGAGACCCCCCAATTGACCGATAGCTTCCAAAATGGCCACAAAAGGGGGGGCCCCAAGCCTCGCAAACACACACACACACACCATATGCATATCAGCAAGATGCCACAGTCATGGCTGCTATAATGGAACAGGAATTCGGGTGCACCAGCAGGATAACGAACGGCGGGGCCGTCACGTCTAGACGAGAGGCGGCCGAAGGGGCTGCCCCCAAGTGTCCAAGCAGAGGCCCAAATGACACCCAAGGTGGTCTCAAGAGGGGCCCAGGATACCTCCAATAACGTTCGGAAAACATGACACATGCATCCGAAATGGCCCCAATATGGTTCCAGTAGGCTCCCAAAACAAGACTAAATGCTGCTACACATCCGTGATCAGAGCAACTAAATCACCTGGTGTTTTTGGTTGGATAGGTTGGTGAAAAGGTTTTTACCTAACAGCGAAGACTGATAGGTTTCTAGTGGTGTCAAAAGAGAGCAGCAGATGACTCCACAGGGGGGTCGGGGCGGGACCCGGGGCGGCTGCCGTCGAAGCCCAAATCGCCTGGGACATCCTCGCAAAATCGCTTTTGGCGCTGCTAGAACTCCATTCCCGGCGTACATTTTGGATGCCCGGAGCCAACTGTAGGCCACTTCGTGGTCTTCGAGTTCCCAGAACTCCATTCCCGGGCCACATTTTGAATGCCCGGAGCCAACTGTAGGCCACTTCGTGCTCTTCGACTTCCCAGAACTCCATTCCCGGGCCACATTTTGAATGCCCGGAGCCAACTCTAGGCCACTTCGTGCTCTTCGAGTTCCCAAAACTCCATTCCGTGGCCAAATTTGGAATGCCCGGAGCCAACTCTAGGCCACTTCGTGGTCTTCGAGTTCCCAGAACTTTATTCCCGGGCCACATTTTGGATGCCCGGAGCCAACTGTAGGCCACTTCGTGGTCTTCGAGTTCCCAGAACTCCATTCCCGGGCCACATTTTGAATGCCCGGAGCCAACTGAGGCTGAGGCAGGCTGAGGCTGAGGCAGGCTGAGGCTGAGGCTGAGGCAGGCTGAGGCTGAGGCAGGCTGAGGCTAGGCTGAGGCTGAGGCAGGCTGAGGCAGACGCTGAGGCAGGCTGATGCTGAGGCAGGCTGAGGCTGAGGCTGAGGCTGATGCTAAGGTTGAGGCTGAAGGCAGACTGAGGCTGAGGCTGAAGCAGGCTGAGGCTGAGGCTGAGGCTTAGGCAAGCTGATACTGAGGCATACTGAGGCTGAGGCTGAGGCAGGCTGAGGCTGAGGCAGGCTGAGGCAGGCTGAGGCTGAGGCTGAGGCTGAGGATGAGGCAGTCTGAGGCACACGCTGAGGCAGGCTGAGGCTGAGGCTGAGGCAGGCTGTGGCTGAGGCTGAGGCTGAAGCAGGCTGAGGCTGAGGCCGAGGCAGGCTGATGCTGAGGCTGAGGCAGGCTGATGCTGAGGCAGGCTGAGGCAGAGGCTGAGGCAGGCTGAGGCTGAGGCAGGCTGATGCTGATGCTGATGCTGATGCTGATGCTGGGGCTGAGGCTGAGGCAGGCTGAGGCAGACGCTGAGGCAGGCTCAGGCTGAGGCTGAGGCTGATGCAGGCTGAGTCTGGCTGAGGCTGAGGCCGAGGCTGAAGGCAGACTGAGGCTGAGGCTGAAGCAGGCTGAGGCTGAGGCCGAGGCAGGCTGATGCTGAGGCTGAGGCAGGCTGATGCTGAGGCAGGCTGAGGCTGAGGTTGAGGCAGGCTGAGGCTGAGGCTGAGGCTGAGGCTGAGGCTGAGGCAGGCTGATGCGGAGGCAGGCTGAGGCTGAGGCTGAGGCTGAGGCTGAGGCTGAGGCAGGCTGCGGCTGAGGCCGAGGCTGAAGGCAGACTGAGGCTGAGGCTGAGGCTGAAGCAGGCTGAAGCTGAGGCTGAGGCAGGCTGAGACTGAGGCTGAGGCAGGCTGATACTGAGGCAGGCTGAGGCTGAGGCTGTGACGTGACTGTGACTGCCGTTGCCACTGCGACTGTCATCGCGAATGCGACTGCGACTGCGAATACAGGAGGATTCTACAACTGGATTCTCATCTGGATCTTACGGGGAATGTTTCCATATATGCTTGTACACATCGCTGTTAGGTTGCTTTGCCGGGATAATTTGGTTAGCGGGCGCGCGACATGGGTCGAACGCCGAGCGTGCTACGGCGGGCCGCGCCGGTAGCGAAGTGAAAAGTAGTGCAGGCGTCGGCGCGCGAGGAGCTGCGATACCGACCATTCGGTCAACAACAAAACGTGCCGAAAACGAAAACCACGTGAGCGCAGCAAACCGTCCCACTGAGCGAATTAACGGTGCCAGCGTAGGAGACGCAGCCACAATGGCGCGAGGAAGGCGACCGGGTGGCCGTAAAGGGTAGCGGTGGCGCGCAGGTGGACCCCGTGAAATAATACAGACGGCGCGCTGGGTAAGCGGAGCAAGCGTGAAGGAGGCGACCGCGCCAGGCGGCAATGTCATCCAAATAGCCGCGACCGAACACCCCAGGGGCAACATTGCCATGCAAGTAAAACTTCTGATGGCCGTCGGCGACACCGTGAGCCCCGCGAGCGCGAACCGCAAGACAATGATGATCGGCACGAACTGACCGTGCACGTGAAAACGCTCACAAGTGAGAGCCCAGCGCGCACCGAAGCCAAAGAGGAACCTTGTCGTACAGGTAGGACTTCAAATAACCGTAGGTCGACACCTTGCGATTCACGTGCGCGGGCCCGAAAGCAAAAAAAAGAGGGGCGGCGCGAGGGCGCGGGCGCGGACGGGGGCGGGGGGGCCGGCGGGGGCGGGCAGACTGACTGCACGAACCTCCAGCGAAAAGGGGCCACTTCTCGACGGCGCGGGGCGGCGGCTCGACCAGGGGCAGCTCGTGTTGGGCTGCCAGCGGGGCGTCTGCGTGATGTGACCGGCGCGAGAGGACCGTGCAAGTGAACGCCGCCCATCGAGTCGCCCGAGGGTGGAGGGGCGGGAAACCGTCGGAAGCCGGCGCCCGCAAGTGCCTGCCAGGGGGGCATGGCGCTTCGGGCCACTGGCAGGGATGGGGCCCGCCCGACCGGACAACCAACATGAACCCTTGCAGGGGGGGGCGGACGGGGGCGAAGCCCCGGGGGAACTGGTGCCTTGCCAGCAGGACCAACCCAGGAGGTTAACAGGGGCAGCTGATCGCTGCAAGCACTCGAAAAGCCTCGGCCGAGGAAGTACCCGTGGTAAGCAGCTAATCGCTGCAGGCACTCGAGAAGCCTCGGCAGGGGAATGCCCGTGGTAAGCAACTGGCCGCTGCAAGCGCTCAAAAACCCTCGGCAAAATAATCCCCGTGGTAAGCAATAGTGCGGATCGACCTGGCTTGAGCGGGAGCAGGAAGAGGGGGTCAAGGGCTCTGGTCGTAGTGCTTCCTGGTGCGCGGCTCCCGATCGTTCCGTCTGCAAACGCGCTGAACGTCGTGCCGTCGTTCCTTGGCTCTGGGATTCGCACGGTTGCAGGGGAGGGCGGTGTCTCGAACTGGCTCGAAGGGGCGCGGGAGAATGGGGTCGAGGGCCCCGGTCGCGCTGTTTTTTGGGGCGCGGCTTTCGATCGTTCCGTCTGCGAACGCTCCGAACGTCGTGCTGTCGCTCCTTGGCTCTAGGATTCGCACTGTTGCAGGGGGGTGGGGGCGGCGTCTCGAACCGGCACGAGGGGGCGCGGGAAGATGGGGTCGAGGGCCCCGGTCGTGCTGCTTCCTGGGGCGCGGCTCTCGATCGTTCCGTCTGGATGGCCGCGGCCTCCGTCGTCTCGTGTCTGTGACGGATAATCCGCCGCTTCCCCAGGGTGGTCTGTCCCAAGCCTCCGTCGTCACGTGACTGTGACGGAAGAACCGCCGCTTCCCCCTGCTTCAGCTTCCGCTGAAGCTTCCTCAGCTCCAGCTCCCGCTCAGGCCCAGGTACGGTCGGGGAGCAGTGGGCAGGGACGGCCGCCACCGCAGCGGCGGCAGCGCCGGCGGCCGGGGCAGCGGCGGAGGCAGCGCCTGCGGTGGCCGCGGCAGCCGCCGCGCTGGCGGGCAAGCCTGGAGGCGCGGCGGCCGCGCTGGCGGTGCCAGCGGCCCGCGCGGCGCCAGCGGCGCAGGCGGCGCCCGCGGCAGCCGCGGCGCGGGGAGCGCCGGTGGCGCCGGCGCCGGGCCAGGGCGCCCGCGGCGGCGGCGCCAGCTGCGGCGATTGCGGCGCCCGCGGCGGCCGCGGCGCCAGCGGCGCCAGCGGCGCCGGTGGCGCCGGCGGCCCACGCGGCGCCAGCAGCTGGCGCCCGCGGTAGCCGCGGCGCGGGGAGCGCCGGCGGCGCCAGCGGCGCCAGCGCGGGCCAGCGGCGGCGCATGCGGCGCCTGCGGCGGCGCGCGGCGCGGCGCCGGCGGCACCGGCGGCGCCAGCGGCGCCAGCGGCGTCAGCGGCGCCAGCGACGCGAGCCGCCTAGGCGGCCGCCCGCTGCCGCCGGCGTCGCGCCGCGGCAGACACCATCAGCGCCGGGCGGGCCCGCGCCTGGCCGGGGGCGTGCTCGAGCCCTGACCCTGGAGGGAAGAACACCCCCAGGAGACGGCTTGAGCCAGAAAGCTCGGACGTTGGTGAAAATACGTGAAGCGCCAAGAATTCGTGGTTCACGTGGCCCGTAGCCATGCTTCCGCGGTTTGGACTTAGCCGCGCGTTGACGGAAAACGCGTGTGCGCGCATGTGTGTGTGTGTGTGTGTGTGACATAAAAACATGGTCTTTGGCTTAATAAGGAGGTGTCTGGCCACTGGTCGGTCGCCCCATATCACTTTTCGCCTGGATGCTGGCCATCAGGATCCGACGCGGCCCCGTACCCCCCCCAGTCTTCCTGCTTCTCTTCCTCTTGCTGCTCCCGCTCCTCTCCCTTCTGCTGCTGCTGCTGCTCTTGCTCATCCTCCTCCATGGTCTGCCATTCCTCCTCCTCCTCCTCCTCCTCCTCCTCCTCCTCCTCCTCTTGTTCTCTGCTCTCCTGCTCTTTGTCCTGCTGCTGCTGCTTCTGCTCCTCCCTCCCTCCGTCCTGCTCCTCGCTTGGATGGCCACCTCCGGGAGATCCTGGACCTGGCCGCTCCCACAGGTGCACTTCCGAAGGGGTCGCTTGTTCCAGGCCGCCTAGCTGCGCGCGTCGCGCCCAGAGATGCGCGAGGCAACGTTCTCTCTGCGCTTGTGCGCCGCCCTCTGGAGAAAGGCAACTCTCCGGCCAGACCGCGACGCGCGAAGCGCGATTATCTTGGCGCCCCCGCGGGCGACCTGGCTGACTGCTTTTGAAACGCGTCGAGGTGGAGCGGGACGGAGAAGGGCAATGCCAACGACTCAACCCGTATCAACGTATGCCTTCCCGCGCGCTCTTGCCGACCTCGTTTGCGATAGTCTCGTCCGCACCCTTCTCGATGAAATACTCGGCCACCTCCAAGAGGCGGTCGTTTGATTGGTTCCTCCTTCCCAACTCATCTCTCCTCCGCCCTCCCGGCCACAGCATCCGATTGACCAGGGAAGGCAACTATCTATTTGGTCTGTGTGTGTGTGGTGTGTGCCCAACCTCATCTCGCTTTTTGGCGAGCTTTGGCTTGGTGCCGTCTTGCACATCGGTAGTCAAACCCCATCCTCCCCCTCCTCCTCCTGTTTCCTCCTCGAGGAAACCATGGTTTCAAACCCTTCCCCCACTCTCCCTTCCTCTCGTGTGCGGAGGAGGCAAGCGGAGGAGTGGGAGGAAGAGGAGGAACAGGAGGAGTGGGAGGAGAGGGAGGAGGAGTTGTAGGAGAGGGAGGAGGAGGACGAGGAGGAGGAGGAATGCACGTACTCCACGGAGGAGGAGGAGGAGGAGGAGGAGGAGGAGGAGGAGGAGGAGGAGGAGGAGGGAGGAGGAGGAGGGAGGATTTTTTTTTGGGGGGATCGACCCATGATCAGCCACATGACTCCGCTGGCGTGGCGAGTGCCAGCGAGATTTAGCACCAAAAACGGCGCAGGCCGCGCCACGGTCGGGGCCATGCCCCCGTGGCGCGACCTAAGCGCGACCAGGGAGCGCTGGGAGACCGTGCTCCGCGCTCCCTGGTCGGGGTAGGGGGCGCGAGCCGTGCTCAGCGCCAACCCTACCCACCACCCACTCCATGGGTGGCCGCGTTTTACGGCCCCGGGACCACGACACGACGCGACACGACAGGGGGACGAAACGAACGACGCGACACGAACGACACGAGACGGACGAGCGACACGACGGAGACGAGCCGCCAGCCCCGCCCCAGGGCGGCGAGTGCTGGGGGGGACCCAGCACCGCCCTGGGGAAGCACACGGGGCCTGGCGACCCCCCCGGGGGAAGGAAACCGCACTTTGGCGGCGTCCCCCGGGGTGCGGGGGATTTTCGCCCCTCGGGCCCGGCGCTCCCCGCCTGCGCCAGGAGGACCCTGGGGTCCCGACCCCTCCCCTACGGGAGGGGCACCCTCGAGGAGGAGGAGGAGGAGGAGGAGGAGGAGGAGGGGAGGAGGAGGAGGAGGAGGAGGAGGAGGAGGAGGAGGAAGAGGGAAAAAGGAGGAAGGATGAGGAGGGGGAGGGGCGGATGATTTGTCCCTCCTTCGCTCCCTCCTCTCTCCTCCCTCCTTCGCCCCAACCCCCTCAACGAGGGATAGGGGGGAGGGGGCGGCTCGTGACATCGATCCCTGATACCTCGGGGTACCCGTACGCGAAAAGGAAGTGGAGCCCCGTGTTTCCCTTCCTGTTCTGCGCGTCAATGTTGCCACCGTACTTGATCGCCTGCAACTGCGATTGACGCAGGCGGCGCCGTGACGGAAGTAGAAGCAGATAGGATCAGGCAAGTGTCGGTGAGGACGAACGGCAACAACCATACAAACGAGAATAACGCCGCGCCGCTGAGGACGAACGTCAATGGCGGGTCTCCATAACAATACTGAATACGGTAGTATAGCGGCACCGCAACGGTGACAGAAAACTGATCAGACGACGATGGCGATGCTGCCGATGGCGATGCCGATGATGATGCTGCTGCTGATGATGAGCACGATGAGATGGAGGATGGCGAATCTGACGAGGACGACGGAGAGGAATAATAATGTAAGCATGATGGCATATCCGTGGAGGCCGATGGGCACGAACAACAACGTGGCGAGGAGGAGTGAGCTGAGGCGACGGATGAAAATACTGACGAGGACACGGGTAATGAGGGTGACTGGTGAATGGGGAAGATGGGGAAGAACGGGATCCAATGGGTAGCGGGGCGAGGACAACAGGGACAAGGAGGGAGGGAAGGCGGAAAAGGATAACGAGGACCCCCCATCCCTCCCGAGAGGCTCTGCTCGTCAAGAAGTAGGGAAGCCCAAGGTAGACGCCGAGACGCCGAGCCCATCTCTACGAACCCTCCTCGTCGGCCTTCGCCCCGTGCTGGATGATGAAACGAAGGAAGAAGTGGCGGAGAAGGATGACGACGACGAAGAAGAGGACGGAAGGTAAAGGGAAAATCTGTGAATGATGAAGAATAGGCGGAAAACTATCAACATAACGGTGATGCAAAAGTGTCGGAAAAAAGGGGATGATGATTTGATCGGCAATTCTTATCGTGCGCACACTCCTTGCTCTGCTGCTACCATTACCCGTGCTACCTGGCGAATGAGGAGTGAGGGTAGGAGGCAAGCGGAAGACGCGACGACGACGACGACGGCGACGGCGGTTGCCTCCGATTCATAAACAGCACTTGCACTACGCCGCGCCGGCCCTGTCTGGGGTCCACACCACGGCCCGATTCCCAAAGGGTGCTTGCACTTAGGCGTGCCCTGTGCGGGGTCCAACGGTCGCCCTGTTTTTTCTCAGGGCTCTCTTTGTGTCTCGACGGGCCTAGGCAGTCACCTTCGCGATCTGCCCAAGCCTAACTCTGGCATGCGTCCCGCCTCCGGATGTCGGGTAGCACAAGGTCCACCACGACCCACTGCTCTCGTGGAAGTCGGCGAAATCACTGCGCGACGCTTTGTCGACGGGATTGTCTGCGGAGGCCACCCGCCCCCACCACAGGTAAATGCACCTGGAACGGCACTCCTCCCAGGTAGCGTGCGCGATCTCGTTCGTGTGGATGGTTCTTGACGGGCCCTTGATCAACGAGTGCTTTGCGGATTCGTTGTCGAAGCCCTCTTGCCTCTGAGCCGAAACCCTCCAGAAGGCGGAAGGCGACCTTTCTGAGAGTCTGGGGAAGCTCAACACCTTACACTGTTCCAGAACGACCCCTCCCCGACTACTCAGCCCGCACCTCACCCAAATCCGCAATTGCAGGGCTTACGCAACAATCGGAGGTACGATGAAACATGTGGACGCGACCAGCCCTGCCACCTACAAGCCTCCATGCCAGTCGCTCGGTGCACCTCGGATATCATTAGTACCCACATGAGGAATACAGGCGGACAACTATTCAGCGGATTCGGACCAGGGGTATGAGGGCAACGATAACTATAATGACTATGGCGATGATGAGGAGGAAGAGGATGATGGGGAGAACGAAGGTCCAAATGACAAGGACGAGGAGGAAAACGATTATGATGATGATGATGATGATGATGATGATGATGATGATGATGATGATGATGGTGATGGTGAAAATGATGCTGATGATGATGATGATGATGATGATGATGATGATGATGATGATGATGATGATAAGGAGGGAGAGAAAACCTGAGGACGAGGAGGACCACGAAGCAGCGCAGACGCGGAGGAAGATGATGACGACGACGACGATGACGAGGAACGCCTCTCTCTTTACCGCACGGGCTCGCGCGCTGAGGGCGGCCGGTGCCGCGTTGGCGGGGCTGGCGGGGCCTCTCGCGACAGCTTTGGCGGGCCCGTGGGCAACACCGCGCGCAGGTCGTGGACCGAGGAGGAGAGGGAGCATGAGGTGGAGGAGGAGGAGGAGGAAGAGGAGGACCAGTGTAAACCCAATACTCATCAACGATGTTGGAATAGACTCTCCCTCCAGGCCCCCTCTCTGCATAGGCACCCACAAGGATTCATGTCTGTGCCCCGTTGGGAGACAACTGTTTGAGGATCCTGACGCGTGCCGCAACACCGTTCTCAAGACTTCAGCGCCACGAGTCAACCTGACGCTTGCGTCTTCACGATCCGTGTCAGAGCACCATCCCTGGGACTTCCACACCGTGAATCAATGTAAATGCTGTGCCCTGGCAATCCTGAACCGTTCTAGAACGAAACTTCGTTCACCATGAGAACCCGGCAATTTTTTTGCAACATTTTGAAACGAATGTGCGCGGCGCTAAGGCGAGAGCCACACCTTGAAAAGGAACCACCCTCAATCCGGGAAGCTTTTGCGAATCTTGAAAACGAATTTGCGCGGCGCTAAAGCGAAAACCACATTTTGAAAACGACCTGCCCTCAATTCGTGAAGCTCTTGCAATGGTTTACGACGAATGTGCGCGGCGCTAAAGCGAGAGCCACATGATGAAAACAATCAGCCCTCAATCCGTTAAGCTCTTGCAGTGCTTTAGACGAATGTGCGCGGCGCTAAGGCGAGAGTCACATTTTGAACACCCTCCACCGTCAATCTGTGAAGCTCTTGCAACTTTCCAAAAAGTATGTGCACGGCGCTGAGGCGTGAGCCACATTTTGAACACGACCCTCCTTCCATCTGTGAAATTGCTGCCAATTTCTAAGCTTCAGGCTCGTAAGTGGTAAAGAAGTCTCCAGCAAAACGGCCGGCCCGCCTTTCCGACTGGCCCCTGAGCGCGACAGGGAGGAGTTATTCAGAAAGTAAAGAAATGGAGAAGGAGGATGAGGAGGAACTTAGGAGGAGGAGGAGGAGGAGGAGGAGGAGGAGGAGGAGGAGGAGGAGGATGAAGAGGACGAGGAGGAGGAGGAGGTGGAGGAGGACCAGTGTAAAGCTAAGACTCATCAGCAATGCTGCAATACGCCCTGACTCCAAGTTCCCTCTGCACCTGCCACGGTGCCTTGTGCATGTTGAGGCGTGAAAAAATGCCAACGTCTGCCTGGTAGGATTTTTGAATTCTCATAAAAGGGGGCCCCCACCCCCCCTTTCGCGGACTGTTGCGTGCATGCACCCTACTCACCGAGGCCACTTTCCTCGACCCAGCTCGGAGATGGTGCACTTCCAACATGGCAGCTAATGCCTAAAACTCCCTTTCACGCGTGCCCGCTCGAGGATTGTGCACTTCCCGCATGGCAGCTAATGCCAGAACCCTCCTTCCACGCTTGCTCGCTCGAGGATTGTGCACGTCCAGCACGGCAACAAATTCCTGAATCCTCCTTCCACCCGTGCCCGCTCGAGGATGGTGCACTTCCCGCATGTCAGCTACTGCCTGAACCCCCCTTCCACGCGTGCCCACCCGAGGATAGTGCACTTCCCGCATGGCAGCTACTGCCTAACACTCAATCCACGCGAGCCCGCTCGAGGATTGCGCACTTCCCGCGTGGTTGCTACCTCCTGGAGCCCTCATCCCACGCGCCTCCGCTCGAGGCTTGTGTAATTCCCGCATTTCCAGGCGCTGCTCCCGAGCGCTCCAGGGCCTCCCAAAGAACGGTCCCTCGTTATAAACGATGGGTACGCGCACAGAGCTTCCAAGACGGCCTGGTCAAGCAACCAAGGACACCAAGATCACCCAAGATGCCTCGAAGACGGCCCAAGATGGCCCCAAAGTGGTGGAATATTTTTTGAAGACGGCCCAAGATGCCTGCAAGAGGGCCCAAAAGGGCCACAAGAGGACCTCCAACAGGGTCCGAAGAAGCCACGATCATTGGTCTCCCGTCGGTTTTAAAATGATTTTCGCATTCTCGCCTTTTCGGGCTGCCGTCAGCTCAAGACGGCCCAGGACCCCACGATGGCCCAAGAGGCATCCAAGACGGCCCAAAAGAGCCTCCTATGGGACCCAAAAGGGCCTTAGAAGCCCCTTCCACGGCCCAAGACGGCGCCAAGACGGCCCCTCGACGGCCCCCGAATACCAACCATACGGTCAAAAACTGGCCAAAACCGGCCCAAAAGAACCCGAAGCCGACGTAAGAGGGCCCCCAGACTGCCCAAGAGGGCCCCAGGGGACCCCCAAGGCTGCCTCACAGAAGGCAAAGACAGCCCCAAGACGGCCCAATCTAGTTCCAAGATCAACATCATTATTATCATCGTCACCATCATGATGATCATCACCATCATTATCATCATCCTCATCAGCATCATCATCATCACCATCATCGTCATCATCATCACCACCACCATCGTCGCCATCATCATCATCATCGTTATCATCATCATAATCCTCGCCATCATCATCACCATCATCACCATCATCATCATCGTCATCGTCATCAACGTCATGACCATTATCATCATCATCATCATAATCTCCATTATCATCATCACCATTCTCATTCTTATCCATTTTTCGATCGTCATCTGCATCTTCATCCTCAACACCACCATCACCATCACCATCACCATCGCCATCACAGTCACCATCACCATCATTATCATCATCACCATCATCACCACCGTTGTCATCATGATCATCATCATCACCATCACCATCACGGTGACCGTCATCGTCATCATAACCTATCATTGCCATCATCATTCCCACCATCACCATCACCATCACCATCACCATCACCATCACCATCACCATCACCATCATCATCATCATCATCATCATCATCATCATCATCATTACCACCACCATCATCAACATCACCATCACCAGCATCTCACCAGCAACATCAACATCATCATGAGCAGCATCATCAGCATCCACATCATTGTGAGCAGCACCATCATCATCACCATCATTATCATCATCATCAGCATTTCATCATGATCATCATCACCATCACCCTCAGCATCCCCATTCACAGCAGCATCCTGACCATCAGCATGGACATCATAATCATCATCAGTATCATCATCTTCATCACCACCATCACCATCACCATCACCACCATTATCATCACCACCCTCACCATCATCACCATCACCAGCATCCTCATCATCAGCATCGACATCATCATGATCATTATCATCAGCATCATCAACGCCAACATCGTCCCCATCACCATACCCATCATGATCGCCATGATATCATCGTTATCATCGTCATCATCAGCACCATCACCATCATCATCTGCATCGCCATCATCAACATCGTCATCATCGTCATCATCATCACCATCACCACTATCATCGTCATCACCCTCATCCTCATCACAGTCATCATCATCATCATCATCATCATCATCATCATGATCATCATCGTCATCGTCATCGTCATCATCATCACCATCGCTTACCATCATTGTCGGTATCGTCATCGTCACCAACATCACCAACATCACGGATCATCATCGTCATCATCCTCATCACGGCTCTCCGAAACCTGGAGACAAGAGGTGTCGCACGTGACGTCCTTCCGTGCTCCCTCGAACAATCGCCACCCAGAGTGGCGGGACTTCCCGCAGGCAGCTGGGTACTCCAGATTTCGTAATAAAAGGGAGGGGGTCTGGACCCTCCAAGACAAGCCATTTCAGACCCCCCCCGTGGGAGAACCCTCCAAAACATCGTCCCCAGACCCCCCCAGGCCCTCCAAGATAGCCGGGAAGAGACCCCCCCCCGAAATGAGACCCCCTCCCTTTTATTACGAAATCTGGAGTAGTTCCCTAAACAAATATTCTCATTGCGGGAAGTGGCCCAGTAAAGGACAACCGTCTGACGATCCCCAATGGTGCCGAAACGCTGTTTCTGGGGCTCCAACGCCGCGGGTCAGCGTGAGTGCTGCGTCTTGACTACACCAAACCGTTCCAGAACATCCTTCATGGGATTCCCGCACCGCGAGTCGGCGTGACTGCTGCGTCAGGACAATCCCAAATCGTGCCAGGGCAGCATTCCTTGGACTTCGGCCATACCAGCCTTTGAATCTGACGCCAGCTTTTAGAACGAAGGTGTGCGCCGCTGAGGCGAGAGCCACATGTGGAAAAAGAACCGTCCGCCATCTTCGAACCTGTTGCGACATTTGAAGACGATTGTGCGCGAAACGAGAGCCGCATTAAAAAAACTACCCGCTCTCCATCCGTGACTCTCTTGACAACTTGAAAGCGAATGTGCGCGGCGCTAAAGCGATAACCACGTTTTGAAAACGACCCGCCCCTCCATCCGTGAAACTGATGCCAACTTTTCAGACGAATGCGCGCGGGGCTAAAATGGGAACCACACTTTGAGAACCACCCGCCTTCCATCCGTGAAACTGTTGCCAACTTGTCAGACGAATGTGCGCGGCGCTAAGACGAGAAACACATGTTGAGAACCACCCGCCATCCGTGAAACTGGTGAACATTTCAATTTTCAAGGTAACGCCAATGGCGAGCAAATCTCAGGCGAAACGCCCGGCCCGCCCTACCGACATGCCTGGGGTTCGGCAGAGAGGAGTTATTCATAAGGCAAATGGATGGAGCAGGAGGAAGAGGAGGAGGAGGAGGAGGAGGAGGAGGAGGAGGAGGAGGAGGAGGAGGGGCAGGGAGAGGACGATGAGGACGATGAGGATGAGGAGGAAAAGGAGGAGGAGGAGGTGGACAAGGGGGAGGAGGAGATGGCAGAACGATGGGGAGGCGGGAGAGGATGGGTGGGGGTAGGATGGGATGACGAGGAGGATAGGACGATGACCACCGACGACCGACGGCGACGGGAAGAACGATGATGACGGGGGGTGGTGGGACAGGGCGGGGGAGGAGAGAAACAAGGCCGACAAGGCGGATGGGATGGGGGGGAGGGGGGGGGGGCGAGGGTGCGATGGGGTGCAATGGGGACGAGGAGAAGACGATGAGGGGTGAGGGGGATGACCCGGGAAAGGGTGGGAGCGAAATTAGGGGAGGACGGAAAGGGCGAGAGGAGGAGGAGGAGGAACCTCCTTCTCCTCCTCCCCCTCCTCTTCCTTACCCTACTCCATGAGGAGAATGAAGAAGAGAAGGGACGAGAGGGAGGAGGGAGGAGGAAGGGGCTTTGAAGGGCAGGAGAGAGGGGGAGGAGAAAGCAGGACAGGAGGGAGAAGTGGAGGAGTGGGAGGGATGATGATGATGACGATGGTGATGATGATGATGATGATGATGCTGATGACAGGGAAAGGAGAAGATGATATTGATGAAGCGAGTGTGGAGAGCAATTGTGGGATAGGGGAGAGGTGGGAGAGATGATCATGAAGATGATGAAGATGCTGATGAGGACAACGACGAAGACGACGACGACGTGGAGGGGGAGGATGGCGAGGTGGAGGATGGGAGGGGGGAAGAAACGAGTATGGGGAGGACAAGTATGTTGAATGACTACCACTACAGAGAAAAACGGCGGCGTACCGTGCAAATGCCTGTCCAACTATCTCCTGCATTAGCATGCACAACCTGCGCGCCTTGTCTGAGGCAACGGCGCACAGAAATCCTAACATAACCAGTCGCACTCACGACACACATGCAGACCTAAACTTACATCTGTATCCATCTATACTGCCGAAGGTGATCAGGCCAGCTTTCAGACGAGATAATCAGCAAACGCTGAGCCAGTCCACCACGTACAACCCAATGCGTGTGCAAAGGGGCTTGAAACCGGGCCAGCCTCCTGGTGACCGCAGAATCACTTGACAAACAAGCGAGGGGGGGGCATTTCATGGTGACGGGCGCGAGTGCGGCCTCCTCCTCTTCTCCCTCCTCTTCCCGTCCTCTTTACTCCTGCTCTTTTCCCTCTTCCTGCCACTCGTCCTCCTCCTCTCCCCTACTCCACCGCCCTCTCCTTCCTTCCTTCCTTCCTTCCTTCCTTCCTTCCTTCCTTCCTTCCTTCCCTCTCTCTTCCTCCCTCCCTCTCCCTCCCTCTCTCCTTCCCCCTTCCCTCCCCCTCCTGTTCTTTTCCTTTTCCGCCCTGCAGGAGGCCCGTCTGGGCCGCCCGCCCGACCGGGCCGCGCGGCACGGGCGCTGAGTATCGCGGGCGGGTAACCTAATACTGCCCGACCCGCGGAACGCCCCCTCCCTGCGGCCAGGAAGCTTCCGGCGCGCCCTGACCGCGAGGCAGAGAGAGGGCCTAGCCATGGGCCCCCCTCGGGATGGGCTGGAAAGCCGCGGGGTGGGTGCTCCTGGCAGCCCCGCGGTGAGCTGGGTGTTGCACGGGGGCGGTGCTTGGCGGGGCAGAGCACGGACGCCCCGCGGGGAGGAGGGGAACCGGCCCCCGCCGTGCCCGGGCCGGCCGCCGGAGGTCCCCGACAGCAAGCACCTGGGCGGCCGGTTCCAAAGTGTCCCAGCAGGCGCTGGCGCACGATGGAACCAGCAGCCGCCTGGTGCCTGTCGAGGCGGCCCCAGAGGGCCTGGGGCGCGCTGGGGAGCGCTCCGAATCCCCCGAGGGGGCCATGGGGTGGGGCACGGGGGCAGCGACGGCGGCGGGAGGAGAGGAGGGGGGAAGAGGGAGGGGGGGGAACGCTCCTGGCGCCCCTTCCGGACGCCCTGCCAGAGGGCCTACTGCGGGTTCAGTCAGCGCGCCACTTTTGTCGCCGCCTCCGCCAGCCAAGCTGCCCTGCTCGCCCAGCAGCCGGGCGCGCCGCTCCGGGGGAGCTGGGCCCCGCCCGCCTCCGCGCCCGCCTCCGCGGGGGGGCGCTCTGCGGCGCCGGTGGAGGCCGCGGCCGCCGCGCTGCATTCCTCCATGAGGTGCTGCCGGGTCTCCGGCGCCTGGCCGCAGAATCGGCGCGCGGGGACTTCCCCGGTGGCGCCGCAGGCGGGGGCGGCCTGGAGCCTGGGGCGCACCCGGGCCCGCGTCTGCGCCAGAATGGCCCGTTGGGAGTCGCCTCGAAACCGTTCGCGTGCGCGCGCAATTAGGCGCCGTAGACGGTCTGTGCCTGGGTGCAAATCGTGGGGCTTCGCCGCGAGGCCGAGCTGGCCGCGGCTGTCCATCGCGAGCGGCGCGAGGCGGGTGTCCGGCCTGTACTTGTACCGCTTCTCGCGCTCCATCGCTGCCGCCTTCGCTCAAGGCTCCTCCGTGCGCTGCAGCTCGAGGCCCGCCGAGTCGGAAGACGAAATTGACCGCGGCCACGTCCAGGAAGTTTGTAGTTCTGCCTGGAATCGCGGCCGCGACATCGGGCCTCGCCGCCGCCCCGTTGCCCCATCTCGCCAGCGCGCTGCTCGATGTGGGTGCTAGCGCCGCGGTGCTCGTGCAGCCTCTTCTGGGGCGTGTCTCGGGCGCTGTCGCGCCGGCGCACTATGCCGTCCTCGCGCTCGTAGACGGCGCCGTGATGGCCCTCCGGATCCGAGGCGCCGCCGCAGATCTCGCCGTTGGACTGCGCGGTTTGCGGTGCGCCCCGGCTGAGCAGCGCCTCGTGCCGAAGCGGCGGAGCGTCGCCGCGGCGAACTGCGCGCCCGCCATGTGGTGCTACTCGCGCGTCGGCGCCGTCAGAGACTTACCGCCGTCCTCCGCCGCCTCATTTAGGGCGATCCTCTGCTGGCGCCCATGCGTCTGGTAGAGCCGCTGCCGATGCTGCGCCTGCGTTGCCCCTGTCCAGCCCCGCTGGCGGGCTCGGAGGTTGAGCTTCCCATCCGGCTGCCGCGTCGCGGGCGCCTGGGGGCCTGCGCCTGCGGCCAGCTCCGCGGTCGCCTGCTCCTCAACTGTCCTAGTGCCCGGCGCTTTGTGGACCTCCTGGAGGGCCGCCGGCGAGCCTGTGAGGAACGCCGCCGCTGCTCGGTCCTGAACGCCTCCTGCTGCGCAGCCGCCCGCCGCTGGGGGCAGTTGGAGCTGGGCGCGCGTGGCCGGCGCGGGCTGACCGTTGTCGAATGCGGCCGCCACTGCGCGCTCCCGCGCCTTCGCCGCGACAGCCTCGAAGCGCGCGCGCCCCTCTTCTGGGGCGAGTGTGCTGCGCGTGACGTGTTGGGGCATGGGCGCAGCAAGCGTGCGCGACAGCACCCGCGCTGTCTGGCGGCTCAGCCCGTGGCTCCGCAGGTCGCGCGCGCGGTCGACGTCGTTCGCCATTCTACCAATGATCACGTCGAACGTGCTCTCCTGGGTGCCCGGCGCGGGCGTGAGGTCGCCAGTGCGTTCAGCCTGGTTGCCCAAGATGATCATTCTCTTCGCGTAGTGCTTCTGAGGGTGCTCCATGAGCTGGTGCCGCTGCGCCCCAAAATCTGGATCTTGGAAGGATGTGATTCCATGCCCGCGTGCGCTGCCGCCTCGCCGAAGGCCTTGCGCACTGCGTCCGCGTCCGCCACCTTGCGGACCGTGTAGACATCGTCCATGAATGCTTGCAGTGTCTGGGCTGGCGCGGTGCTGCGCGCATTCGCAAGGACTTTGTGAAGCCCCGGGCAGATGAGGAGGCGCGAGTATGGGCGGCCCGCATCGATGTCAAGTCTTGGCCTGGAACGTGGTCGTTCCTCCGTCCGCGTGCTGCCAGATCAGAAGCGTGGCCCCCGCATAGGGGCGCGTGGCGAGTGCGCACAGCTCTGGCGCCATCTCCTTCATGGCCTCGCGCATCACGGCCCTACTCATCGATCCGAAGGCGTTCTTGAGGTCGAGAGCAGCGATCACCTTGTCCGGGCAGCCCGCTAGCAGCGCCGACGCTGTGCGGTGCAGCTTTTCAGTTCTACCAGCCGCGCCGATTGCGTGCTGCGCGGGCTTTAGCATCGCGTGTATATCAGGCGTGATGACTCGGGCAGGGTTCTTAAGGACGATGCGCCTCAGCACCGCTGTGATTGCTACCAGCCTCAGCCCGCCTTTGGGCCAGGCCGGCGTGAGCAGTCTGCCCACGCGGCGTGCCGAATAGGCCACTGCAGGCGCAGCCCGCGCGCCCAGATCTCCCTTGCAGCTCACCACCCAATACTCAAAGCGCGACCCGTCCATCGCTGGGCCGGCCTTCTTCGCCATGCGTTTCATGTCACGTTTGATTTGGTCCTGAAGCTTGGCCCAGATCGGGCTGTCGGGCGCGACCTCAAAAGGGGGTGGGACAGGCCCGACATTCTCCTGCGGGAAGAGGGCCGCCACCTCAGGGATGTGCAAACCAGTCGTTGATCAGCGGGAGCGTAGCATTTGCTGTCTTCAGCGCTCGCGGGAGCTCGCCCGCCAGCACCATCGCCTCCACCCTCTCCGCCAACTGCTTTTTCTCGGGGGGCTATCGGTCGGTCCATCGCCTTGCCGGGCTGCGCCTCGCAGAGTATGTTCGCCTTTTCTGCGCGGTCTTGCCATTCGCCTCGCCAGAAATGGCGTAGGCGTGCTGTTAATGCTGTTCGGGCTTGTGCCGCAACACTTGTATCCTTGTCGTCGCTGCGTGGCGTTCTGGCGTGCATAGGAGGAAGCGGTCCATCATGAGCAAGAGCTTCTATCCAGCCTCGTCCGAAGGATGCATGCCGACGTGTCGTAGGACAGTCAGCTTAGTCGCTTCGAGAGCCGCCTCCAAATGTCTCGCGGCGCGGCCTCGCAGGTCTGGACGGGCACCTCCAACATACGGAATATGTTCACGCTTGCCAACCAAGTCATACAGCGTAGCTCGTAGCTCCCGTCTGCGTGCATCGCCGGATCGCCGCGGACCTGCTCCACTGCCATCAGCCGGCAACCTCTGCACACCCAGGGCTTGGAACTCCTCGTTGTCGGCTTCGGGGAGGGGTTGGGCATGCAGGATTGTGCCTTCCGCACGGAGGCCAGCATGAACGCAGGCCTTGTGCAGGAACCGCCCGCCACCTTTTCTTGCTTTGGCGCGGAGTGTCAAGCGGATCTGGTCTTCCTCGAAAGGTTCGCGGCACTGCCGGCAGCTCGCCTTGCGCTTGCGGGACGACTGGGCGTCCGCGACGTAGACATGCGGCGGGATGGCGGGACCTCTGGGCGCGGCACCGACAGCCGCTGCCGGCTGCCCTGGGCCAGCGCCGAGTGCAACCGTGGACCCCGCCCCTGGTTTAATGTCGGCCGCCATCCCCCATCCAAGCTGCGAGTGACGTTATCAACGCAAGCCTCTGAGCGCACCCCCGCACGCGAAGCTTGTGTATCGGTGTCGAACTTCGGCATCAGGCCACCGTGACCCCTCGCAGAGCTTGACTCCCCCTCCACCTTCTCCTCCTCTTCCTCAGAATCCCCCTAACTGAGGTGAACACTGGCCGCAACGTCTGTCCAACCCCCTCCCCCTCACCCCTCCTTCCTCCTACTTCCTCCTCCTCCTCTTTCTGTCCTTCTTCCTCTGCTCTCCCTCATTACCCTTGCCCTCGCCTGGTGCTGAGCGGACCGCTCGGTAAGATTGATTCGCAACCAGTCAGCCCCGCCAACCTGCCGAGCCGCGCCGCGGCCGTGCCGACGACCCCCCCCCACAAAAAACCGGGTCGCGTGCCCGCCGGGGGAGGCACCGCAGGTGGGCGGGGGGGTGGTGAAGGCGTGCCTGGCTCGAGGTGCCTCCGCCTTTTCGCTCCGCTCGGGAGCGCTGTGGATGCCACGACAGTGGACACCCTAACGGTCCTATCCTTGAACTTACAAGGTGTTCATAATGCAGGAACATGTTCTAAACATTTTTGAAGCATTCTTATAGTACATATTTCAAACATGTTTAATCCATGTTTTAAGCATCAGGGAATTATTTGGCAACATGCTTCCTCTCCATTAATCGATGCCCCGCGCGTAACGCATCCATGCGACCGCGCATCAAAGGGACCGCGCCCTGGAATCCAGACCGCGGGGGCGCGGCCAAGGATTCGTTCGTCGCCCGCGATCCTCCTCGATCCCAGATTGCCAGGTGGAGGTGGTGACCCCCCTTGGCACCGCCCGAGGGGGCAGAGGGTGCGGAGGCCGGGGGCCTGGTCTTCGGCGCCGTTGCCGCCGCCTTTGAGGGGGCCGACGGCGAGGATGCGGCCTCCTGGAGGCTTCTCGCCGCCACGGCTGGATCCGCCTCGACTGACGTGCCAGGATGGACCCCAGGAGGGTCCGAGGGCGTCTCTTGCGAGGGATGGGACCTGGCGGGGGGAGCAACCGAATGTTGCTCTGTGTGAGGTGAAGACGGGGAGGACAAGGAGGCTGAGGCTGGGAAGGAGGAGGAGGAGGAGGAGGAGGAGGAGGAGAAGGATAAGAAGGAGGATGAGGAGGAGGAGGAGGGAGAAGAGGAGGAGGAGGAGGAGGAGGAGGAGGAGGAGGAGGAGGATTTTTTCCAACGCAGCGACACCCCAACCGCGTAGAAAACTACCATAAGACGCCCGCGTACGCGCGCGCACACACGTACACATATGCTGATTTACCCGATACAGGCAAACAGGCAGACAGGCAAAAGAGAGACAGGCAGACTCGATTGACAGACAAGCAAAGCGAAAACGGAGAGAGGAGGTGGGGATATATATATATATATATATATATATATAGAGAGAGAGAGAGAGAGAGAGAGAGAGAGAGAGAAGAACTAGAGAGAAAGAGAGAGAGAGAGAGAGAGAGAGAGAGAAAGAAAGAGAGAGAGAGAGAGAGAGAGAGAAAGAGAGAGAGAGAGAGATAAACAACAATCCAAAAGGGGAGTGACGAACACAAACAAAGGAGAGACCCAAACTTGGCGATTCCCCCCCGTGCCCCCCCCCCGGCGCCACGCAAAGCCGACGAAACCACTCAACGAGGGCGGAGCGGGCGGAACGCCTGGCCCGCGGGGCCCCGGCGGCCCCAGGCCGCAGCGCGCACGTGGCACCCAAGGTCCCCCCAATGGCTCTTTTGAAGGGGAACTGGGACACACAAATAAATACACACAAATAAAAATATCCCCCATATTTTTTTCCATATTTTCTGGGTTTTTGTCTTCCCGCCCACTTCCCATATTTTCCCACATTTTCCTAAAAATCGGCGAATAATTGTGTCTGTGTGTTTTTTCCCCTCCTGATCTTTTGCTTTATGGGCATTCCAAGACCCGCCTCAGTTTCCCAAGGAGGCCCCCGGAGCGGTGCAGAAGTTCCCAGAGGGCCTCGCGACGGTCCCAGGAGGCTCCCAGGCTGCCCCAGGCACTTTGCAGCAACATGCCGCGGGCTGGTGAATCCGCCAGAGTGTCCACATAGGACATCCAAGAAGGCCACAACAAGTCAAAGACCAGAGGCATTCCACCCCCCGTGTGGTCTTCTCGTCTGGAATTTATATGCGTCGCGAACGCGTGGCTCTAGGATGCCCCTGGAGGCCCACATTGACCGCAACGGAAGCCCGAAACCATTGACCAAAAGGATGGCCCAAGACTGCCTTGAACACCACGCCTCAATGCGACTTCAGCGGCCAAGGCGTGCGCTTCCAAGCCAAAGGTTCGTTCATCCAGACACGGCCCGTCTGACGCGCTACATCCTCGGCACCATAGCACGCTCAAGGTGAGTGCTCTGATTCCTGTCGCTGTTGCAGTTCTAGATTACACGATGGTCGCGGCCGTCGGGCTTGGTTTTGGACGTAGTAGGTTGGATTCGCCTCTTGCCCACGATGTTTTCTCCCCGCCGCCCGCGAGCACGCCGCCGTCGTCGTCGTCGTCCGCTGTCGGGGGGTCGTCGTCTTCGTCGGTGGATCGGTCGGTCGGTCGTCCTCCATCCTTCTGGTCCTCCTCGTCCTCCATCCCCCCGCTCCTGCTCCTCCTCCTCTTCCTCCTCCTCCTCCTCCTTTTCCTGCTCCTCCTCCTCTTCCTCCTCCTCCTCCTCCTCCTCCTGCTCCTCCTCCCACCCCCCCTCGTCCCCCCCTGGCTTCTTCCCCAAACCCTGGCGCCATTGCAACATACCGCCCTCTCATGGAGAACCCCAGTCCAGCCGAACACCAGGCACTCGAGGAACCCTACGAAACACACTCCAGCCGCAGAAATCCCACCCAGCAAGCTTCTCATGTAGCTACCCCAACACACCTCTCCGTTTCCGTTTCCACTACTCGACCTTTTCGTTTCCAGTGCTCGGCCTTTCCGTTTCCAGGGTTGGGAACAGCCTTTCCAGGTATGGGGACGGCTTTTCTAGGGTTGGCGGGAGTTCAAGTATGCAGAATCGAGACCTGATTTTTCGGGTTGGGAGTTGAATCCTGGCGTCGGCGCTGGTGCAGGCGCTGGCGTTGGTGCTGGGGTAGGTGTGGGCGTTGATCCCGGCGTAGCCGCAGGCGTTGGTGCTGGCGCCGGTGCTGTCGTCGGTGCTGGGGTAGGTGCCGGCGGTGGGACTGGCGTCGGTGCTGGCGTCGCTGCTGGTGTAGACGATTGTTGGTGTCGGCGTAGTCGCCAGCGATTGTGACGGCGTTGGTGCTGGAGTCGGTGCTGGTGTAGTCGCTGGCGTTGGTACTGGCGTAGGCGCAGGCTTTGATTGGGGCTGGAGTTGGTACTGGCGTCGGTGCTGGCGTCGGCGCTGGTGCAGGCGCTGGCGTTGGTGCTGGTGAAGGTGTGGGCGCTGATGCCGACATGGGTGCTGGCGGTGGTGCTGGCGTCGGTGCTGGCGTCGGCGCTGGTGTAGGCGCTGGCGGTTGTGCCGGCGTAGCCGCAGGCGTTGGTGCTGGTGTCGGTGCTGTCGTCGGAGCTGGCGTAGGTGCCGGCGGTGGGACTGGCGTCGGTGCTGGCGTCGCTGCTGGTGTAGGCGATTGCGTTGATGCCGACGTAGGCGCTGGCGATGGTGCTGGCGTCGGCGCTGGTGTAGTCGCTGGCGCTTGTGCTGGCGTAGCCGCAGGCGTTGGTGTTGGCGTCGATGTTGTCGTCGGCGCTGGCGCTGGTGCCAGCGTTGGGGCTGGCGTTGGTGCTGGGGTCGGTGCTGGCATCGGTGCAGGCGCTGGCGTTGGTGCTGGTGAAGGTGTGGGCGTTGATGCCGACGTAGGCGCTGGCGGTGGTGCTGGCGTCGGTGCTGGCGTCGGCGCTGGTGTAGGCGCTGGCGCTTGTGCTGGCGTAGCCTCACGCGTTGGTGCTGGCGCCGGTGCTGTCGTCGGCTCTGGCGCTGGAGCCAACGTTGGGGCTGGCATCGATGCTGGCGTCGGTGCTGGCGTGAGCGCTGGTGCAGGCGCTGGCGATGGTGCCGGCTTAGGCGTCGGCGCTGATACTGGCGTCGATGCTGGCGTCGGCGCTGTCGCAGGCGCCAGCGTTGGTGCTGTCTGGTGACCCTGTGGTCCCGACCTCACGCCGAATTGAGCGTAACTCTTATTGCTGTGCCGCTGGAGCTCGCCGTGATGCCCATCGTTGTGCAGCCTGTGATCCCAATCTGCGGGACACCAACCTCTGTGCCGCGAGGCAGCAGAGGGGCCAGTACACCCAAGCAGCGAATGGGCAGGCCCGGATACCGTACACCCAAAATCGAGGGTGGGGCGGCACGCCCGAAACATCATTGTGCACGTCTCCCTGGAAATCACACGCGGTTGCATCCTCAAGCATTTTAGCTGGAGTCGGAGCCAGAGTCGGAGCAGGAGGAGGAGGAGAGGAGGAGGAGGCGGAGGAGGAGGAAGAGGAGGAGGAGGAGGAGGAGGAGGAGGAGCAGGAGGAGGAGGAGGAGGAGGAGGAGGATGAGGAGGAGAGGAGGAGGAGGAGGAGGAGGAGGAGGAGGAGGAGAGGAGGAGGAGGAGGAGGAGGAGGAGGGAGGAGGGGAGGAGGAGGAGGATGGAGGAGGAGGAGGAGGATGATGAGGAGGAGGAGGAGGAGAAGGAGGAGGAGGAGGAGGAGGAGGAGAAGGAGGAGAAGGAGAAGGAGGAGGAGGCTGATGATGGTTATGATGTCGTGTTTCCCTTGGCGGCAACGACGACCTCATCCTCGAAGGCCGAGGAGGCTACTGCTGCTGGTGAGAAGGCCAAGGCACATGAGGTGGAGAGAAGGGGAGAAGGAGGAGGACGAGAAGGAGGAGGACGAGGGGGAGGATGAGAAGGAGAGGAGGCGGAGGAGGATGAGGTTGACTAGAAGGCCGATGAGGATGTCAGAAGGATGATCAGCAAAAACCTGATGACGACGATGATTCTGATGATCATGGTGATGAGTAAGAAGGCGCTGATAAGGATGCTCCGCGAGGGCGGCTCAAAGGTCACAATTGCCATGCGGCAGGACCCGCCCGAGCTTCACACCTTGAATGCCTTGCCGTAGTCCTCGGTCTTGCCCGCATCCCCAAGAGAGCCCTCCTCCCTCCTGCTCCTCCGTCAACCCCTTCCCCTTGCTCCCCCCTCCTCAATCCTACACCTCCCCCTTCTCCTTTCCTTCCCCTTTCCTTCCCCTTTCCCTCCCCCTCCCCCTTCCCCTCCTCCCCTACCCCTTCCCTTTCCGTCTCCCCCTCTCCTCCTCCCTCCTCCTCCTCCTCCTCCTCCTCCTCCTCTCCTCCTCCTCCTCCTCCTCCTCCTCCTCCTCCTACCTCCTCCTCCTCCTCTCCTCTCCTCCTCCTCCTCCTCCTCCTCCTCCTCCTCCTCCTCCTCCTCTTCCTTCTCGTCCTCCTCCTCATCCTCCTCCTTCCTCCTCCTCAGTCCTCCTCCCCCTCCTCCTCCTCCTCCTCCTCTTTTCCTCATCCTCATCCCCGCGCGCACGCGTTCACGCCCATGCGGGAGCGCGCGGGGGAGAGAGGACGAGGAGGAAAATGAGGTCGGTCGGACGCGGCAGTGCAGCAACGCGTTTGCCGATGAGATGTCGGTGGCTCTGGCTCCCAAGGGCCTGGCGGCCCCTAGTCCTGAAGGGCGGCACAAGCTGCGAACCCGCGGCGGCCCATTGCGAGCAAGCTCGGCCTGGCCGAGTTCAGCCTGGTCGAGTTCAGCCTGGCAGAGTTCAGCCTGGCCGAGGTCAGTTGCTGCCGAAGAGGGCGACCAAGATCGATCCCCAAACGGCCCCCCTCCGACTGCATCGGAGCCCCTGCCCGCTGGCGGACCTCTCCCGCGCAGGCGCGGCGCGAAGCGAAGGGCTCCGCGCTGGCCGCCGCCGCAGTCGCCGCGCCGGCGGCGGCAGGGCGAGACGGGCGCCAGCCACAAGATGCGGGGACCAAGCACCGGCCTCGTGCGAAGCTGCCCTGACGAATAAATGCGGGCCGCGGTGATGTGCAAACCAAGCAGCTGCAGCAATCTCGAGCACCTTCTCCGTCAAGCGATGGTTCGATTGCAATAGTATGGTTAAGCGCATTCTCTGTTTGTTCGTGGCTCCTCAGCGTCTCTTGTCGCAGAAGAAGGTCTCGCAACCAATGGCCCCTATGGCAGAAACCTGAACGGCGAAGATGGGGAGGAACTACGTGTCGGGAGGAATGGGATGAGGAGGAACAGAGAGAGAGAGAGAGAGAAGATAAGGATGAGGATGAGCTCGAGACTGACTCCCTCAGAGGTGCCGTGGAGTTGACCGTGGCAGCCAAGCGTCGCCGATCAGCTTGAATTGTGATGTGTTCCAAAGTCAGGGCCCCGCTTTCTCAACTAGGTGATATCCCCCAGGTAAAAGGGGAACTGTTTGATCATGTATTCGCCCAGACGACAGAGCCACACTGCTGTGCTTTTTCTGAACGGGAGGTGCTCGACCGCTCGACCCCTATTTATTCTGGCCAACACCGCGGGGCTCGAGCGGCTCAATGGGGCGCCAGATGAGACGCTCACCACGCTCGAGGCGTTGAACCTCAGCCAGCTCCTAGAGGAGCAGCTGGGCTTCGAGAGGCGCAGGAGAAGCCCGACCCCGACGCAGGCCCAACACGAGGCCGCAGGAGCCCAGGACCGCCGAGGAGCCACGCCTGGCCCGCCCGCAGGAGGCGCCCGAGGGGGCGCCGGGCGCTCTCGACGAGCACATCCGCGAAGCCCTCGTGCAGCGCTGCGCGAGGGACCGTCGGGCCGCGGGCCCGCACCGCCACGGCCGCCTCGCCGCGGGCCCTGGGCGGGCAGACGGGCCGCGGCCCCCGCGCGGGGGCGCCGCCGAGCAGAAGCTCGCGGCCGCCGCCGGCGACGGCGGCACGCGGGCACGGCGACGCGCAGCCCGGCGGCGGCGGCGCGCAGCTCGGCGGCGGCGGCGGCGCGCAGCTCGGCGGCGCGCGGCGCGCAGCTCGGCGGCGGCGGCGCGCGACGTGCAGCTCGGCGGCGACGCGACGCGCAGCTCGGGTGGCGCGGGAGGGCTGGCCTCCTAGGAAGGCGGGGGGGTCGCCTGGAAGGCACGGGGGGCCCTCGCAGCAGGGCCCGGAGGTTTGCAGATGCGGCTTCGGGCTTCTAAAAGCTTCCGCGCCCTCTTGGAAGCTCGCTCCCCCGCCTTCTCAGGCCGCCCGCTTCGCGCCCCCCTCCCCCCACCCCCCACCCAGCGCGCGCCGCCGATCGGCTTCGTGGACCTGGCCGTCGGCGCCCCCGAGGCCCCGCGACCGACTCGCCCAACCCCCGAACCCGCGCGCGCGGGCGGGGGGCGCAGGGCGGGGCGCGTCTGCTTGAGCTGAAATGTGTGGCCCGTCGCCGTCGTCGTCGTCGTCGTCGTCGTCGTCGTCGTCGTCGTCGTCGTCGTCGTCGTCGTCGTCGTCGTCGGTCGCCGCCGCCGTCGTCGTCGTCGTCGTCGTCGTCGTCGTCGTCGTCGTCGTCGTCGTCGTTGTCGTCGTCGGAAGCCAGCTGGGGCGGCCCCCTGGCCCGTTGGGCCCGCCCGCTTCACTGGCACAGCCCCGAGCGGGGCGGCGCCCCAAACGGCCGCTCCGGAGCCCTGCCTCCGCTGATGCGCTGTACCGATCCGCAGCGACAACAGGCTTGTCGCGGTCAAAGCTGCGGCGGCTTGCGCGGTACCGAACTGCGCCCGTACCGGTGGAGGAACAATGCACAGGAAAAGGAGAAGGAAGAGGGAGGAGAGAGAGGGGAAGGCCGGCGGGGAAGAGCAACGAGCCGTTGACATTTTTGGATACAGTCGGGGCGTTGACCCAAGGAACCCTAAATAAGGAACGGGGCCCCTGTCTCCCATAAGTTGAGCTTCGATGTCCCACGGAGAACCTCAGGAAGACAGAGGGCAAACCGTCGAACAATCCAGGAGCACCGAGCCCCTCCCCAACGAAAAGGGCTCCTTCTTCAGGGCCCTGGCTGTACAGGGTCCCCTGGATTTCGTGGCCGTGGCCCTCCCCCGCACGCTCGCCGCGGCTCGTCCGTGGAGCCCCGAAGGCGAGGTACAAGACGGAACGAGGAGAGGAGGCCGTCGTCGTCTTCGTCGTCTTCGTCGTCGCCTTCTTCATTTGATTCTTCATCACCTTCCTCTTCTTTAGCTTTTCTCCTAGTGTCTGTTCTCATCATCATTATCATTAGCATCATTATTGTTCGCATTCGCATTCGCATTCGCATTCGTAGTATGATTTGATGTTGTTGTTGCTGTTCTTATGATTATGATTATGATTATTATTATTAGTATGTTTATCATTCATATTTACTATTAGTGATATGATTCATCTTATTATTATTCTTCCTATTATTCTTATTCTTATTCTTTTTATTATCATTATTATCATTATCATTATTATTATTGTTATTATTAGTATTATCAGCGTCATTGTAATTATACGTATAAGTCTAATCATCATAATCATCATTAGCGTTACCATTATTACTATTATTATTATTATTATTCGTCGTAATCGTACTCGTCGTCGCCGTCCTCCCCCTCCGCAGGTCCTCGGTCTTGTTCATCCCCGGGAACAGCTTCGGCCACCACGTTTTCATGGTGTCCCCATTGCCGTGCACGAAACACTGGACCACACCGCCCGCGACCCGGTTGTGCACCTTGCCCTCGCTCCTGTAGAGGACCTCGCGCTGGGGGTCCTGCTCCTCCCTCTCCCCCATCCATGCTCCTTTCCTCTAATCTCCTCTCTTTTCTTTCCATCTCCTCCATCTGCTCCGCATTCCTTCTTTCCCCCCTTCTGCTCGTTCTCTCGGGGAGGACGGGAAAGTGGAGAAGGGGAGATAGAGAGGGAGGGATATGTATATTATATGTACACACGCGCATGCATCTCCGCACTTTGGCCACCTGCCGCCAAGGTTCGTTCTCATGCTGTGTTGCGGGCCCCGGCTGCTGGCGGAACGATGGCTCCAATCGGGCGTTGGCAGAACTGGGTTTAGTGGAACCTGGTTCAGTGATGTGTACCGGAGGGCGCCCCCCCCGCCTCGTTCCGCTAACCGGAACTGCCGTCACCCGAAAAACACCAGTTACGGCAAACCTGGTTTAATGAATCTGGCCAATTCAGGGGCCTCAGGGCCCTACCACTAACCGTGTCCCCTTACCCGGGGTCCTGGCTATACCCGATCCAAGCTGGTGGGCAGGGAGGAGGAGGAGGAGGAGGAGGAGGAGGAGGAGGAGGAGGAGGAGGAGGAGGAGGACGGCTGCCTACTCCCAGATACACGTGCGCCGTGGGAGGCCCAAGCTCGGTCTGCGGGGCTGCCTCCGACGGCCGGCGTGGGCACGGCTCGGTCGGCACCGCCGCGGCTCCGCCTGTTGATCCGATCCTCACGCTGTCGAGCGTCAGCGGATATGGAGTATCTATCGGCCATGCGGCAGGGACGCATGCCGCGCGAGACAAACAGAGGGCATCGAGCTGTACGGTCGGGGCCTTGACCAAAGGAACCCTAAATCAGGAGCGGGGCCCCCATTTCCCATAAGTTGAACTTCGATTTCCGATCGAAAACAGAAGGGAAGCCCGAGGCAAGCTGTGAAACACTGAAGGAACGCGGAGCCCCTCCCCAACCAAAAGGGTTCCTTCTTCACGGCCCCGACTGTATCTATTGGCCATGCGGCAGGGACGCATGCCGCGCGAGACAAACAGAGGGCATCGAGCTATAGTCCATGTGCATGCGGCTCGTGAGCGAGAGCTTCGGCCACGTTCGGAGCACAAGCCTTCTTGAGTGGTCACAGGCGCGGCAACCCAATCGGCGGCGTCGTGGAGCCAGCCACGCAGGCATGCTGCAGCTGTGTGTAGCCCCTGCCCGAGATCCAGTGAGAGAGATCACCCCGTGGCTTCAGCGATGGCCTCTTGCAAATAGATGCGGCTTGTCGAGACGTGGGTCCACCTGCCTCCACTGGGCGTGGTCTCAGTGGATTCGTGCCCTGCAATCATACACGCATCTGCCGCGCCGCAAGCTATACACAGCTATCGGAGGTGAGGGGGTGAGATCCAAGTGGAACGGAGAGCCCCCCTACCGGGAAATCGATTTCGGTTTCGTGTTCGTGCGTGCCGTGCGTGCGGGCGAGGCGAAGCTGCGTGGGCGGGCGGGAAGAAAGTCTCCTGTGGCTGAGGCGCGGCTGGACCAAATGTCTCCCTTCCGGGCGGCCGGTGGCCCGCGGTGTCCCGCCGGTGTCCCGCTGGTGTCCCGTGTGGCTGAGGCGCGGCCGGACCAAATGTCTCCCTTCCGGGCGGCCGGTGGCCCGCGGTGTCCCGCCGGTGTCCCGCGTGTCCCGCGGTGTCCCGCGGTGCCCCCCGGTGTCCCGCTGGTGTCCCGCGGTGTCCCGCGATGATGATGATGATGATGATGATGATGATGATGATGATGATGATGATGATGATGATGATGATGATGATGATGATGATGATGATGATGATGATGATGATGATGATGATGATGAGGATGATGATGTTGATGATGAGATGATGATGATGATGATGATGATGATGATGGTGATGATGCTGCTGCTGATGATGCTGATGCTGATGTTGATGCTGCTGCTGATGATGATGGTGATGCTGATGATGATGCTGATGATGATGAGGACGATGATGATGATGATGATGATGATGATGATGATGATGATGATGATGATGATGATGATGATGATGATGATGATGATCGAGTGAGATCGAGTGTGAGATAGATCGAGTGAGATCGAGTGAGATCGATTGTGAGATCGATCGAGGGAGATCGATCGAGCGAGACCGATACTGAGATCGATAGTGAGACCGATAGTGAGACCGATCGAGTGAGACGTTGGTTCCTCCCCCCCGAACCTCCTTATCACCCGAAGGGTGGTCGTATAGTATTCCGATCTGCCAGGCCAAAGCTGGAGAGAAATTGCTTGAACTTTGCGGAATTCGCCAGGCGTCTCAGGCAACAGCGCCGCCTCTGGATGGCGTCCGTGTGAGATTTTCTGCAGCGCCCGTACAACAGTAGGTGAGCGGACTGACACTAACTCTTGGGCTCCCTTCCGAACGCCGCTTTTGGTCTCAGGGAGCAACACCGCGGCTCCTGCGGAGCTCGGGCGTGTGATGCAAAGAGCCGGCCAGAGCGTAGGAACCAGTGCAAACCAACTAGCGTGAGGGCAGCTACCTCTGGCCAGTTGGCCAGTTGGCCAGCAGAAAGCCCCCAGAGATGGCCATTGTAACACTGCCCAGTATGGGCGCTGAGCGACGCACAGGCTCCGCCCGCGCCCGCGTGCGCAGCAACCTCCAGGGCCACCTGAAGGTGCCCAGCAGTGCCCCGCAGTGCTGGCCAGACAACCTGCGCTCCCGCCGAGAGGTCCTGCATGCCACTCGTCGGGCCCCTTCCTTTGTGCGCCTCCTCCGCGAAAGCGCCGAGGAGCGCGGTGGCCGAGCGCAGCGTGAGGGAAGCCTCGCGCACTCAGACCCACGCCAACGACCGGCGAACGGCCTTGGCGTGGCGCAGGCGCGCGGCGGGGCGCACGATCAAGTCCCCGAGCGGCTCCAGGCGCTTGGCCCTCCGGGCTTCCCCGTTGAGAAGTACGCGTGCTGCAGGTCCATCTCGAGGGGTCGTCGGAGGGGTTGTCCTCCGACGTGCAGAAGCCGACAATCAGGTACAGGTGGGAGGCCAGCGCGCAAGCGTTGATTTTGCGGATGACTCGCTTGAGTCTCTGGCTGCTCGTCCTTCCCTGTGTGACCGCCGCCGCGACCACCTGGGAGTCGACGAAGTGCAAGAACTGGCTTCTGCAGAATCCGCTCCGCCTGGCGCGCCAGTTGATGCTGTGGAGGACAGCCCACGCCTCCAGGACGTTGATGTGTTCCCCTGGCCGATTCCACGGGTACCCGTGGAGGGTCTTCCATGCCCGCCACCTTGTGGGGATGCGGGCCCTAGGCTAGCCATTCTTCCGATATGGTAGGCCTGCATCGAGACGCACGTCCTGCCGTCCACGCTCGGCAACCCGCAAATACGCCTTGACCACCTGCGTGCACTTCGCCAGGTCGTCGTCGGCATCCTGTCCGAAGGTCTCGGCCTCGAGCCACAGCTCGAGGTTCACGCTGCGGCTGCACGCAACCTCTCGTCGTCGGCCCGACTGCAAGCCAACCGCGCCGCCAACGAGGTGCCCCAGCAGCAGCAGCAGCTTGGCTGCCGGCTGGGTGGCGAAGTCATTGCCGATGGGCGATGCTCGTGTTGGCCACGCTCGCGCCGGTTCCTCCTGGGCCGAAACGGCTGCGGCCGTGTACCCATCATCGTAGCCCATGAGCCGCTCGCGCTCGGAGATGGAAGGAGGGCGAGGCGGAGCTAGACAATCCACGTGGGAAATTCGCTGGCCAAACGGGCCAGAGGCGTGCTAAGATCTCCGGTAACTGGTTAATCATGTTTCTAATTCGCGCGCGCGGGGTGGCCCCTGCAGGGGGGTCCCCGGACGAAAAGTACCCCAGCAAGGTCCCGGGCGGTCCGACTCAGAGATGGTTTTCCTCCTGGGCGCCGCCCTCGAGGCTCTCCAGAGAGCCCCAAGAAGGGCCGCGAGGCCGACAAGAGCCCCCCAAGATGGTTCAAGAGTGCTCCGAGATGCCACACGCTCGCTTCAAGACGCCCAAGATGGCTCCCAGACGCCCCAACAGGCCCCCAAGAGGCGTCCCAAGAGGGCCCCAAGAGGCAAAAATCGTCCCATTCCTTAAAGCAAAACGTATATTCTTAGCATATTCGCCATTTGAGCTTTCACAACGTCAAGAGCGGCCCAAGAGGCCCCCAAGATCGCCCCAAGACGGCCCAAGAGGCCCCCTAAGAGGTAAGAGGGCCCCCAAACCGCCCCAGAGGGTCCCAAGACGACCCATGAGGCATCCAAGACAGCCCAAGAGGCCCCCAAGGCGGCTCCAAGAGGGGGTCCAAATGGGAGACCCGCACGGATGTTTCGAGCCCTCGGCCCCGAGAGGCCCCCAGGAGCGCCCAAGAGGCCTTCGAAAGGCTCCCAAGAGGCCCCAAGAGGCCCCCAAGAGGCCCTAAGATTCCCCCACGAGGCCCTCAGGAGGCCCCCCAGAGGCCCCCAACCGGCCCCAGGAGGTCCCTCAAATGCCCCCCCAAGCACGCAAGCAAGTGCCAGCGATGCTACAATATGGGCCGGCGGAATGAGCGAACCGGTTTGAAGAAGGTTAGCATCCTCAGAGGCGGTAAGGGAGAGAGGGAGACATACACACACACATATATATTTATATATATATACAGAGAGAGAGGGAGACAGAGAAAGAGAGAGAGAGAGAGAGAGCGAGAGATAGATATATGGAAACAGAGAGAGAGATAACGATTTGCATAGAGATCGATACACACATGTTTGTATACATGTCTCATGTATGTGTGTATGCATGCAAGCATGCATGCATGCATGCATGTATGAATGTATGCATGTATGCATATATGCATGCATGCATGCATGCATATATGTATGTATGCATGCATGCATGTATACATAGATAGCATGTGTGAATGTGTGTACGTATGTATGTATGCATGTATGCATGTATGCATGTATGTATGCATGTATGCATGCATGCATGTATGTGTGTATGTATGTATGTATGTATGTATGTATGTATGTATGTATGCATGTGTGTGTATGTATCTGTGTGTATGCATGCATGAATGCATGCATGCATGTATGTATGTATGTATGTATGCATGCATGTCTGTGTGTATACATGTATATATGCATGTGTGTACGCATGCATGTATGCATGCATGTATGTATGCATGCATGCATGTATGTATGTATGTATGTCTGTATGTCTGTATGTATGTATGTATGTATGTATGCATCTTTGTATAGATGTTTGCATATATATATATATATATATATATATATATGTATGTATGTATGTATGTATGTATGTATGTATGTATGTATGTATGTATGTATGTATATATGCATGCATACATACATGCATGCATGTACGTATGCATGTATGTATGCATATATGTAGGTAGGTAGACATATAGGTCGGTATGTATGCATGCATGCATATGTATATGTATGTATGCATGCATGCATGTATGTATGTTTGTATGTATGCATGTATGTATGTATGTATGTAGGTGCGTGCATGTATGTATGCCTGTCTGTCTGTCTGTCTGTATGTCTGTCTGTCTGTATGTATATACATACACTTAGAAAGGGAGGGGGATACCTAGAGAGAGCAAGAGAGAGAGAGAGAGAGAGAGAGAGAGAGAGCGAGAAAGGGGTTACATAACGAGACAGCGAGGGATACATACACACATATTTTTCACACACATATATATATATATACATATTTGTATATGCAGATCTACGTATAAATGTATATATATACATATATATACAGAGAGATGGAGAGAGGGAGAGAGAGAGAGTGAGAGAGAGAGAGAGAAAACGAGAGAGAGAGAGAGGGAGACAAAGAGAGAGAGAGAGAGAGAGACACAAGTGAACTCGAGAGAGAGAGAGAGAGAGAGAGACAGAGAGCGACGGAGCGAGAACGTGAGAGAGGGTGGGGGAGGCGCAGGAGGAATGATGGGGGAGACAGAGGGGGGGGGAGGAGGGGGAGCAAGAAGAGGACGGAAGGGGAGGGAGACATGGGAAATAAAGGGGAACGGAAAGAGGAGAAATGTTCGGGTGAGGGGGAGGGAAACATAGGGCGAAAAGGAGGAGGGAGAGAGAACGAGGGGGAGGGGGAGGAAAGAGGAACATTGCTCTTCTCGGGCTCCCGTTTCCACTCCTGTCTCATGTTTATCATGCCCCCCTCGTTCCACTTCCCATCCTTTTCCCCTTCTGTTGCATCCATATTCTGACGTCCCTCGCATTTCCTCTCCCCCGACCTTCACCGTCCTTAGCCCTCCCTCCTCTCGTTCGAAAAACTGGTTCCCTGTTAAGACTGCAACCCATTATCTAACCGTCGCGCTATTTGCTTCGCCTCCTCAAAACATACCGCCAAACATGGGTAACACTTCTCCGATTCCGTGACGCCGTTCTCTACCGCAGCCAAATGCGACACTCCGTGGTGACGGTGAATATCCTGGATGTGCTCTTCCTGCGGATGGTTGGCGTGTCTTCGACGTGTTCCTTCCCCCTCTTCGCCTTGCACTTCCCATCCCCACTTCCTCCCTCTCCCTCCGATCCTGGGAAAAAGATGGGGAAGGAGGCGTGATGGCGGAATGGGGTGAAGAAGTGTGTGTGTGTATGCTTTTTTCCCAACCATCCTGTGTTGGGTCCTCGTTTGGAAAAGACAGCGCGTCGCGTTCTCCTCCTCCTCTCCTCCTCCTCCCCTCCTCCCTCATCCCATGCGTGCCTCTGCCTCCGCATGTCCACTTCGGCACTCTGTCCTCCGCATGCCCATTTCGGCACACCCCTCACACGGTTCGTGGCCCAATAGGGAGTTCCACCCAGGGCCCCAGTGGCCGCGTTCACATGCGTCCACCCCGCCCAACGCATGCCCATTTCGGCACACCCCTCACGCGGTTCGTGGTCCCATAGGGAGCTCCACCCAAGGCCCCAGTAGCCGCGTTCACATGCTTCCACCCCGCCCACCGCATGCCCATTTCGGCACACCCCTCACACGGTCCGTGGCCCCATAGGGAGCTCCACTCAAGGCCCCAATGGCCGCGTTCACATGCGTCCACCCCACCCACGGCGTGTCCATGTCGGCACACCCCTCACACGGTCCGTGGCCCCATGGGGAGCTCCACCCAAGGCCCCAGTGGCCTCGTTCACATGCGTCCACCCCGCCCAACGCATGCCCATTTCGGGACACCCCTCACATGGTTTGTGGCCACCCGTAAGGAGCTCCACCCAAGTCCCCAGTGGCCGCGTTCACATGCGTCCACCCCGCCCACCGCATGCCCATTTCGGCACACCTCTCACACGGTTCGTGGCCCCATAGGCAGCTCCACCCAAGGCCCCAGTGGCCACGTTCACATGCGTCCACCCCGCCCGCCGCATGCCCATTTCGGCACGCCCCTCACACGGTTCGTGGCCCCATAGGGAGCTCCACTGAAAGCTCCAGTGGCTGCGTTCGCATGCGTCCGCCCCGCTCACCGCATGCCGATTTCGGCACACCCCTCACACGGTCCGTGGCCCCATAGCACCGTCACCCCTCACACGGTTCGTGGCCCCATAGGGAGCTCCACCCAAGGCCCCAGTGGCCGCGTTCACATGCGTCCACCCCGCCCACCGCATGCCCATTTCGGCACACTCTCACACGATTCGTGGCCCCATAGGCAGCTCCACCGAAGGCCCCAGTGGCCGCGTTCACATGCGTCCACCCCGCCCACGGCATGTCCATGTCGGCACACCCCTCACACGGTCCGTGGCCCCCCGTAGGGAGCTCCACCCAAGGCCCCAATGGCCGCGTTCACATGCGTCCACCCCGCCCACCGCATGCCAATTTCGGCGCACCCCTCACACGGTTCGTGGCTCCATAGGGAGCATGGCGCCCAAGGCCCCAGTGGCAGGATTTGCATGCGTCCACCCCGCCCACCGCATGCCCATTTCGGCACACCCCTCACACGGTTCGTGGCCCCATAGGGAGCATGGCACCCAGGGCCCTAATGGCAAGGTTGGCGGCGCACGCACTTCTTCCGCAAAAGGCGTCTTACTACGGTCACCCGCCGCCACTACGGCCTGCTTGGGCCGCACCACTCCGGCGTTGCTGCGCAGCTGGGCCTTCCTCCGCCTCCTTCTCCTCCTCCTCCTCCTTCTCCTTCTCGTCCTTCTCCTCCTCCAACCCCTCTCCGCAGTCATTCAATATGAATACTACTCTCAGATTTCCCATGACGCTCGGGTGTCGGCAAAAACATGCCTGTGGTGTTGGATCCTCGTTTGAAGAGCCCAGAACGCGGTATCCCCAACTGCTTATGGTTGAACCCGTCGTCCGGATGTTTTTTCCACTTCCTCCTCCTCTCCCTGCTGGTCTGCAGTCTATATATACATAGTAAGGATGCGCGGTGAGTAAGCAAGACCCGTGGGCGCCCAAGGCGAATCCTCCGGAGAAGCGCACGGCCGAACAAACAGGGGATGCAAGCGTACCCCGGGGAGGGTGACTCATCCTTGGTATGGATTTTGCCTGTATGCATCCTGCTCCAGGAGAGGAGTGGAGGTGGGAAGAGGGGGGGCGGGAGGGAGATCGGGGACGTCCAAAAGGGGGGGTCGCAAATCATTGCGCGAGGCAGGTGCGCGGCCCAGGGGGTGCCAACTGGCATATTGAAACAAGGCGAGGTTGCCATAACAACCGCGGATATATCGTGGCCCTGGCCATGATATACCCACCCCTAGTCACTATTCCCCCCTTGGCCGCCCCTGAGAGGAGGCGGAGGAGGAGGAGGAGGAGGAGGAGGAGGAGGAGGAGGAGGAGGAGGAGGAGGAGGAGGAGGAGGAGGAGGAGGAGGAGGAGGAGGAAGATAAGATCCTCCCTTCGTCGTCGTCGTCGTCGTCGACCTTCTCCTCTTCCTGTCCTCGCAAGGGGAAAGGGCCTCGTCGTCGAAGAAGATCAGCTGCTGGGACAACGTGCCGGTGTAATCGAGCGCCACGAGGTCGGGGTTAGAGAACATGCAGGCGTGCAGGCCCTTCACGACGACGGTCGGCGTCGTCGTCTTCGTAGGTCGCCGCGCGACCCCTCCTCTTTTTCCCAACCCTCCTGCGTTGGGCTCTCGTTTCGAAGAGAGCACTGTGGTCGCGTCTTCTCCTTCCCTCTCCTTCACTTCCTCCTCTCTCCTGCCTCCTATCCTCTCTCGTGGGCTCCTGGGATGGGGGACCTTGTGGCTTCTTCCTCTCTCCTCCTCCTCCGCCTCCTCCTCCGCCTCCTCTTCCTCCTCCTCCTCCACCTCCTCCTCCTCCTCCTCCTCCTCCTCCCTTCTCTCCTGCGCCCTGCTTGCGCAGTAGCCCCGCTGAGACCTCGCGGCTCCCTGGGGGGGCTGCGAAGCGTGCGGCTGTCGCCACTTTCGTGGGCTCCTGGGAGGTCGCGCGGAGTGGAGTTGCACGGGGATCCAGTTGGGACCTCGCGGCTCCCTGGGGGGCTGTGAAGCGTGCAGCTGTTGCCACTTTCGTGGGCTCCTCGGAGTCGCACGGAGTGGAGTTGCACGGGGATCCAGTTAAGGCCTCGCGGCTCCCTGGCGGGTAGCGTGCATCTGTCTCCACTTTCGTGGACTTCTGGGAGGTCGCACGGAGTGGAGTTAAACGGGGACCTAGTTGAGATCTCGCGGTTCCCTGGGGGGGCTGCGAAGCGTGCAACTGTCTCCACTTTCGTGGGATCCTGGGAGGTCGCGCGGAGTGGAGTTGCGCGGGGATCCAGTTGAGACCTCGCGGCTCCCTGGGGGGCTGCGAAGCGTGCAGCTGTCACCACTTTCGTGGGCTCCTGGGAGGTCGCGCGGAGTGGAGTGAAACTGAATTACACGGGGATCCAGTTGAAGACCTCGAGGCTCCCTGGGGGGCTGCGAAGCGTGCAGCTGTCACCACTTTCGCGGGCTCCTGGGAGGTCGCGCGGAGTGGAGTTAAACTGAATTACACGGGGATCCAGTTGAGACCTCGAGGCTCCCTGGGGGGCTTCGAAGCGTGCAACTGTCGGCACTTTCGTGGGCTCCTCGGAGTCGCACGGAGTGGAGTTGCACGGGGATCCAGTTAAGGCCTCGCGGCTCCCTGGCGGGTAGCGTGCATCTGTCTCCACTTTCGTGGACTTCTGGGAGGTCGCACGGAGTGGAGTTAAACGGGGACCCAGTTGAGACCTCGCGGTTCCCCGGGGGGGCTGCGAAGCGTGCAACTGTCTCCACTTTCGTGGGATCCTGGGAGGTCGCGCGGAGTGGAGTTGCACGGTGATCCAGTTGAGACCTCGCGGCTCCCTGGGGGGCTGCGAAGCGTGCAACTGTCGCCACTTTCGTGGGATGCTGGTATGTCGTGCGGAGTGGGGTTGCACGGGGACCCACTTGCGACCTCCCGATACCTCAGAGCTCATGCGCACTGCGAGTCCTTCAACATGTTTGTTTGTAGTGGGCGGTCCTGCATAGTTTCGCCATATGTTTAGAAAGGGTTGGGGGCGTCGTCGGGTGATGCCTCGTCGTCGTAGTCGTCGCCGTCGTCCTCCTCCTCCTCCTCCTCATTCACTTCTGCTGCAAGTCTTCTTCTTCTTCTTCTTCCTCCTCCTCCTCCTCCTCTCATTCCCCTCGTCCTCTTCCTCGTTCTGCGTCCTTCTTGTCGTCGTCGTTGTCGTCGTCGTTGTCCTCCTCCTCCTCCTCCTCCTCCTCCTGGTTCCTCCTCCACCCTCCTCCTGGGGGCGAGGGGCGCTTTGTCTCGAGAGGAACATTGCGTCAGCGTGCCTCAGTGGTCAGCACTGGTGCTAGGTGAAGGACAGCTGATCCCTGGGAAAGGGAAGAATACTTCAATCGATTGCGCTTGGGTGTTGCCAATGGCAGTAGTAGGCAGGCGCAAAGGAAGGGCGACTTGTCCAAAGGGGACGCTGCGTTGGCGACGCGTGCGCGCCGCCTGCACGACACTTGGGATGGATCTGGAACTCATAGCTGGGTGTACTGGTTTCTTATAGTTGAAGCCGAGAGAGAAGAGGGGGAGGGCAAGGGGGATATGGGGGAGGAGGACGGGGGGCAATAAGAAAAAAGGGTGAGAGGAAGTGGGACGAGAAGGGAGAGGATGAGGAGGAGGATGATTACGAATGGGGGAGAATGGCTGCAAGGAAGGGACGGCAGCGAGTGAGAGGGAGGGGAAGGATAACCAAACGGAGGGGACGAGTAGATGGTCGGCATGGAAGATCTCTCTCAGGGGGACCTCGTGGTAGGATGCTGCCTCTCACGAAGGCCTGGCGCAGAAAGGCAGTGGACGGAAGCCCGATGCCTGCTGGTCGTCGTAACCGGTCTTGCCGAAGTCCCCCCACCCGTTCTTCAGCATGCATCTCGGCAGGGGGGGGGGGTGCAGGGTGGAAAAGGCAGAGGAGGAATAGGAGGAGGATGACGGAGGAGTGATGAAGATACTGATTCTCCCCCTCCGCCCTGGCGGGCGGTCTCCGCGCGCGCGTGCCGACGCGGTCGCGCGCAGCGGCGGGGCAGACCCACCGCCGTGCGCGAGAGCGCCGACGCGCCGCGCTCAGGAGAGCGTCTCCTGGCCGCCCAAGGGGCGGTGCAGCCGTGCAGGCAGGGGGGAACAAAACGCCTCAGTTCCCCCAGGCGCAGAAGGCAGCCGCGCAGCGCGTGCGCGGGGCCGCCGTTGCCGACGGTCTCTGATATTGAGCCTAGGAGTCTTGCGACCCCGAGGGCTGGTCACTTTGTTGGCTTAGTAGGATGGTGGCCTCGTTTGGTTGTGTCTCGTCGTTCCAGATTGTGCTGGCAGGTCGCCCCGCATGAGTGTCACGATGAAAGATATTAGTGCGGTGGCCGTGATTAAACGCACAACCAATGTTGCCAGGGGTTCGCTCAGCAATGTAGGCGTAAGCCCTCATGCGCTCCAGTAGGGAGTCAAGTTGTTGCTGAGCCCTTGGCATTTGGTGGTTCGGTGGTTGCAGTAGCTGTTGTGCACGCGAAGCGCCAACACCTAGGGCCCTGAACAGTATGACTGTCAGGATTTGGAAATTTGAGACGTTGAATCCCGCAGTGTCAGCTTCAAAGCGTGCAATCTCGAAACGCGCCAGCGTCTGGTCGATCCGTTCTCCCGTATGGACACGGAATGTCGATGAGAGCCGTCCCCGAATTCAGCTGTCTTTCATCTTCAAGATTCTCGAACTTAGTGCTGAGGAGGAATATTATATAGGTGGCCCCATCAGTGTGGCGTCCACCAATGTTCACTCCAAAGTTGACTACTGCTGGGGGGACTCTCATGGCAATGGTCCTTGCGAGACCTCCAAGGCCACGCTGTAGAGCAACGGCCTGTTAGGAGGGAGTCATGGTGCCAGTGGTCACGTTGATCCAAGCAGTGTCTCGCAAACGAATTCGCGGAAAAGGTACGTTACCGGCAGGGTCCCAGTGGGGGCCGGTCGTGCGCGTGTCGTTTGCACCGCGTTGCATGTGTCCGACAGCACATCCGATGGCGACCCAGAGGAGGCCAAATATAGTGATGCCAATACAATGGTCTCGTAGGTCATTGTCGGTTGTAGGTGGCTGTTGTTTGTGAGGTGACGTTACTGTCAGTTTGCGAGGAGGTGGAGGCGGCACGATGTCATAACGCATGTTGCCTTGCATAGTACCTTCGAAGAAATTGCCACTTGGCGTTGGTGGGTGGACTATAGGAATGTGTAGCGCAGAGATGTAGGGCTCAGGTAGGAGACCTCTGCGTGAGCAGGGGCTTTAGTGCAACTGTCCTTGCGATGGCCATGGTCTCCTCCGCGTAGAGCCACTGCGCCCTGATGGTCCACCATATCAGTATTCCACCATATCGCGCCGTGGGTAGCAAGGAGTAGAGCTAGAGCTGGCCACCAACGGCCAGTTCCGCTACCAAGTTTAAAGTGAGGTGGTCTGCCCAACCAAATACTACGCCTTAGGCGTAGCATCCGTCCAACCCTGTTGTATCGTACTAGCGATAGAGCAAGAGGTAGGATATGGCCGCGTGAGCGGCAAGGGGACATTTCAAGGGATTGTTTTCCGTATCGATGTCAGATAGTGCGCCGCAGAGCGGCACGGTCAAATAGGCGGCCGGTCGCTTGAGCCCAAGCGGCCGCGGACAAATGCTCGATACCTCTCGCCTTTGCCCTTCCTCCTTCATGGTCCCTCTTCCCTTTCGGGGAAGGGTTTACCCCTCCCCCTGTCCCCCTCCTCCTGGACCTAGGCGGGGTGCCCCGCGACCAAGTGGAGCGACCAAGATGGCTCAAGATGGCTCCAAGAGGCCTCAGAAAACCCAAGATGGCCTCCAAGAGCGCTCAAGATAACTCAACGTAGCCTCCAACTTGATCCAAGAGGCTCCAAGACCAACCCCAGGCGGCTCTAACTGCCCCAAGAGAACACCCACGAGGCCCAAAGCCCCCCCAAACCTGGGAAAACATCAAACTGTTTTTTGCTTTCTCGCCTTTTCGTTTCTGATGGCTTTCCGAGGCGTCAAAATGGACCCAGAATGGCCCAATACTGTCCCAAGAAAGGCCCAAGAGGGCCCCAAGAGGACCCCGAAAACGACCAAAAGCGCTCCAAGAGCGCCCCAAGAGGCAACTTTGGGGCTCCAGAAGGGGCGACGCTAATTAAGGCTCCCACCTTCTCTGAACGACCTCCAGTCAAACGGCCTCGCGAGGGCCTCCAGGGCTCACAAGAAAATCCCAAGAAGGCCCCAATAGGCCCCCAGGAGCCCCCTAAGAGGCCCTTGGGCGGTCCTCAAGACGGCCCAAGAGACCTCCTAGGAAACGCCCAAAGGACATCCCAAGAGACTCCGAGAGGCATCCAGCAGGCCTCTGGCCTTCTGCTCGCCCTCCTCCTTCTGCTCATCTGCCTATTCCCTCTCCTTCTCCTTCCTCCTCCTGCTCTTCCTGCTCCTGCTCCTCCATGTTCTCCTCCTCCTTCATCCTTTCTCCTCCTCCACCTCCTCCTCTTTGAAAGATAACAGCTGCCCCCCTCTATTGCTCCTACACTTCCCTGGCCACCTTTGCTCTTCTGGGCATCGTTTCTGGATGGGCAGGTGGGGGTACTTCTTGATTGCGAGTGACGCGGAAACAGCCGCGAACCGTCAAGAAAAGTCGATCAAAGTGCTAAGCCGCGCAAGTGCAAGACGGCGGAACAAAGAGACGGGCCACTAC
>CAUYUJ010016220.1:23195-98195 GCA_963575745.1 Prorocentrum cordatum | reverse complement strand
TCCTCTCCTGTCCCTACTAAGAACCCGGACTTTTCAAGGTCCGAATTTTTCATTGCAACTCGTCCCCAAAACCCGGACTTTTGAAAGTCCGGGCTTTGATTCTTTGATTGCCGGGTTTTTTCACCCAACCCCCCCCTCTCCTGGCAGGACCAAGCCCTCTCTCACGCAAGGCGGCCGGAGGGCCGCCGGTGCCCGAAACCGCGGGGGGAGCTGCAGCGCGCTCGCGTGGGCTGCCCTCCTCCTCCTCCTCCTCCTCCTCTTCTTCCTCCTCCTCCTCCTCATCCGCATCCTCAGCCTGGTCCTCATCCTGCTCCTCCTCCTCCTCCCCCCCTCCTCCACCTCCTGCTCCTCCTCCTCCTCCTCCGGCTCTTCTTCCTCCTCCTCCTCCTCCCCCGCGGGCGCGGGCGGGGGCGCCGCCCCTTCGGAGGGTGCTCACCACCCGTGCCGCGGCCCAGAAGGACTCCACGGGGAGGCCGGCGGAGGGCGCCGCCTCGCGAGCGGGGTGCCCCTCGGGGGCGGGCTGCGGGGCAGCGGGAGCGCGGCCCCTCGCGCTCCCGGGCCCTGCCCTTCGGCCATGGGCACGAAGGGCTGGGGCGACAGGCAGTCCTCCAGGGAGCCGTTCTCGGGATCGCTCGCGTCGGTGAGGATCAGGGCGTCCGGGTCCGACGCGCCCAGCGCGGGAGGGGCGCACTGCCTCCAGGCGGCGTCTCTCGGCTGCGTGGCGATGGGCTGCTGGCTCGCAGGCAGCCGCCGGGACAGCGCAAGCACCGGATCACGCACGGCCCTGTCGCTGGGGGTCTCGCCAGCCACGTCTCTGCGGAGCACCCCGTGCTCCAGCTGGTTGCCGGAGGATATGCGGAGGACCTTGTCGCTCGTGATCTCAGCGACGCGGCCCGGTCTCGGAGCCACGTCTCCGCGGAGCACCCCGTCCTCCAGCTGGTTGCCGGAGGATCTGCGGACGACCTTGTCGCTCGTGATCTCAGCGACGCGGCCCGGTCTCGGAGCCACGTCTCCGCGGAGCACCCCGTCCTCCAGCTGGTTGCCGGAGGATCTGCGGACGACCTTGTCGCTCGTGATCTCAGCGACGCGGCCCGATCTCGGCCTCCCCGCGTAGACCCGCCCCAGGCAGCCGAACGCGCAGAGGAGAAGCGCGACCCCGATAGGAACGATGACCACGACTGGGGCGACGCCCGCCTCCGCGTGCTTCAGCTCCGCGTCTCTGCTCCGGGGGGCCCGCGGGCCCGCTGTCACCTGCGGCCGCGCCGCCGCCACCGAGCCCGCCTCGAGCTGCAGACCGCGGCTCGAGAGCGCGTCGGCCAGGTCCTGTGCGAGGACCGCCGCGGACACGGCCCAGGCCTCTGCCACCCGCGCGATCTCGTCCGCCGCCGTGCTGGTGTCCACCGCCACCTGGTAGTCCACCTGCCACTCTGTATTGCTCAACTTTCGGCCAGACGCCTGCGACTCCACTGCCTCCGACACCACCACGGTCAGCTGCTCGCTCGTCACACCCAGGCTCTCGTGCAGCACCTCAGTCACAACTGCCTGCACCTCGTCCTGGGTCCCACTGCTGGAGAAGACCAACTGTTGCTGAACCACGAACGGCGCGGCGGTGGTCGTCACCGTGGTGGTCTCCGAGCTGGGGGCAGCCGCAGCTGCCGTAGAGCTCAAGGTGGTCGCAGGGGTGGCAGTGGAGGATGCGCTCACTGCTGCAGTGTTGTGGGCCATGGTGCTTGTCCTCGTCGACATTGTCAGCGTTGTGCCTGTACCGGTGCTTATCCTCGTCGACATTGTCAGCGTTGTGCCTGTACTGGTGGCCATCGACTCTGTCAGCGATGTGCCCGTTCCAGTGGCCATCGACTCCGTCAACGATGTAACCGTTCGACTGGCCACAGTGCTCGTTCTCGTGACGGTGCTCGACATCGTCGACGCCGTCAGCGATGTGCTTGTGGCTGTGGCAGTGCTGCTTGTGCCTGTGGCTGTCGCTGTAGTGCTGCTTGTGCCTGTGAAAGTGATGGTCGTCTCCGTGACGCTCACGGTCGTCTTCGTAACCGTAACCACCTTGATCACTGGCTCTTCCACAACCACTGAGCTCTCGTCGAGCCAGACCCCCTTCTCCGCAAACTTCTCCGACAGGCTGCGCATCGCACTGCCCGCCGTGGCGTTGGCGCCCGTGGCGTTTGCGCCCATGGCCATGGCGGCCTCCGCGTGCCCCCGCGCCGCCTTCTCGTCCGCCACGACCTCGAAGTAGACGTCCCACTGGGACACCGAGCGGCCGGCAGGAACCTGCTTAGACCTTGCGGTCTGGGAGGAGACAGTCACGGTGAGGTCATCGCTGTCGCAGCCGAGCATGTCCATGAAGTGCTCGATCACCGCGGACTCGACCTCCGACTGACTCCCCGTGCTCTGAAACGACAGCGAGCTGCTCACAACGAAGAGCGGGGTGGTTGTGCTCGTCATGGTCGATGTCGTCGACGTGGTGGTCTCTGTCAGCGTCGTGGTAGAGCTATCGCTGCTCGTGCTGTCAGTAGTCGTGCTATAAGTGAATGAACTTCCACTGGTCGAGGACGCGGTCGCGCTAGAACTCTCGCTGACTGTACTCCCGCTGGTTGAGCTCGCAGTGGTGGAACTCATGACTGTGACTGAATGTGTCGTGATTGTATGCGGCGTGTATGAACTCACGGTGGTTGAATGTGGCGTCGTGCTGGAGCTCTGGCTGCTGGTACTCACAGTGGTTGCAGACATCGTCGTGGCCGAACTCTCGCTGGTTGCGCTCACAGTGGTTGAAGTCGCAGTGAGCGAAGACCTAGTTACGCTGAAACTCTCGCTGGTTGTGCTCGCACTGGTCGTGGTTGTGGGGCTTTCCGTGGTCCTAGTTGCACTAATGCTGGTGAGGGTGGCAGTGGAGCTGACGGTGGTGTTGCTCACAGTGGTCGAAGACCACGTCGTGGTAGAGCTCTCGCTGATTGTACTCACGGAGGTTGAAGTCACAGTGCTTGCAGACATCGTCGTGCTGGAACTCCCGCTGGTCGTACTCGTAGTGGTTGAACTCACAGTGGTTGAAGTCGCAGTGCTCGAAGACCCACTCATGCTGGAGCTATAGCTGGTTGTGGTCACTGTGGCTGAACTCCATGTAACTGAGCTTCCACTGATCGAGGACTGGGTGGTGCTGAAACTGTCGCTCGTTGTACTCACAGTAGTTGACGTGGCAGTGAGCGATGACCTGGTCGTGCTAGAACTCCCGCTGACTGTGCTCACAGTGGTCAAACTTCCAGAAGTCGACGACCAAGTCGTGCTTGAAGTCTCGCTCGTTGCGCTCGCTGTGGTTGAACTCCCGCTGATTGTAGACACCGTCGAGCTGGAGCTTTCACTGGTTGCACTCGCAGTGGTTAAACTCGCACTGGTCGAAGACCTGGTCTTGCTGGAACTCTCGCTGATGGTACTTCTAGTGGTAGAACTCGCAGTGGCCGAGGACAGGGTCGTGCTGGAGCTCGTGCTTGCTGTGGTTGCAGTGGTCGAACTCGACGTGGCTGAAGACGCCGTCGTGCTCGAAATATCGCTGTCTGTGCTCCCAGTGGTGGAACTCCTTGTGGTTGAAGATGTAGTCGTGCTGGTACTCTCGCTGGTTGTGCTCTCAGTGGTCGAACTTCCACTCGTTGAAGATACGGTGGTTCTGGAACTCTCGCTCCTTGTACTCGCAGTTGTGGAACTCCAACTGGTTGACGACAACGTCGTGCTCGAACTGTCGCTGGTTCGGCTCAGAGAGGTAGAACTCGCAGTGGCCGAGGACAGGGTCGTGCTGGAGCTCTTGCTTGCTGTGCTTGCAGTGGTCGAAGTCGACGTGGCTGAAGACACCGTCGTGCTCGAACTATCGCTGTCTGTGCTCCAAGTGGTGGAACTCCTTGTGGTTGAAGATGCAGTCTTGCTGGAACTCTCGCTCCTTGTACTTCTAGTGGTAGAACTCGCAGTGGCCGAGGACAGGGTCGTGCTGGAGCTCGTGCTTGCTGTGGTTGCAGTGGTCGAACTCGACGTGGCTGAAGACGCCGTCGTGCTCGAAATATCGCTGTCTGTGCTCCCAGTGGTGGAACTCCTTGTGGTTGAAGATGTAGTCGTGCTGGTACTCTCGCTGGTTGTGCTCTCAGTGGTCGAACTTCCACTCGTTGAAGATACGGTGGTTCTGGAACTCTCGCTCCTTGTACTCGCAGTTGTGGAACTCCAACTGGTTGACGACAACGTCGTGCTCGAACTGTCGCTGGTTCGGCTCAGAGAGGTAGAACTCGCAGTGGCCGAGGACAGGGTCGTGCTGGAGCTCTTGCTTGCTGTGCTTGCAATGGTCGTAGTCGACGTGGCTGAAGACACCGTCGTGCTCGAACTATCGCTGTCTGTGCTCCAAGTGGTGGAACTCCTTGTGGTTGAAGATGCAGTCTTGCTGGAACTCTCGCTGATTGTACTCCTAGTGGTAGAACTCGCAGTGGCCGAGGACAGGGTCGTGCTGGAGCTCGTGCTTGCTGTGGTTGCAGTGGTCGAACTCGACGTGGCTGAAGACGCCGTCGTGCTCGAAATATCGCTGTCTGTGCTCCCAGTGGTGGAACTCCTTGTGGTTGAAGATGTAGTCGTGCTGGTACTCTCGCTGGTTGTGCTCTCAGTGGTCGAACTTCCACTCGTTGAAGATACGGTGGTTCTGGAACTCTCGCTCCTTGTACTCGCAGTTGTGGAACTCCAACTGGTTGACGACAACGTCGTACTCGAACTGTCGCTGATTCTGCTCCGAGAGGTTGAACTTGCAGTGGCCCAGGACAGGGTCGTGCTAGAACCCTCGCTGCCTGTGCTCGCAGTGGTGGAACTCCTACTCGTCGAAGACATCGTTGTGCGGGAACTATCACTGATTGTACTCGCAGTGGTGGAGCTCACACTCGTTGAAGACACCGTCATGGTGGAGCTCTCGCTGCTTGTACTCCAACTGGTTGAAGACACTGTCTTGCTCGAACTGTCGCTGGTTGCGCTCAGAGAAGTCAGACTCGCAGTGAGCGAGGTCCCAGTTGTGCTGGAGCTCCCGCTCGTACTACTCACGGTGGCTGAACTGGCAATGGTCGAGGACAGGGTCGTGCTGGAGCTCTCGCTGCTTGTACTCGCAGCGGTCGGACTCGAGGTGGTTGAACTCAAGGTTGTTGCAGACACAGTCATGCTATAGTTCTCACTGGCTGTACTTACTGTAGTTGATCTCTCAGTGACTGAACTCCCAACTGTCGAGGAACTGGTCGCGCTAGAAGGCCCGCGTGTTTCACTCCCAGTGTCTGTGGAACTTTCGGAGGTGCTGCTCCAACTGGTGCTGGTAAGGGTGGTAGTGGAACTCCTGGAGGTGCTAATCAAACTGGAGCTGGTCGCTGTAGTTGAGCTTAGCGTTGTCGAGCTGGTGTGCACCTCTGTCGATGTGGACAACAATGGCACGCACAGCCTCCAGCCACTTCTCTGAATGCTGGAATCCGACTCCCAGAACATGCTTGCCGTCGGGGTGATGCCGCTGGGACCACTTGTTCCAGAATACGCAATTCCGTTGACCGTGAGCGTGTCGAAATACGACTCCGTATCGAAGGTCTGCACCACGATTGGCAACGCTAACGCCAAGTTAATCTCCAAGGTGCAGCTCTGACTCGGGTCGTAACGCCGAGGGTAGTTGGGACTTTGCACGCAAGAGCCGTCCACAGTGCACTCGCCAGCGATATTCGCCCACATGTACGCCGGGGCTGGCGTCGGCGAGGGGGCCGGCGTTGGAGGTGGCGCCAGCGTCGGTGGAGGGGTGGGCGTTGGTGGCGGGGTCGGTGAAGGGGTCAACCCCATCACGTCGTCGAGCCAATTTCGCACGAAGTTCACGCGAGACCAGACTCCCGGGTACGCCGCGGAGGCGCACCCGTAGCCCCACGAAGTGGCGCCGTGCAGAGTGTAAGCACCGCCCTCGGAGGCACACACCAGCGGACCGCCGCTGTCCCCCTGGCAGGCGTCGGTGACCTGCCCAGCGCTGTTGACGCCCTGCGCGCACACCATATCGTCTGTGATTCTGCCGCCGTAGGCGGCGTCGCAGTCCGAGTTGCTGACGATGGTGACCTCCGCCTCCTGCAGCAGGTCTGGCGAGGAGCCTCCAGGGGACAGGGTTCCCCAGCCAGTGATGATGCACTCCTCGCCACCAGCGACGTCCTCGCTGGGCAAGCACGCGACGCCGATGCAGTCATCCAAGGGCGCGGCGTCGGCCAACTCCACCAAGGCAAAATCGTACGAATACGTCGAGGAGCTGTACAGTGGATGCAAATGCACTCGTGCTACCTGCAATTCCACCTGGGTCGAGTCCGTTATGGACTGGCTGTGGAGGCCCGCTACGACAGAGAAAGAGTCATCATCATAATAATAAAGATAATAGCCAAAGCCAACGCAGTGGGCGGCTGTTAGGACCCACGTTTCGGCGATGAGCGTGCCGCCGCAGAAATGCCCAAACCCGGGCGACGAGAGGGATACCTGCCACTTCCACTCGCAAGGCGTGGAGTCCTGGCCTCCCACGATGCGCTCGCCGCGAACTTTCCTTGAACTTTCATCAGGACCCTTTGCTCCACACATCGGTGCTGGCGTCGGCGGCGGCGCGGGCGTTGGAGGTGGCGCTGGAGTCGGAGCGGGTGCCGGAGTTGGTGGCGCTGGCGTGGGCGCCACACCCTGGCACAGCCTCCAACCACTGCTGACGAGACTGAAGTCGGAGGACCAGAAGATGTCCGCCGACGGGGTTATCCCGCTGGGGCCGACAGAACCAGAATAAGCCAGCCCGTTGACCGTGAGCGTGTCGAAGTATGATTCCGTGTCGAAGCTCTCCACCACGATCGGCGCTGCCATACCCAAGTCGACTTCCAGGATGCACGCCTCCTCGTTGTTGTAGTCCTGCGGGTAGCTGGGGCTCTGCACGCAAGAGCCATCCAGCGTGCACGGTCCCGAGATGGCCGCCCACATGTGCTGAGAAGCTGGCGTCGGCGGCGGGGCGGGCGTCGCATGGGGAGCCGAAGTTGATGGAGGCGCTGGCGTCGGGGGCTGCGTCATCCCCATCACTTCGTCGATCCAGTCACGTACGCAGCTAACCCGAGACCAAACTCCCGGGTACTGCTGCATGGCACACCCATAGCCCCACGACGTGGCCCCGTGAAGGACGTAAGCAGCACCGCCAGAAGCGCACACCAGCGGCCCTCCGCTGTCCCCTTGGCAGGCGTCGGTGACTTGCCCAGCGCTGTTGACGCCCTGCGCGCACAACATGTCGTCGGTGATCATCCCACTGCCGTACGCAGCGCCGCAGTCCGAGTTGCTCACGATCTTCACATGCGCTTCCTGCAGCAGGTCAGGGGAGGACCCTCCAGAGGAGAGGGTCCCCCAGCCAGTGATAATGCATTCCTCACCGTCAGCGATGTCCTCGCTTGGCAAGCAGGCTGGGCCGATACAGTCGTTCAAGGGTGCTGCCTCCACCAACTCCACCAATGCGAAATCGTGAGAATACGTCGAGGAGCTATACAATGGATGCGAATGCACTTGGTGCACCTGCAGATCCACCTGGGTCGAGTCTGTTGTGGATTGGCTGTGGAGGCCCGCCACCACCTTGAAAGCGCTACCCATGCAATGGGCGGCTGTCATGACCCATTTCTCGGCGATGAGCGTGCCGCCGCAGAAGGGAAAGCCCGAGAACGTCTGCAGGGAGACCTGCCACTTCCACTCGCACGGCGTGGCGTCCTGGCCCGCCACGATGCGCTCGCTGCGCGTGTCCCAAAGGGTGTCGTCGGGACCCTTTGCTCCACACATGGGCGCTGGCGTCGGCGGCGGGGCAAGCGTTGGAGGTGGCGCTGGAGTCGGAGGGGGTGCCAGAGTTGGTGGCGCTGGCGTGGGCGCCACACCCTGGCACAGCCTCCAGCCACCGCTGACAATGACGAAGTCGGAGGACCAGAAGATGTCCGCCGTCGGGGTGATCCCGCTCGGGCCGACAGAACCAGAATAAGTCAGCCCGTTGACCGTGAGAGTGTCGAAGTATGACTCCGTGTCGAAGCTCTCCACCACGATCGGCGCTGCCATCCCCAAGTCGACCTCCAAGGCGCACGCCTCACCATTGTTGTAGTCCTGCGGGTAGTTGGGGCTCTGCACGCAAGAGCCATCCAGAGTGCACGGTCCTGTGATGGCCGCCCACATGTGCTGAGAAGCTGGCGTCGGCGGCGGGGCGGGCGTCGCTGGGGGGGCCGAAGTTGGTGGAGGCGCTGGCGTCGGGGGCTGCGTCATCCCCATCACTTCGTCGATCCAATCACGTACGTAGCTGACTCGAGACCAAACTCCTGGGTACTGTTCCATGGCACACCCATAGCCCCACGACGTGGCCCCGTGAAGGACGTAAGCAGCACCGCCAGAAGCGCACACCAGCGGCCCCCCGCTGTCCCCTTGGCAGGCGTCGGTGACTTGCCCGGCGCTGTTGACGCCCTGCGCGCACAACATGTCGTCGGTGATCATCCCACTACCGTACGCAGAGCCGCAGTCCGAGTTGCTCACGATCTTCACATGCGCCTCCTGCAGCAGGTCAGGGGAGGACCCTCCAGAGGAGAGGGTCCCCCAGCCAGTGATGATGCACTCCTCACCGTCAGCGATGTCCTCGCTTGGCAAGCAGGCTGGGCCGATGCAGTCGTTCAAGGGCGCAGCCTCGACCAACTCCACCAAAGCGAAATCGTAAGAAGACGCCGAGGAGCTATACCATGGATGCGAGTGCACTTGGTGCACCTGCAGATCCACCTGTGTCGAGTCTGTTGTAGATTGGCTGTGGAGGCCCGCCACCACCTTGAAAGTGCTACCCATGCAGTGGGCGGCTGTCATGACCCATTTCTCGGCGATGAGCGTGCCGCCGCAGAAGGGAAAGCCCGACAACGTCTGCAGGGAGACCTGCCACTTCCACTCGCACGGCGTGGCGTCCTGGCCCCCCACGATGCGCTCGCTGCCCGTCTTCCAGGGGGTGTCGTTGGGACCCTTTGCTCCACACACGGGCGCTGGCGTCGGCGGCGGCGCAGGCGTTGGAGGTGGCGCTGGAGTCGGAGGGGGCGCCGGAGTTGGTGGTGCTGGCGACGGCGCCACACCCTGGCACAGCCTCCAACCACCGCTGACAATGACGAAGTCGGAGGACCAGAAGATGTCCGCCGTCGGGGTGATCCCGCTCGGGCCGACAGACCCAGAATAAACCAGCCCGTTGACTGTGAGCGTGTCGAAGTATGATTCTGTGCTGAAGCTCTCCACCACGATCGGCGCCGCCATCCCCAAGTCGACCTCCAAGGCGCAGGCCTCACCGTTGTTGTAGTCCTGCGGGTAGTTGGGGCTCTGCACGCAAGAGCCATCCAGAGTGCACGGTCCTGTGATGGCCGCCCACATGTGCTGAGGAGCTGGCGTCGGCGGCGGGGCGGGCGTCGCTGGGGGGGCCGAAGTTGGCGGAGGCGCTGGCGTCGGGGGCTGCGTCATCCCCATCACTTCGTTGATCCAATCACGTACGTAGCTAACTCGAGACCAAACTCCTGGGTACTGTTCCATGGCACACCCATAGCCCCACGACGTGGCCCCGTGAAGGACGTAAGCAGCACCGCCAGAAGCGCACACCAGCGGCCCTCCGCTGTCCCCTTGGCAGGCGTCGGTGACTTGCCCGGCGCTGTTGACGCCCTGCGCGCACAACATGTCGTCGGTGATCATCCCACTGCCGTACGCAGAACCGCAGTCCGAGTTGCTCACGATCTTCACATGCGCCTCCTGCAGCAGGTCAGGGGAGGACCCTCCAGAGGAGAGGGTCCCCCAGCCAGTGATGATGCACTCCTCACCGTCATCGATGTCCTCGCTTGGCAAACATGCTGAGCCGATACAGTCGTTCAAGGGCGCAGCCTCGACCAACTCCACCAAAGCGAAATCGTAAGAAGATGCCGAGGAGCTATACCATGGATGCGAATGTACTTGGTGCACCTGCAGATCCACCTGTGTCGAGTCTGTTGTGGATTGGCTGTGGAGGCCCGCCACCACCTTGAAAGTGCTACCCATGCAGTGGGCGGCTGTCATGACCCATTTCTCGGCGATGAGCGTGCCGCCGCAGAAGGGAAAGCCCGACAACGTCTGCAGAGAGACCTGCCACTTCCACTCGCACGGCGTGGCGTCCTGGCCCCCCACGATGCGCTCGCTGCGCGTGTCCCAAGGGGTGTCGTCGGGACCCTTTGCTCCACACATGGGCGCTGGCGTCGGCGGCGGCGCAGGCGTTGGAGGTGGCGCTGGAGTCGGAGGGGGCGCCGGAGTTGGTGGCGCTGGCGTGGGCGCCACACCCTGGCACAGCCTCCAGCCGCTGCTGACGACACTGAAGTCGGAGGACCAGAAGATGTCCGCTGTCGGGGTGATCCCGCTGGGACCGACAGAACCGGAATAAGCCAGCCCATTGACCGTGAGCGTGTCGAAATACGACTCCGTGTCGAAGCTCTCCACCACGATCGGAGCTGCCATCCCCAAGTCGACCTCCAAGACGCACGCCTCATCGTTGTTGTAGTCCTGCGGGTAGTTGGGGCTCTGGACACACGTGCCGTCCAGAGTGCACGGTCCCGTGACTGCCGCCCACATGTGCTGAGGAGCTGGCGTCGGCGGCGGGGCAGGCGTCGCAGGGGGAGCCCAAGTTGGCGGAGGCACTGGCGTCGGGGACTGCGTCATCCCCATCACTTCGTCGATCCAATTACGTACGTAGCTAACTCGAGACCAAACTCCCGGGTACGATTGCATGGCACACCCGTAGCCCCACGACGTGGCTCCGTGAAGGACGTAAGCAGCACCGCCAGAAGCGCACACCAGCGGCCCTCCGCTGTCCCCTTGGCAGGCGTCGGTGACTTGCCCGGCGCTGTTGACGCCCTGTGCGCACAACATGTCGTCGGTGATCATACCAATGCCGTACGCAGCGCCGCAGTCCGAGTTGCTCACGATCTTCACATGCGCCTCCTGCAGCAGGTCAGGGGAGGACCCTCCAGAGGAGAGGGTCCCCCAGCCAGTGATGATGCACTCCTCACCGTCATCGATGTCCTCGCTTGGCAAACATGCTGAGCCGATACAGTCGTTCAATAGTGCTGCCTCCACCAACTCCACCAAAGCGAAATCGTAAGAAGATGCCGAGGAGCTATACCATGGATGCGAATGTACTTGGTGCACCTGCAGATCCACCTGTGTCGAGTCTGTTGTGGATCGGCTGTGGAGGCCCGCCACCACCTTGAAAGTGCTACCCATGCAGTGGGCGGCTGTCATGACCCATTTCTCGGCGATGAGCGTGCCGCCGCAGAAGGGAAAGCCCGACAACGTCTGCAGAGAGACCTGCCACTTCCACTCGCACGGCGTGGCGTCCTGGCCCCCCACAATGCGCTCGCTGCGCGCATCCCAGGGGGTGTCGTCGGGACCCTTTGCTCCACACATGGGCGCTGGCGTCGGTGGCGGCGCAGGCGTTGGAAGTGGCGCTGGAGTCGGAGCGGGTGCCGGAGTTGGTGGCGCTGGCGTGGGCGCCACACCCTGGCACAGCCTCCAGCCACTGCTGACAATGACGAAGTCGGAGGACCAGAAGATGTCCGCCGTCGGGGTGATCCCGCTGGGGCCGACAGAACCAGAATAAGTCAGCCCGTTGACCGTGAGCGTGTCGAAATACGACTCCGTGTCGAAGCTCTCCACCACGATCGGCGCCGCCATCACCAGGTCGACCTCCAAGGCGCACGCCTCACCGTTGTTGTAGTCCTGCGGGTAGTTGGGGCTCTGCACGCATGAGCCATCCAGCGTGCACGGTCCTGTGATGGCCGCCCACATGTGCTGAGGAGCTGGCGTCGGCGGCGGGGCGGGCGTCGCTGGGGGGGCCGAAGTTGGCGGAGGCGCTGGAGTCGGGGACTGCGTCATCCCCATCACTTCGTCGATCCAATCACGTACGTGGTTAACCCGAGCCCAGACTGTCGGGTACTCTGGTAAGCCGCACTCGTAGCCCCACGAAGTAGCACCGTGAAGGATGTAAGCCCCACTGCCAGAGGCACAGACCAGCGGCCCTCCGCTGTCTCCTTGGCAGCCGCTGGTAACCTGACCGGCGCTGTTGACGCCCTGCGCGCACAACATGTCGTCGGTGAACGTAACGCTCGAGCTGGTTAAGGCTGCGTCGCACTCCGAGCTGCTGATTATTGTCACAGCCGCCTCCTGCAACAAGTCTGGGGTGGGGCCTTCGTAGAATGTCCTCCCCCAGCCTGTGGTGAAGCACTCTTCGCCACCAGTGACGTCCTCGCTCGGCAAGCACGCCACGCCGATGCAGTTATCCAAGGGCGCAGCCTCGGCCAGTTCCAAAAGGGCGAAGTCCCAGGCAAATCCAGAAGAGCTATAAAACGGGTGCGAATGCACTTGATGCACCTGCAGATCCACCTGGGTCGAGTCCGCTGCGGATTGGCTGTGGAGGCCCGCCACCACCTTGAAAGTGCTACCCATGCAATGGGCGGCTGTCATGACCCATTTCTCGGCGATGAGCGTGCCGCCGCAGAAGTGAAAGCCCGAGGACGTCTGCAGGGAGACCTGCCACTTCCACTCGCACGGCGTGGCGTCCTGGCCCCCCACGATGCGCTCGCTGCGCGTGTCCCAAGGGGTGTCGTCGGGACCCTTTGCTCCACACACTGGCGCTGGCGTCGGCGGCGGCGCAGGCGTTGGAGGCGGCGCTGGAGTCGGAGCGGGTGCCGGAGTTGGTGGCGCTGGCGTGGGCGCCACACCCTGGCACAGCCTCCAGCCACTGCTGACAATGACGAAGTCGGAGGACCAGAAGATGTCCGCCGTCGGGGTGATCCCGCTCGGGCCAACAGAACCAGAATAAGCCAGCCCATTGACCGTGAGCGTGTCGAAATACGACTCCGTGTCGAAGCTCTCCACCACGATCGGCGCCGCCATCCCCAAGTCGACCTCCAAGGCGCACGCCTCACCGTTGTTGTAGTCCTGCGGGTAGTTGGGGCTCTGCACGCAAGAGCCATCGAGCGTGCACGGTCCCGTGACTGCCGCCCACATGTGCTGAGAAGCTGGCGTCGGCGGCGGGGCAGGCGTCGCAGGGGGAGCCGAAGTTGGTGGAGGCGCTGGCGTCGGGGGCTGCGTCGTCCCCATCACTTCATCGATCCAGTCACGTACGTAGCTAACTCGAGACCAAACTCCCGGGTACGACTGCATGGCACACCCATAGCCCCACGACGTGGCCCCGTGAAGGACGTAAGCAGCACCGCCAGAAGCGCACACCAGCGGCCCTCCGCTGTCCCCTTGGCAGGCGTCGGTGACTTGCCCGGCGCTGTTGACGCCCTGCGCGCACAACATGTCGTCGGTGATCATCCCACTGCCGTACGCAGCGCCGCAGTCCGAGTTGCTCACGATCTTCACATGCGCCTCCTGCAGCAAGTCGGGGGAGGACCCTCCGGAGGAGAGGGTCCCCCAGCCAGTGATGATGCACTCCTCACCGTCATCGATGTCCTCGCTTGGCAAACATGCTGAGCCGATACAGTCATTCAAGGGTGCTGCCTCCAGCAACTCCACCAAGGCGAAATCGTGAGAAGACGTTGAGGAGCTATACCATGGATGCGAATGCACTTTGTGCACCTGCAGATCCACCTGGGTCGAATCTGTTGTGGATTGGCTGTGGAGGCCCGCCACCACCTTGAAAGTGCTACCCATGCAATGGGCGGCTGTCATGACCCATTTCTCGGCGATGAGCGTGCCGCCGCAGAAGGGAAATCCCGACAACGTCTGCAGGGATACCTGCCACTTCCACTCGCACGGCGTGGCGTCCTGGCCCCCCACGATGCGCTCGCTGCGCGTGTCCCAAGGGGTGTCGTCGGGACCCTTTGCTCCACACACGGGCGCTGGCGTCGGCGGCGGCGCAGGCGTTGGAGGCGGCGCTGGAGTCGGAGCGGGTGCCGGAGTTGGTGGCGCTGGCGTGGGCGCCACACCCTGGCACAGCCTCCAGCCACTGCTGACAATGACGAAGTCGGAGGACCAGAAGATGTCCGCCGTCGGGGTGATCCCGCTCGGGCCGACAGAACCAGAATAAGCCAGCCCATTGACCGTGAGCGTGTCGAAATACGACTCCGTGTCGAAGCTCTCCACCACGATCGGCGCCGCCATCCCCAAGTCGACCTCCAAGGCGCACGCCTCACCGTTGTTGTAGTCCTGCGGGTAGTTGGGGCTCTGCACGCAAGAGCCATCGAGCGTGCACGGTCCCGTGACTGCCGCCCACATGTGCTGAGAAGCTGGCGTCGGCGGCGGGGCAGGCGTCGCAGGGGGAGCCGAAGTTGGTGGAGGCGCTGGCGTCGGGGGCTGCGTCGTCCCCATCACTTCGTCGATCCAGTCACGTACGTAGCTAACTCGAGACCAAACTCCCGGGTACGACTGCATGGCACACCCATAGCCCCACGACGTGGCCCCGTGAAGGACGTAAGCAGCACCGCCAGAAGCGCACACCAGCGGCCCTCCGCTGTCCCCTTGGCAGGCGTCGGTGACTTGCCCGGCGCTGTTGACGCCCTGCGCGCACAACATGTCGTCGGTGATCATCCCACTGCCGTACGCAGCGCCGCAGTCCGAGTTGCTCACGATCTTCACATGCGCCTCCTGCAGCAGGTCAGGGGAGGACCCTCCAGAGGAGAGGGTCCCCCAGCCAGTGATGATGCACTCCTCACCGTCATCGATGTCCTCGCTTGGCAAACATGCTGAGCCGATACAGTCATTCAAGGGTGCTGCCTCCACCAACTCCACCAAAGCGAAATCGTAAGAAGATGCCGAGGAGCTATACCATGGATGTGAATGTACTTGGTGCACCTGCAGATCCACCTGTGTCGAATCTGTTGTGGATTGGCTGTGGAGGCCCGCCACCACCTTGAAAGTGCTACCCATGCAATGGGCGGCTGTCATGACCCATTTCTCGGCGATGAGCGTGCCGCCGCAGAAGGGAAAGCCCGACAACGTCTGCAGAGAGACCTGCCACTTCCACTCGCACGGCGTGGCGTCCTGGCCCCCCACAATGCGCTCGCTGCGCGTATCCCAGGGGGTGGCGTCGGGACCCTTTGCTCCACACATGGGCGCTGGCGTCGGCGGCGGCGCAGGCGTTGGAGGTGGCGCTGGAGTCGGAGGGGGCGCCGGAGTTGGTGGCGCTGGCGTGGGCGCCACACCCTGACACAACCTCCAGCCGCTGCTGACGACACTGAAGTCGGAGGACCAGAAGATGTCCGCTGTCGGGGTGATCCCGCTGGGACCGACAGAACCAGAATAAGCCAGCCCATTGACCGTGAGCGTGTCGAAATACGACTCCGTGTCGAAACTCTCCACCACGATCGGAGCTGCCATCCCCAAGTCGACCTCCATGACGCACGCCTCATCGTTGTTGTAGTCCTGCGGGTAGTTGGGGCTCTGGACACACGTGCCGTCCAGAGTGCACGGTCCCGTGACTGCCGCCCACATGTGCTGAGGAGCTGGCGTCGGCGGCGGGGCAGGCGTCGCAGGGGGAGCCCAAGTTGGCGGAGGCACTGGCGTCGGGGACTGCGTCATCCCCATCACTTCGTCGATCCAATTACGTACGTAGCTAACTCGAGACCAAACTCCCGGGTACGACTGCATGGCACACCCGTAGCCCCACGACGTGGCTCCGTGAAGGACGTAAGCAGCACCGCCAGAAGCGCACACCAGCGGCCCTCCGCTGTCCCCTTGGCAGGCGTCGGTGACTTGCCCGGCGCTGTTGACGCCCTGTGCGCACAACATGTCGTCGGTGATCATCCCACTGCCGTACGCAGCGCTGCAGTCCGAGTTGCTCACGATCTTCACATGCGCCTCCTGCAGCAGGTCAGGGGAGGACCCTCCAGAGGAGAGGGTCCCCCAGCCAGTGATGATGCACTCCTCACCGTCATCGATGTCCTCGCTTGGCAAACATGCTGAGCCGATACAGTCGTTCAAGGGTGCTGCCTCCACCAACTCCACCAAAGCGAAATCGTAAGAAGATGCCGAGGAGCTATACCATGGATGCGAATGTACTTGGTGCACCTGCAGATCCACCTGTGTCGAGTCTGTTGTGGATCGGCTGTGGAGGCCCGCCACCACCTTGAAAGTGCTACCCATGCAGTGGGCGGCTGTCATGACCCATTTCTCGGCGATGAGCGTGCCGCCGCAGAAGGGAAAGCCCGACAACGTCTGCAGGGAGACCTGCCACTTCCACTCGCACGGCGTGGCGTCCTGGCCCCCCACAATGCGCTCGCTGCGCGTGTCCCAAGGGGTGTCGTCGGGACCCTTTGCTCCACACATGGGCGCTGGCGTCGGTGGCGGCGCAGGCGTTGGAGGTGGCGCTGGAGTCGGAGGGGGCGCCGGAGTTGGTGGCGCTGGCGTGGGCGCTACACCCTGGCACAGCCTCCAGCCGCTGCTGACGACACTGAAGTCGGAGGACCAGAAGATGTCCGCTGTCGGGGTGATCCCGCTGGGGCCGACAGAACCAGAATAAGCCAGCCCATTGACCGTGAGCGTGTCGAAATACGACTCCGTGTCGAAACTCTCCACCACGATCGGAGCTGCCATCCCCAAGTCGACCTCCAAGACGCACGCCTCATCGTTGTTGTAGTCCTGCGGGTAGTTGGGGCTCTGGACACACGTGCCGTCCAGAGTGCACGGTCCCGTGACTGCCGCCCACATGTGCTGAGGAGCTGGCGTCGGCGGCGGGGCAGGCGTCGCAGGGGGAGCCCAAGTTGGCGGAGGCACTGGCGTCGGGGACTGCGTCATCCCCATCACTTCGTCGATCCAATTACGTACGTAGCTAACTCGAGACCAAACTCCCGGGTACGACTGCATGGCACACCCGTAGCCCCACGACGTGGCTCCGTGAAGCACGTAAGCAGCACCGCCAGAAGCGCACACCAGCGGCCCTCCGCTGTCCCCTTGGCAGGCGTCGGTGACTTGCCCGGCGCTGTTGACGCCCTGTGCGCACAACATGTCGTCGGTGATCATCCCACTGCCGTACGCAGCGCCGCAGTCCGAGTTGCTCACGATCTTCACATGCGCCTCCTGCAGCAGGTCTGGGGAGGACCCTCCAGAGGAGAGGGTCCCCCAGCCAGTGATGATGCACTCCTCACCGTCATCGATGTCCTCGCTTGGCAAACATGCTGAGCCGATACAGTCGTTCAAGGGTGCCTCCACCAACTCCACCAAAGCGAAATCGTAAGAAGATGCCGAGGAGCTATACCATGGATGCGAATGTACTTGGTGCACCTGCAGATCCACCTGGGTCGAGTCTGTTGTGGATTGGCTGTGGAGGCCCGCCACCACCTTGAAAGTGCTACCCATGCAATGGGCGGCTGTCATGACCCATTTCTCGGCGATGAGCGTGCCGCCGCAGAAGGGAAAGCCCGACAACGTCTGCAGGGATACCTGCCACTTCCACTCGCACGGCGTGGCGTCCTGGCCCCCCACGATGCGCTCGCTGCGCGTGTCCCAAGGGGTGTTGTCGGGACCCTTTGCTCCACACACGGGCGCTGGCCTCGGCGGCGGCGCAGGCGTTGGAGGCGGCGCTGGAGTCGGAGCGGGTGCCGGAGTTGGTGGCGCTGGCGTGGGCGCCACACCCTGGCACAGCCTCCAGCCACTGCTGACAATGACGAAGTCGGAGGACCAGAAGATGTCCGCCGTCGGGGTGATCCCGCTCGGACCGACAGAACCAGAATAAGTCAGCCCGTTGACCGTGAGCGTGTCGAAGTATGTTTCTGTGTCGAAGCTCTCCACCACGATCGGCACTGCCATCCCCAAGTCGATCTCCAAGGCGCACGCCTCACCGTTGTTGTAGTCCTGCGGGTAGTTGGGGCTCTGTACGCAAGAGCCATCGAGCGTGCACGGTCCCGTGACTGCCGCCCACATGTGCTGAGAAGCTGGCGTCGGCGGCGGGGCAGGCGTCGCAGGGGAAGCCGAAGTTGGTGGAGGCGCTGGCGTCGGGGGCTGCGTCATCCCCATCACTTCATCGATCCAGTCACGTACGTAGCTAACTCGAGACCAAACTCCCGGGTACGACTGCATGGCACACCCATAGCCCCACGACGTGGCCCCGTGAAGGACGTAAGCAGCACCGCCAGAAGCGCACACCAGCGGCCCTCCGCTGTCCCCTTGGCAGGCGTCGGTGACTTGCCCGGCGCTGTTGACGCCCTGCGCGCACAACATGTCGTCGGTGATCATCCCACTGCCGTACGCAGAGCCGCAGTCCGAGTTGCTCACGATCTTCACATGCGCCTCCTGCAGCAAGTCGGGGGAGGACCCTCCGGAGGAGAGGGTCCCCCAGCCAGTGATGATGCACTCCTCACCGTCAGCGATGCGCTCGCTTGGCAAGCAGGCTGGGCCGATACAGTCGTTCAAGGGTGCTGCCTCCACCAACTCCACCAAGGCGAAATCGTGAGAAGACGTTGAGGAGCTATAAAACGGGTGCGAATGCACTTTGTGCACCTGCAGATCCACCTGGGTCGAATCTGTTGTGGATTGGCTGTGGAGGCCCGCCACCACCTTGAAAGTGCTACCCATGCAATGGGCGGCTGTCATGACCCATTTCTCGGCGATGAGCGTGCCGCCGCAGAAGGGAAATCCCGACAACGTCTGCAGGGATACCTGCCACTTCCACTCGCACGGCGTGGCGTCCTGGCCCCCCACGATGCGCTCGCTGCGCGTGTCCCAAGGGGTGTCGTCGGGACCCTTTGCTCCACACACGGGCGCTGGCGTCGGCGGCGGCGCAGGCGTTGGAGGCGGCGCTGGAGTCGGAGCGGGTGCCGGAGTTGGTGGCGCTGGCGTGGGCGCCACACCCTGGCACAGCCTCCAGCCACTGCTGACAATGACGAAGTCGGAGGACCAGAAGATGTCCGCCGTCGGGGTGATCCCGCTCGGGCCGACAGAACCAGAATAAGCCAGCCCATTGACCGTGAGCGTGTCGAAATACGACTCCGTGTCGAAGCTCTCCACCATGATCGGCGCCGCCATCCCCAAGTCGACCTCCAGGACGCACACCTCATCGTTGTTGTAGTCCTGCGGGTAGTTGGGGCTCTGCACGCAAGAGCCATCGAGCGTGCACGGTCCCGTGACTGCCGCCCACATGTGCTGAGGAGCTGGCGTCGGCGGCGGGGCAGGCGTCGCAGGGGGAGCCGAAGTTGGTGGAGGCGCTGGCGTCGGGGGCTGCGTCGTCCCCATCACTTCATCGATCCAGTCACGTACGTAGCTAACTCGAGACCAAACTCCCGGGTACGACTGCATGGCACACCCGTAGCCCCACGACGTGGCTCCGTGAAGGACGTAAGCAGCACCGCCAGAAGCGCACACCAGCGGCCCTCCGCTGTCCCCTTGGCAGGCGTCGGTGACTTGCCCGGCGCTGTTGACGCCCTGCGCGCACAACATGTCGTCGGTGATCATCCCACTGCCGTACGCAGCGCCGCAGTCCGAGTTGCTCACGATCTTCACATGCGCCTCCTGCAGCAGGTCAGGGGAGGACCCTCCAGAGGAGAGGGTCCCCCAGCCAGTGATGATGCACTCCTCACCGTCATCGATGTCCTCGCTTGGCAAACATGCTGAGCCGATACAGTCGTTCAAGGGTGCTGCCTCCACCAACTCCACCAAAGAGAAATCGTAAGAAGATGCCGAGGAGCTATACCATGGATGTGAATGTACTTGGTGCACCTGCAGATCCACCTGTGTCGAGTCTGTTGTGGATTGGCTGTGGAGGCCCGCCACCACCTTGAAAGTGCTACCCATGCAATGGGCGGCTGTCATGACCCATTTCTCGGCGATGAGCGTGCCGCCGCAGAAGGGAAAGCCCGACAACGTCTGCAGAGAGACCTGCCACTTCCACTCGCACGGCGTGGCGTCCTGGCCCCCCACAATGCGCTCGCTGCGCGTATCCCAGGGGGTGTCGTCGGGACCCTTTGCTCCACACATGGGCGCTGGCGTCGGCGGCGGCGCAGGCGTTGGAGGTGGCGCTGGAGTTGGAGGGGGCGCCGGAGTTGGTGGCGCTGGCGTGGGCGCCACACCCTGACACAACCTCCAGCCGCTGCTGACGACACTGAAGTCGGAGGACCAGAAGATGTCCGCTGTCGGGGTGATCCCGCTGGGACGGACAGAACCAGAATAAGCCAGCCCATTGACCGTGAGCGTGTCGAAATACGACTCCGTGTCGAAACTCTCCACCACGATCGGAGCTGCCATCCCCAAGTCGACCTCCAGGACGCACACCTCATCGTTGTTGTAGTCCTGCGGGTAGTTGGGGCTCTGGGCACACGTGCCGTCCAGAGTGCACGGTCCCGTGACTGCCGCCCACATGTGCTGAGGAGCTGGCGTCGGCGGCGGGGCAGGCGTCGCAGGGGGAGCCCAAGTTGGCGGCGGCACTGGCGTCGGGGACTGCGTCATCCCCATCACTTCGTCGATCCAGTCACGTACGTAGCTAACTCGAGACCAAACTCCCGGGTACGACTGCATGGCACACCCGTAGCCCCACGACGTGGCCCCGTGAAGGACGTAAGCAGCACCGCCAGAAGCGCACACCAGCGGCCCTCCGCTGTCCCCTTGGCAGGCGTCGGTGACTTGCCCGGCGCTGTTGACGCCCTGTGCGCACAACATGTCGTCGGTGATCATCCCACTGCCGTACGCAGCGCCGCAGTCCGAGTTGCTCACGATCTTCACATGCGCCTCCTGCAGCAGGTCAGGGGAGGACCCTCCAGAGGAGAGGGTCCCCCAGCCAGTGATGATGCACTCCTCACCGTCATCGATGTCCTCGCTTGGCAAACATGCTGAGCCGATACAGTCGTTCAAGGGCGCAGCCTCCACCAACTCCACCAAAGCGAAATCGTAAGAAGATGCCGAGGAGCTATACCATGGATGCGAATGTACTTGGTGCACCTGCAGATCCACCTGTGTCGAGTCTGTTGTGGATTGGCTGTGGAGGCCCGCCACCACCTTGAAAGTGCTACCCATGCAATGGGCGGCTGTCATGACCCATTTCTCGGCGATGAGCGTGCCGCCGCAGAAGGGAAAGCCCGAGAACGTCTGCAGAGAGACCTGCCACTTCCACTCGCACGGCGTGGCGTCCTGGCCCCCCACAATGCGCTCGCTGCGAGTATCCCAGGGGGTGTCGTCGGGACCCTTTGCTCCACACATGGGCGCTGGCGTTGGCGGCGGCGCAAGCGTTGGCGGTGGCGCTGGAGTCGGAGGGGGCGCCGGAGTTGGTGGCGCTGGCGTGGGCGCCACACCCTGACACAACCTCCAGCCGCTGCTGACGACACTGAAGTCGGAGGACCAGAAGATGTCCGCTGTCGGGGTGATCCCGCTGGGACCGACAGAACCAGAATAAGCCAGCCCATTGACCGTGAGCGTGTCGAAATACGACTCCGTGTCGAAACTCTCCACCACGATCGGAGCTGCCATCCCCAAGTCGACCTCCAGGACGCACACCTCATCGTTGTTGTAGTCCTGCGGGTAGTTGGGGCTCTGGACACACGTGCCGTCCAGAGTGCACGGTCCCGTGACTGCCGCCCACATGTGCTGAGGAGCTGGCGTCGGCGGCGGGGCAGGCGTCGCAGGGGGAGCCCAAGTTGGCGGAGGCGCTGGCGTCGGGGACTGCGTCATCCCCATCACTTCGTCGATCCAATTACGTACGTAGCTAACTCGAGACCAAACTCCCGGGTACGACTGCATGGCACACCCGTAGCCCCACGACGTGGCTCCGTGAAGCACGTAAGCAGCACCGCCAGAAGCGCACACCAGCGGCCCTCCGCTGTCCCCTTGGCAGGCGTCGGTGACTTGCCCGGCGCTGTTGACGCCCTGTGCGCACAACATGTCGTCGGTGATCATCCCACTGCCGTACGCAGCGCCGCAGTCCGAGTTGCTCACGATCTTCACATGCGCCTCCTGCAGCAGGTCAGGGGAGGACCCTCCAGAGGAGAGGGTCCCCCAGCCAGTGATGATGCACTCCTCACCGTCATCGATGTCCTCGCTTGGCAAACATGCTGGGCCGATACAGTCGTTCAAGGGTGCTGCCTCTACCAACTCCACCAAAGCGAAATCGTAAGAAGATGCCGAGGAGCTATACCATGGATGCGAATGTACTTGGTGCACCTGCAGATCCACCTGGGTCGAGTCTGTTGTGGATTGGCTGTGGAGGCCCGCCACCACCTTGAAAGTGCTACCCATGCAATGGGCGGCTGTCATGACCCATTTCTCGGCGATGAGCGTGCCGCCGCAGAAGGGAAAGCCCGACAACGTCTGCAGGGATACCTGCCACTTCCACTCGCACGGCGTGGCGTCCTGGCCCCCCACGATGCGCTCGCTGCGCGTGTCCCAAGGGGTGTCGTCGGGACCCTTTGCTCCACACACGGGCGCTGGCGTCGGCGGCGGCGCAGGCGTTGGAGGCGGCGCTGGAGTCGGAGCGGGTGCCGGAGTTGGTGGCGCTGGCGTGGGCGCCACACCCTGGCACAGCCTCCAGCCACTGCTGACAATGACGAAGTCGGAGGACCAGAAGATGTCCGCCGTCGGGGTGATCCCGCTCGGGCCGACAGAACCAGAATAAGCCAGCCCATTGACCGTGAGCGTGTCGAAATACGACTCCGTGTCGAAGCTCTCCACCACGATCGGCGCCGCCATCACCAGGTCGACCTCCAAGGCGCACGCCTCACCGTTGTTGTAGTCCTGCGGGTAGTTGGGGCTCTGCACGCAAGAGCCATCGAGCGTGCACGGTCCCGTGACTGCCGCCCACATGTGCTGAGAAGCTGGCGTCGGCGGCGGGGCAGGCGTCGCCGGGGGAGCCGAAGTTGGTGGAGGCGCTGGCGTCGGGGGCTGCGTCGTCCCCATCACTTCATCGATCCAGTCACGTACGTAGCTAACTCGAGACCAAACTCCCGGGTACGACTGCATGGCACACCCGTAGCCCCACGACGTGGCTCCGTGAAGCACGTAAGCAGCACCGCCAGAAGCGCACACCAGCGGCCCTCCGCTGTCCCCTTGGCAGGCGTCGGTGACTTGCCCGGCGCTGTTGACGCCCTGCGCGCACAACATGTCGTCGGTGATCATCCCACTGCCGTACGCAGCGCCGCAGTCCGAGTTGCTCACGATCTTCACATGCGCCTCCTGCAGCAGGTCGGGGGAGGACCCTCCAGAGGAGAGGGTCCCCCAGCCAGTGATGACGCACTCCTCACCGTCAGCGATGCCCTCGCTTGGCAAGCAGGCTGGGCCGATACAGTCGTTCAAGGGTGCTGCCTCCACCAACTCCACCAAGGCGAAATCGTGAGAAGACGTCGAGGAGCTATACCATGGATGCGAATGCACTTGGTGCACCTGCAGATCCACCTGGGTCGAATCTGTTGTGGATTGGCTGTGGAGGCCCGCCACCACCTTGAAAGTGCTACCCATGCAATGGGCGGCTGTCATGACCCATTTCTCGGCGATGAGCGTGCCGCCGCAGAAGGGAAAGCCCGAGAACGTCTGCAGGGATACCTGCCACTTCCACTCGCACGGCGTGGCGTCCTGGCCCCCCACGATGCGCTCGCTGCGCGTGTCCCAAGGGGTGTCGTCGGGACCCTTTGCTCCACACACGGGCGCTGGCGTCGGCGGCGGCGCAGGCGTTGGAGGCGGCGCTGGAGTCGGAGCGGGTGCCGGAGTTGGTGGCGCTGGCGTGGGCGCCACACCCTGGCACAGCCTCCAGCCACTGCTGACAATGACGAAGTCGGAGGACCAGAAGATGTCCGCCGTCGGGGTGATCCCGCTCGGGCCGACAGAACCAGAATAAGCCAGCCCATTGACCGTGAGCGTGTCGAAATACGACTCCGTGTCGAAGCTCTCCACCACGATCGGCGCCGCCATCACCAGGTCGACCTCCAAGGCGCACGCCTCGTCACTGTTGTAGTCCTGCGGGTAGTTCGGGCTCTGCACGCAAGAGCCGTCCAGCGTGCACGGGCCCGTGATGGCCGCCCACATGTGCTGAGGAGCCGGCGTCGGCGGCGGTGAGGCCGTCGGAGGGGGCGCCGCAGTGGGCAGAGGGGCCGGCGTGGGGCCCCTCGCCTCAAACCACGCCACCATCGCGTTGAGGGCCTCGAAGATTTCGGTGCACGCCGGAAGGATCTCGGAGGTGGACGGCTGGAACCCAGCGGAGCCCCAGGCGTTGGCGGGCGGCAACTCGATAGTGTAGCCGTAGGCACCCAAGTCCGTGGAGAGGTCCGGCATCACGCCAGAGGCGAGGTAGAGCGCTCCGCCCGCGTCCCCCGTGCCGTAGAGGTACGACTTACCGTTGACGCTCATGATGGCGTCGTGCATCGTCATTCCGATGGCATCGACCACGTCCTTGTCGGCATGGTCGCTGTTTGTGTAAGACCACGGCCCCAAAATCATCTCTCCGTACGAGTGGACATCCAGGTGGAGGTCCACAGGAGCCTCTGCCAGCAGGGCGCCCAGCGCCAGCGTCTCGGGCTCCGAGCTTGCCGAGGGACCCACGTAGGTGTCTGAGCACGGCCACGTGCTCGTTGACTCGCCGCCGTTCCAGTCCTTGGCCCAGTTGCGGTTGAGGTCAACGCCTCGGCACGTAGAGCCGCTGTTCTCTGCCCTGTTCTTCCGCCACAGAGAATCGAATGATTGCGAGTAGACGAAGCCGTCGGGGTTCGAAATGGGCACGATGACCAACTCCATCCCTGCCAGCCAACTCGGGTCACTCGCCTTCTTGGCAACGCTGTATTCCGCTAGGTACGTGCCAACCATCGAAGCCATCCACTCGCGGGCGTGCAGCAAGGAGTTGATCACAATCCTGGGCGCCCCCGGCACCCACGCGGCGTCGCGGATGCGCACCGCGCGGACGAGGCGGCCCTCATGGGTGGCTGGCTGGAGCTGCTCCAGCACTGCCACACCGCCCGCGGCGGCAACGACCTCCTCGAGCCTGGCCAGGATGTCCTCGTAGCCGCGCCACTGCGTGTAGAACTCGGCCCTCGGAGCGCCGCCCCGCCAGGCCCGCGGGAGGCCCGCGCTTCGCAGGTGCGCCCCCGCGTCGCTGCTGAGGACCCTTGCGGCGCCGTGGCGGAAGGTCCGGGGCCCGGGGCAGACGGCCGCCGCTGTGCAGCAGGTCCCGTTCCTGTTCGGCTCGCCGATCAGAGTGCACGAGCCTGCCTCGAGCTCTTTCAGGAGCAGCTCCCTCCGCCCCTGCCCGCAAGCCTCCACCAGGAGGACATCGAGACCGTCGTACCGCCGGTACGGGTCGCGGTCGCCAGCGGGCGTGGGCGCGGAGGACTGTGCTGCGCTTCCGATCCGCCCGACCGCGCTCGGCGGGAGGAGGGCCGCGACGCAGAGCGCCGCGTGCAGGGGGCTGCGGCGCGCCGCGCCCGCCGCCCACATCGGCGCGCGCGCGCACGCGCGCGGTCGGCGTCGGTGGACCAGACGCTTGAGCCAGGTTACGGAGCTGGTGGGGATACTTTTTCCCAACCATCCTGTGGTGTTGGGTCCTCGTTTTGAAGAGACAGTGCCCCGCGTCTCCTCACCTCCCGCTGCCCTCCTCTCTCCTCCCATCATCGTCATCATCGTCATCATCATCATCACCATCTTCGTCATCATCACCACCAGTGCCACCGTCCACATGCGTCACCCCCACCCACTTCGGCACACCCCTCACACGTTTCGTGGCCCCATAGGGAGCTCCACCGAGGGCCCCAGTGGCTGCGTTCACATGGCGGCACCGCATCCATTTCGGCACACCCCTCACACGTTTCGCGGCCCCACAGGGGGCCACACCGAGGGCCCCAGTGGCTGCGTTCGCATGGCGGCACCGCACCCATTTTGGCGCACCCCTCACACGTTTCGTGGCCCCACAGGGAGCTCCACCGAGGGCCCCAGTGGCTGCGTTCGCATGGCGGCACCGCACCCATTTCGGCACACTCCTCACACGTTTCGTGGCCCCACAGGGAGCTCCACCGAGGGCCCCAGTGGCTGCGTTCGCATGGCGGCACCGCGCCCCATTTCGGCACACCCCTCACACGTTTCGTGGCCCCATAGGGAGCTCCACCGAGGGCCCCAGTGGCTGCGCTCGCATGGCGGCACCGCGCCAATTTCGGCACACCCCTCACACGTTTCTCGGCCCCATAGGGAGCCCCACTGAGGGCCCCAGTGGCTGCGTTCGCATGGCGGCACCGCACCAATTTCGGCACACCCCTCACACGTTTCTCGGCCCCATAGGGAGCTCCACTGAGGGCCCCAGTGGCTGCGTTCGCATGGCGGCACCGCACCCATTCCGGCGCACCCCTCACACGTTTCTCGGCCCCATAGGGAGCCCCACTGAGGGCCCCAGTGGCTGCGTTCGCATGGCGGCACCGCACCAATTTCGGCACACCCCTCACACGTTTCGTGGCCCCACAGGGAGCTCCACCGAGGGCCCCAGTGGCTGCGTTCGCATGGCGGCACCACACCAATTTCGGCACACCCCTCACACGTTTCGTGGCCCCATAGGGAGCTCCACTGAAGGCCCCAGTGGCTGCGTTCGCATGGCGGCACCGCACCCATTTCGGCACACCTCTCACACGTTCTGTGGCCCCATAGGGAGCTCCACCGAGGGCCCCAGTGGCTGCGCTCGCATGGCGGCACCGCACCCATGTCGGCACACCCCTCACACGTTTCGTGGCCCCATAGGGAGCTCCACCGAAGGCCCCAATGCGACCGTCCACATGCGTCCCCCCCACCCACCCAGTTCGGCACACCCCTCACACGGTTCGTGGCCCCATAAGAAGGTTTCACGTTGGCTGGCGGGGAGGAATTGGTGATGGCGGATTGACATTCGCTATGAGTTTTTGGTGTGCGTAGAAGGACAGGACCATCGCGAAATATTTGAAATGGTTTTTGGGTGTTCTTTGGAGTCTCCGAGGGGAAGGGTATGATGGTTGTAGCTTGTAAGGGGCAACTAACGCAATTTTTTTGGGGGGGGTTCGGTGTGGGTGGAAATTCGTTGAGAGTTTTCGAGTGCGTATAAGGACAATACCATCGCGTTTTCTTTTAACATTGTTTTTGGGGGCTCGTTGGGGTGCTCGCCTTGCGCATACGCTATCGGGCGGTCGCACGTGGGTCGGTGGCGCAGAAAGACAGGACCATCGCGAAATTTTTGAAATTGTGTTCCGCGCTCGTTGGAGCGTTCGTTTTGCGCCCGCGTGTTCAGAGGGTCGCACGTTGGCTGATGGGGTGGAAAGCGCGGGGGTGGATGGAAATTCGTTGAGAGTTTTCGAATGCGTAGAAGGACAAGACCATCGCGATTTTTTTGAAATTGCTGTCGGGGGTTCGTTGGGGTGTTCGCCTTGCGGATACGCTACCGGACGGTCGCCAGTAGGTCGGTGGCTTAGAAGGACAGGGCCATCGCGACATTTTTTGGGGGTTGTGTTTTGCGTTCGTTGGAACGTTCGCTTTGCGCGCGCGCGTGTTCTGAGGGAACCGCGTTCATTCTTTCGTAATCAGACCTATCGTATTCCTTTGCGTTGTGTACCCCGCCACATTCCGGCACACCCCTCATGCGGTTCGTGGCCCCATAGGGAGCGCCACCGAAGAAGATACTCACAATTGCGGTACTCACAACTGCATATGGTGGGGCCCTTCGCCAGGATAATTTTTGGTCGCGGGCGGACGCGGATTCGCAGTCGCCGAACTGATTTTTGGCAGTCGCTCGCAAGCAGGCCACCTCACAAGAAATTCTGCTATGGATGACTCCATCGAAGGCTCCTAAGGCGTTGCAGGCCTCAGAGTGCAGTGAGCTGCTCGACCCTATGAGAGCGAGCTGCTGGATCTCCGCCCAACAATAGCCAGGTAAGTTCGCTGGATACTTTTTCCCAACCATCCTGTGGTGTTGGGTCCTCGTTTTGAAGAGACGGTGCCCCGCGTCTCCTCTCCTTCCTTCCTCCTCCCCCTCCTCCCTCCTCCCCCTCCGCGTCAGCCACACCCACTTCGGCACACCCCTCACACGTTTCGTGGCCCCATAAGGAGCTCCACCGAGGGCTCCAGTGGCTGCGTTCGCAAGGCGGCACCGCGCCCATTTCGGCACACCCCTCACACGTTTCGTGGCCCCATAGGGAGCTCCACCGAGGGCCCCAGTGGCTGCGTTCGCATGGCGGCACCGCACCCATTTCGGCACACCCCTCACACGCTTCGTGGCCCCACAGGGAGCTCCACCGAGGGTCCCAGTGGCTGCGTTCGCATGGCGGCACCGCACATTTCGGCACACCCCTCACATTCGTGGCCCCACGAGCGACACTGGCGGCACCGCACATTTCGGCACACCCCTCACACGTTTCGTGGCCCCATAGGGAGCTCCACCGAAGGCCCTAGTGGCTGCGTTCGCATGGCGGCACCGCACCCATTTCGGCACACCCCTCACACGTTTCGTGGCCCCATAGGGAGCTCCACCGAGGGCCCAGTGGCTGCGTTCGCATGGCGGCACCGCGCCCATTTCGGCACACCCCTCACACGTTTCGTGGCCCCATAGGGAGCTCCACCGAGGGCCCCAGTGGCTGCGTTCGCATGGCGGTACCGCGCCCATTTCGGCACACCCCTCACACGTTTCGTGGCCCCATAGGAAGCTCTACCGAATGCCCAAGTGTCTGCGTTCGCATGGCGGCACCGCACCCATTTCGGTACACCCCTCACACGTTTCGTGGCCCCTGAAGGAACTCCACCGAGGGCCCGAGTGGCTGCGTTCGCATGGCGGCACCACGCCCATTTCGGCACACCCCTCACACGTTTCGTGACCCCATAGGGGGCCCCACCGAGGGCTCCAGTGGCGGCGTTCGCATGGCGGCACCGCGCCCATGTCGGCACACCCCTCACCCGGTTCGTGGCCCCATAGGGAGCTCCACCGAGGGCCCCAGTGGCTGCGTTCGCACTGCGGCACCGCACCCATTTCGGCACACCCCTCACACGCTTCGTGGCCTCATAGGGAGCTCCACCGAGGGCTCCAATGGCTGCGTTCGCATGGCGGCACCGCGCCCATTTCGGCACACCCCTCACACGCTTCGTGGCCCCATAGGGAGCTCCACCGATCGGGACACCCCTCACACGTTTCTTGGCCCCATAGGGAGCTCCACCGAGGGCCCCAGTGGCTGCGTCCGCATGGCGGCACCGCGCCCATTTCGGCACACCCCTCACACGGTTCGTGGCCCCATAGGGAGCTCCACCGAAGGCCCCAATGGCTGCGTTCGCATGGCGGCACCGCACCAATTTCTGCGCACCCCTCACACGTTTCGTGGCCCCACAGGGAGCTCCACCGAGGGTCCCAGTGGCTGCGTTCGCATAGCGGCACCGCACCCATTTCGGCACACCCCTTACACGTTTCGTGGCCCCATAGGGAGTTCCCTCTCATTCGTTCAACCTGCTTTGCGGTACTCGTAACTGCATATGGTTGGGTCCATCGCTCGGATAATTTTGGTCGGCAGCTCCGAGGCAACGGTCACGGAGCGAAAGCGGCGTCCGGGACACGGTACGAGGCGAATTTGCAAACAAAGCCGCCAGTGTCGACGAGCGATGCTCACACCCGCAAGGCAGGCTCGCGGTTGCACACGCACAGAACAAAATGAACTAAATTCAAAAGCGCAGCAACGAAATAAATCGCCAGGGCGGCGCCCGACTACATGCCGGCCTGCAAAGGCTGTACAAGCGTTGTAGGCTGAACCACACAGCGCCCGCTCCTCAGAAAACAGCCTCACGGTGCCGAGGGGGGCCAGCGGAAGCCCAAGGCGCACCTGTGTTGCCGGACCCTGAGGCGGAGAGGTCCGCTGGCGTACCGAGATAGTGCGCGGGGAAAACCAAAGGCTGTACAGGCGTGTAGGCTGAACCACTCATCGCCTGGTTCGCTGGATAGGCGAAGCGTCACAAATATCCATTGGCGCTTTCGATGTGCAGCTGTCATGTCGTCAACTCGCGCATGCTTCGCAAGCGCCACAACGGCGGAGGTATGCCTTCGTGGGGAGTGAACCCACCATTCCATTTCGTCGTCGCGTTCTCTGTGCTGTTGGCTGCGTTGTTCGGTGCAAGTGTCGGTGCTGGTGCCAATGCTGGTGTTGTTGCTGTCGGCGCTGGTGGTGTTGCTGTCGGCGTTCGCTGCCTGCCTGCTGTGTTCTGCCGGTGTTCGTCTGCCTGGTGTTCCAATTGCAAATCTCAAAGATTTTCGCTGCGCCCGTCGTGACATGATGGGCGTGTCTGTCGCCAAGGGTCCAAAGTGAGCATGCGTACATCATCAAGGGTGCTGTTGTGTCGTTGGAGATCTTCAATCGGCTGCGTAGTTAATGGGCATCGTTTGTGTGTGGGCTTATCTCCCACTTGGTTGAACTTAGAACACCAATTGGCGATTACGTTCTGCAGCTCAGCGTGGTGGATGACGTGGAACATTACTTTCTTCCCACATGCTGTGTGCTCTGGTCGTGTGGTAGTACGTCGGTATGTGCACAGTCTAGCATGACATGTGTAAGTGTCCTTCCCATCCTCTGGCTAACATTCGCAAGTATTTTGGCTTTGGCTAGGTGCAATGTAACTGAATAGTTAAGTGCTTCTTTACTCAAGTCCCGTATTAAATTAGCGAGCTGCCACAAGTTCGAGGCGTATCGCAGAAAGTCGCCTCCAAGCGCAAGTTTGTCATGCTGGTCCCCAGAGCGAAGCCAGTCGTGATGCCAAACTTCCTGCGGCGCCAGCTGGGCTTGAGCTGCTTGAAGACGTGTTCCAAACGCGCATTAAACAAGAACAAAGCTGAGTGGGTCACCCTGCTTCACACCTCGTTGTATTGAAACACTTCTGCTGAAGATGCCAGCTCTCACAGTTGCTGTCTGGCCGTCGTGCAGGTGTCGTAGGAGTTCGCTGTAAGTGCCTGGTATTTGCTATTGCTGCAGATCCTTCCAAAGTTCGTTGTGGTCGACGCAATCGAATGCCTTCACAGGCAGGGGTAGCTGCCATGCGTAAGATTTCTCGTGTAGCATTGGCGTGGTGAAGAGGTGATCCTCTGTGATGAAGCCTCGCCTGAAGTCAGCCTGGCCACCGCTTTGTTGTGAATGAAACATAGTCTCTGCAAGGGGGGGGGGGCGAGGAGGAAGACGAGGATTATTCTCACCATGTGAACCTTGGCGGAGAGGGATCTGGGGATCAGGGGGAGCTTCCCCCAGGCCTGGCAGTCTCTGGGATGACTGCCTTTTCTGACATTGTGCCTGGCCCTGGCAGCCCGCAGTGCCGACCAAAAATAAAAACAGAAGAGGTCGATGAGGAAGAGAAGGACATTTCCCCATATAACACAACCCCATCACATGTTACCATGCCTCGGCCAGCGCAGTGAAAGAATTCGCACTGCCACTACAAAGTGCCCCCCCGTCATCCAGAGGAAGAGAACGATCATGGGAGGTAGGGAGGGAATGGAGGGAGGAGGATTATGAGGTGGTGGGGTATGGTTCGCGACCCATAGAAGGGCGTTCCGATGGTGGAGCGAGGGTGAGGATGAGGAGGATCAGGAGGGGGAGGAGAATTATGATGATGAGGAGGATGAGGAGCGGGGATGATGATGAGGATGAGGAAGGAGAAAGAGCGAATAGGGAGCATGGGGCAGGGATGGATGGAGGGACGGAGGGAGAATACTGATAAGGAGGGTGATAAGGAGATGACGGTGAGGACGCAGAGGAAGAACAGAGGACGAGGTGGAGTGAGGGATGTTGCCGGTGAGGATGGTGAGGACGAGGTGGAGGACTGGGAGGGAGAGGGAGAGAGAATACGCACACACACACACACTTATCTATAGAAAGAGAGCAGGAGAGAGAGAGAGAGAGAAAGAGCGAGACATATATATAGAGAGAGAGAGAGAGAGAGAGAGAGACAGAAAGAGAGAGAGAGAGAGAGAGAAAGAGAGATAGAGAGATAGAGAGGGCGAAACCGATATACATATGTGTATATATATACACAAATATATACATATAGAGAGAGAGAGAGAGAGAGAGAGAAAACATGAGAGAGAGGTGGAGGGAGAGGGAGGGAGGGAGAAAGAGGGAGAGAGAAAGAGAGAGAGAGACGCGATGAGGATGAGGAAGACGTTGAAGAGGAAGAGGAGGATGAGGGAGGAAGGGGACTAACATGTTACCGAGGGGGAAGATGGCCATGATGATGAGGAAGGTAAGGGGGAGGACAACGAGGAGGAGACGGAGGACGATGAGGACAAGGGCGCGACGGCCATGGTAAGTCCTAAGGCAAACGCCTCTTAGACCCACCTGCTCCAGCTCCTGCTTCTCCTCCCTCTCGTCCCCCCTCTCCCTCTCCACCCCTCTTCCTGAGGAGTGACTCCTCCCTGCCGTGCGCCGCGGCCGGCCGAAAGGGCGGGCTGGGCGTTTCGCTCGAGATTTCCTTGCGGCCCGCTTTCAGAATGTGGGTCTCGCCTTCGCGCCGCGCGCTTTCGTCCTCAATCTTTGAAGGACTTGGAGGGGTGGAGGGCGGCCCGCTCTCAAAGTGTGGATATCGCCAGAGCGCCGCGCACATCCGTCGGCAAGAGTTGACAGGACTCCAGGGGTGGGGGGCGGCTCGCTCTCAAAATGTGGCTCTCGCCTTGGCGCCGCGCACACTCGTCTTCAACATCTTCAAGTCTTTCACGGGTCGAGGGGAGCTCCTTTTCAGAATGTGGCTCTCGCCGTAGCGCCGCGCACACTCGCCTTCAAAACTTTGAAAGAGCTTCACGGATGGAGGGCGGCTCCTTTTCAAAATGTGGCTCTCGCCTTAGCGCCGCACGCCCATGTGGATTAATCAAAGAGCCTCATGGCTAAAGTTCCATAAGCGGTGTTTTTTTGGTACGATGCGGGAGTGTCAGGGCGCAACAGTCACGTTGATTCGCGGCATTAAAGTCCCAGAAGTGGTGTTCTGGCGCGATTCAGGATCGCCACGACGCAACAAAATCGGTGATTCTCGGCGTTCAGATCCCAAGAATGTTCTGGCAAAGCTCCGGGTTTTCAAACGGTTGTCTTCCAACGGGCCACTTCCCTCAGTGTAATGTATCCTTGTAGGGGCCTGTGAAGAGGGAACTTGGAGGGAGGGTTTATTGCAACATCGCTCATGCGTCTCGGGTTTGCACTGGTCCTCCTCCTTCTTCTTCTCCTCCTCCCTCTCCTCTCATACCTTCCCCTCCTCATCTCCTCTCCCTCCTGCTGACGCTAACGCTGCGAGTGGGTCCAGGTCGAATTATTGGCGCCCTCGCTGCTCTCATGGAAACGACCTCTTCGATCCAAGTAAGCACAGCGCGGAATAGGAGGAGAGGGGAACGACCCTACGGCGGGGACGACGGAGGGACTGCGACTAAACCGCTCCTCCCACCTCCTTCTCCTCCTCCTCCTCCTCCTCCTCCTCCTCCTTGTTCCCACCCTCGCTTATTATCCCACCGGCTCCTCCTCCTCGTCTCTCGTCACCGTCCTTCCTCCCTACTCCACCAGGAGAGGGTGGACGACTTGGGCACCTCAGCAGGTGCTGCAGGTCTTTCGGTGGCCCCGCGAGGAAGCCGCTGTTCGCGAACCTCTGCGGGCACACCAGCACAACTTCTATCTCCTCCTCCCCCTCTTCTTCCTTTCATCCTCCTTGTTCCCTTCCTCCTTCTCCGCCTCCAACTCCTCCTCCTCCCCCCTTCTTCTCGCCTTCGCCCTCCCTCTCCTTTCCCCCCCAATCCTCTGCCTTCCCCCTCGACCTCTCCTCCGCTGCATCCTCCATTTCATCATCGTCACCATCATTCCCCTTCCTTACCCGAACGCCACCCGCATCAACGTCGACACCATCGCCATCACCATGCCCATCGCCATCATTACTATCTTCATTGGTTCCCATCACAACCAACCCATTCACATCGCCAACCCTATTATCATAAACATCCGGACGTCTTCCTCCGCACCATTACCATCACCGTTGCCGCCACCATCCCATATCACCAACCACATCGCCGCTGGTTGTCGCCATCGCCATCATTACGATATGCCTCTTTCTCATCATCATCATCATCATCATCATCATCATCATCATCATCATCATCATCATCATCATCATCATCATCATCATCATCATCATCATCACCATCACCATCACCATCACCATCACCATCACCATCATCATCATCATCATCATCATCATCATCATCATCATCATCATCATCGAGAGAGCGTGATCCACCGCCGCTTTACTGTGGAAAATTGCCGCCCTTTTTCTCCGGAGCCCGGGGGTCCCCCCCCCCCCGTCCGAAATCCCCCCCCCCCCTGCTGGCCCCCCCTCCCCCTGGCAAAACCCCCCCTCCACTAACCCCTCCCCCCCCTCCCCTCCCCCTCGAAAACTGGGGGGGGGTCCTACAGGTTCGAACCCCCCCCCCCCTCGAAAACCGGAGGAGAGGTCACTACCGGTTCGAACCCCTCCCCCCCCCCTTTCACCGCCAGCGAACGACTCAAGGTCCCTACCACCGTCCTCACTACATCCCCCACTGTTGTTCCCAGCACCACTGTCCTCACCACCAATGTCCCCACTGATTCCACCACCGCCCCTATTGTCCCCACCAGTGCCACCACCACTGTCGCACTGTCCCCACTGTCCCAACCACTGTTCCCACCACGGTTCCACTCTCCCAACTTTCTCCACGGCCCCAAACCACTGCCCGACTATCCCCACTGTCCCCACTGTCCCACTGACTCCTCCGCTGTCCCACTGAGTTGTCCCACTGTTCCCACCACTGTTCCCACTGTCCCCACCACTGTCCCCACTGTACCTCTGTCCCATTGTCCCACCGCCGTCCTCGCCACCGCCTTCACCACTGTCCCCACCACCACTGTACCCTCCACTGTCCTACTGTTTCCACCACATTCCCACTGTCCCCACACCACTGTCCCCACCACCACCGTCCCCACCACTGTCCCACTGTCCCCACTGTTCCCACCATTGTCCTCACCATTGTCCCCACCACTACCGTCCCCACCACTGTCCCACTGTCCCCACCACTGTCCCGCTGTCCCCTCACCACTGTCCCCACCACCACCGTCCCCACCACTGTCCGCACCCCCCCTCGGTTTTCGAGGGGGGGGGGTTCGAACCGGTAGTGACCCCCCCCGGTTTTCGAGTTCGAGGGGGGGGGGGGTTCGAACCGGTAGTGACCCCCCCCCTTTTCATGATGACTGGGGGGGGGGAGGGGTTCGAACCGGTAGTGACCCCCCCCGGTTTTCCGGAGGGGGGGGGGGGGGAGGGGTTCGAACCGGTCCCCCCCCCCCTGGTTTTCCGCCAGCAGCGGTAGAACACCATCATCATCATCATCATCATCATCATCATCATCATCATCATCATCACCACACCACCACCACCACCACCACCACACACCACATCACCATCATCATCATCATCATCATCATCATCATCATCATCATCATCATCATCATCATCATCATCATCATCATCATCATCATCATCATCATCATCATCATCATCATCATCATCATCATCATCATCATCATCATCATCATCATCATCATCATCATCATCATCATCATCATCATCATCATCATCATCATCATCATCATCATCATCATCATCATCATCATCATCATCATCATCATCATCATCATCATCATCATCTTCTTCGTCTATCACCGCCGTCGTCACTCTCATCGATCTCCTGACGTATCCTCCTTGCCTCCCCCATCCTCCAATCCTCCTCCTCCTCCTCCTCCTTCTCCACCTCCGCCTCGTGACTCGCGACAGACGGCACTGGTATCCTCCGGGGATGCTGCCATTCCCCCCCCCAGGGGCTGCTGCCCTGGGGGGGGATCAAACTGCGCAGTGTAAGTAAAATCCAGAGCGACTCCGCGGGGAGAGGGGCCTCCCCAATGGGTTGGGAGTAGCTCGGCCCACCGACGCCTGTCCGGGGAGGGGAGGGAGGATGAGGAACGGCGAGGAAGGACGACTGCGACTAGCCTGTGAGGACAAGGAGGAGGAGGAGGAGGAGGAGGAGGAGGAGGAGGAGGAGGAGGAGGAGGAGGAGGGGGTCCGGTTGCAGGCTGGCTGGTGGAGAGGGAGGGAGCAGCTGGATATGTGGTGGCCTTGCAGCAGCTGCGACACAAGCGGGCGTGGCGGGGGGCCACGCTCGCCGTAGGGTGGATGGCGCAGGGGCCTCTCCCCTCGTCCAGCCCCCAGTCGCGGCCAGGCAGCCCTCACCCGCCGAGGCAGGCGAAGGGTTACCGTGGGCGTGATGGGGGGCCTCCCGGGGATCCTCGCCCGGCAAGAGGAAGTTTGCGCCACCCGATAGCGGTGGTCCCTCTCGTGGAAGCGAGGCTAGCCTTTCGACCCCCCCCAGGCTCTCAATCCTCAAAACGGACCCGCCACGATAATGGTGGCGACGCGTGGTTGAGGTGTCGGAAGGCTGAACTGCGTGCGAGCCGCTGCATGTTAGCAACGTGTCAAACATGAGAGATGTTGTGAGAGACAGGTGGCGATGGGATGCGTCCTAGGTTCGATGCGCCGTGCTGCAAGGGTCGTGGCTGCGACCACCCTGGCCCTAGCCAGGGCGGTGAGAGTTCCCTCCCACCGCCCCGTCCATGCTTGACCTACCCATCCCGAGTACGGCGTGCCGTGAAAGCGATGCAGGCCAAAATTAGGGTAGACTGAGGCTGCGTGCAAACTGCGCGTTCTCGCTGCTACGTGCTCGCTGCTGTTAGCAGATCCAGTGGGATGCAGTTCCGGCTAGCTGCATGCGCGCTGCTGCGCGCAAGCTATGCGTGTCGGGGGGCGCGGCGGAGAGACGAGCGGCGACGGTACTGCGCACGGAGGAGGGAGCGGCAGGGCCAGAGGAGACTACGTAGAGTTGAAAGAGTGCGGCATCGGCTTCACTCGCCCACTGGCGGCGCCCACAGGGATGGATGGTAGTTTCCCCCCCGCCCGCCCCCTACAGTAGTGGCTACGCGTGGTTGAGGTGGCGAGGTTAGCTAACACCGTGCGAGCTGCTGAATTATGGACAAGGGGGAGAGAGAGAGAGAGAGAGAACAATCAAAAGAAATGTGTTGAAATTCATGCGTGCAGGCGTCGGCTATAGTTGCGAAATGCGCGCGTGACAGGCTGGGGCGCATGCCGGATGACGCTGGGTTGGAGGCTCTACTGGCAGCGGCCTCCTCGGCCAACGCTAGGGTGGCCGGCGGCGGTAGTTACCCTTCTTCTACCAATAAGCTCCCGCCCGATTCCCCCACTTCAAGAGCAGGGAGGTGAAGGTTAGTGGTGTGAGCAGTGTGTGGGACACTTACTCCTCCTCTTTCCATCCTCCTCTCCGTCGACCTCCGCCTTCTCTTCCCCCTCCCCCTCTTTCCTTCCTTCTCCTCCACCTCCTCCTCATCCCCCTCCCCCTCCTGCTCTTCCTCCGTCCCTCCTCCCCCTTCTCCATCTGATCCTTACCCCGTCCCTCCTGAGCTGCTGCTGCTGCTCCTCCTCCTCCTCCTCCTCCTCCTTCTTGCCATCTTCCTGCTTCCTCCTCCTCCTCCTCCTCCTGTTCCTCCACCCTGTCCCTCCCCCTCCTCCTCTACCCCTCCCTCCTCATGCTCCTTTGCTGCTGCTCCTGCTCCTGCTCCTGCTCCTCCTCCTCCTCCTCCTCCTCCTGCTTCTCCTCCTTGCGCCCACTCCTCCTGCTCGATTGGGAAGCCGCTGGCCGCGAACCTGTACGAGTACTTCGGACCTCAAGGGGGGGGCAATGGGCACGCCTGGGACTGGTGCCGCTCCGCCGCTTGGGCGTCTCTGCTTCTCGTCCGCGCTGACCCTCGTTTTGGCGGCGAGGGGGTGGAAGGGAAGGGCCTCCTCCCTCCCTCGTCGTTCACTCTCCCTCTCCATTCTCCCTCTCCATCCCTCCTCCCCCCCTCCTTTCCCCCCCCCGCCCCCCTTTCCCCGTCCCCCCTCTCCGTCCTCTCCTTCTCCCCCCTCCATCCTACCACCTCCTCCTCGCTCACTTCTTCCCCCCTTCCCCCTCCCCCCTCGCGCCCCCCAGGGGGAAAGGGGGGGGGGGGAGGGCGAGGAGACGGGGAGTGGAAGGTGGGGGGGAAGGAGGGATGGAGAGAGGGAGGGAGGGCGGGAGGAGAATACGGATTGATTATCCCGGCAAAACAACCTAACAGCGATGTGTAGGAGCATGTCTAGAAGCATTCCCCTTACGATTCAGATGAGAATTCAGTTGTAGAATTCTGCTGTTCTCGCAGTCGTAGTCGCATTCGCGATGACAGTCGCAGTGGCAACGGCAGTCGCAGTCACAGCCTCAGCCTCAGCCTGCCTCAGCCTGCCTCAGCCTCAGTCTGCCTCAGCCTCAGCCTCAGCCTGCTTCAGCCTCAACATCAGTCTGCCTTCAGCCTCGGCCTCAGCCTGCCTCAGCCTCAGCCTGCATCAAGCCTCAGCCTCAGCCTGCCTCATCATCAGCCTGCCTCAGCCTCAGCCTCAGCCTCAGCCTCAGCCTGCCTCAGCCTCAGCCTCAGCCTGCTTCAGCCTCAGCCTCAGTCTGCCTCAGCCTTCAGCCTCAGCCTGCCTCAGCCTCAGCCTCAGCCTCAGCCTCAGCCTGCCTCAGCCTCAGCCTCAGCCTCAGCCTCAGCCTCAGCCTCAGCCTGCCTCAGCCTCAGCCTCAGCCTCGGCCTCAGCCTCAGCCTGCCTCAGCCTCAGCCTCAGCCTCAGCCTGCCTCAGCCTCAGCCTCAGCCTGCTTCAGCCTCAGCCTCAGTCTGCCTTCAGCCTCGGCCTCAGCCTCAGCCTGCCTCAGCCTCAGCCTGCATCAGCCTCAGCCTCAGCCTCAGCCTGCCTCAGCATCAGCCTGCCTCAGCCTCAGCCTCAGCCTGCCTCAGCCTCAGCCTCAGCCTGCTCAGCCTCAGCCTCAGCCTCAGCCTCAGCCTCAGCCTGCCTCAGCCTCAGCCTGCCTCAGCCTCAGCCTGCCTCAGCCTCAGCCTCAGCCTCAGCCTCAGCCTCAGCCTCAGCCTCAGCCTCAGCCTCAGCCTCAGCCTGCCTCAGCCTCAGCCTCAGCCTCAGCCTGCTTCAGCCTCAGCCTCAGTCTGCCTTCAGCCTCGGCCTCAGCCTCAGCCTGCCTCAGCCTCAGCCTGCATCAGCCTCAGCCTCAGCCTCAGCCTGCCTCAGCATCAGCCTGCCTCAGCCTCAGCCTCAGCCTGCCTCAGCCTCAGCCTGCCTCAGCCTCAGCCTCTGCTTCAGCCTCAGCCTCAGTCTGCCTTCAGCCTCGGCCTCAGCCTCAGCCTCAGCCTCAGCCTCAGCCTCAGCCTGCCTCAGCATCAGCCTGCCTCAGCCTCAGCCTCAGCCTGCCTCAGCCTCAGCCTCAGCCTGCTTCAGCCTCAGCCTCAGTCTGCCTTCAGCCTCGGCCTCAGCCTCAGCCTGCCTCAGCCTCAGCCTGCATCAGCCTCAGCCTCAGCCTCAGCCTGCCTCAGCATCAGCCTGCCTCAGCCTCAGCCTCAGCCTGCCTCAGCCTCAGCCTCAGCCTGCTTCAGCCTCAGCCTCAGTCTGCCTTCAGCCTCGGCCTCAGCCTCAGCCTGCCTCAGCCTCAGCCTGCCTCAGCCTCAGCATCAGCCTGCCTCAGCATTCAAAATGTGGCCCGGGAATGGAGTTCTGGGAACTCGAAGAACACGAAGTGGCCTACAGTTGGCTCCGGGCATTCAAAATCATGCCCAGGAATGGAGTTCTGGGAACTCGAAGACCACGAAGTGGCCTACAGTTGGCTCCGGGCATTCAAAATCATGCCCGGGAATGGAGTTCTGGGAACTCGAAGACCACGAAGTGGCCTACAGTTGGCTCCGGGCATTCAAAATCATGCCCAGGAATGGAGTTCTGGGAACTCGAAGAGCACGAAGTGGCCTACAGTTCATTGGGAGTCTACGAAGTTTGTTACTGTTGGCTAAAAAATCCCTGGATTCCCGGGGCCACCCGTCCGGATCCCGCCCAGACCCCCCTGGGGAGTCATGATGCTCTCTTTTGACCCTACTAGAAGCCTATCAGTCTTCGCTGTTAGGTAAAAAGAAAAGGAGGGGAAGGAACAATAGGAGGAAGAAGACGGGGAGGAGGAGGAGGAGGAGGAGGAGGAGGAGGAGGAGGAGGAAGAGGAGGAAGAGGAGGAGGAGGAGGAGGATGAGGATGAAGAGGGGGAGGAGGAGAAGGAGGAAAAGGAGGAGGAGGAGGAGGAGAAGGAGGAGACGATGGCAGGAAGAGGAATAAGAAGAGGAAGACAACACTGTTGACGAGGAGGAACACGAATTTCGATTCTCACCTACGTGGCGTCTGTCTGTGATGCCCCCGGCGCCGCACGACACCTCGTAGAGGGGAAACACAGCAGAACAAAAACGCCCCTAGCAATGCCCAAAGCCCCCCCCTGAGCTCGGGGCACTCCGTGTACTTGCAGAACTTGCCCGCCGTCATGCCGAACGCCCTCATGATCCGCCCCCGGCGCTCCTCGAACGTGTGGTACGGCCAATCCGTGGTCGGGAAGAGCTTGTTGTCCGCGCCAGCTATCACGGGCACGTTCACGAGGCTCGAGATCTTATCGTACCTGTCCAAGAGATCATCGTACGTGCAGCCCCCGAAGGCCATGTCAGAATTGTCGACCAGGACCACCTCGGTCGTGCCGAGACCGCGCGCTGGCGTGGCAGACGTGGCTCCAGAGTGAACGATTGATGCTCAAGCTCCCTCCTCCTCCTCCTCCTCCTCCTCCTCCTCCTCCCTTCCTCCTCCTCCTCCTCCTCCTCCTCCTCCCTTCCTCCCTTCCTCCCTTCCTCCCTTCCTCCCTTCCTCCCTTCCTCCCTTCCTCCCTTCCTCCCTTCCTCCCTTCCTCCCTTCCTCCCTTCCTCCCTTCCTCCCTTCCTCCCTTCCTCCCTTCCTCCCTTCCTCCCTTCCTCCCTTCCTCGCCCTTCCTCCCTTCCTCCCTTCCTCCCTTCCTCCCTTCCTCCCTTCCTCCCTTCCTCCCTTCCTCCCTTCCTCCCTTCCTCCCTTCCTCCTTCCTCCCTTCCTCCCTTCCTCCCTTCCTCCCTTCCTCCCTTCCTCCCCCCTCCCCTCCTCCCTTCCTCCCTTCCTCCCTTCCTCCCTTCCTCCCTTCCTCCCTTCCTCCCTTCCTCCCTTCCTCCCTTCCTCCCTTCCTCCCTTCCTCCCTTCCTCCTCCTTCCCTCCTCCTTTCTTCCCTCCTCCTCCTCCTCCTCCGCCTCCTCCTCCTTCCCTCCTTCCATCCTTCCTTCCTTCCTTCCTTCCCTCCTTCCTTCGGAGCCGCTCGACGAAACCGCGCACCCGCGGCGCCGCGGCCGGCCCGGCCACCCGGGCACAGCTTCCCTCAGACCGCGGGCGGCACGCCTGCCGCGCCTGCTGCCCTCCCCACGGCCGGGGGTATGGAGGGTGACGCCCGACGCCCCTCCTCCTCCTCCTCCTGCTCCTCCTCCCCCTCCTCCTCCTCCTACTCCTCCTCCTCATCCTCCTCCTCCTCCTCCTCCTCCTCCTCCTCCTCTTCCTCCTCCTCCTCCCCTTCCCCCTCTTCCTCCTCCTCCTCCTCATCCTTCCACGGCCTCTCCACCACTCCCTCTTCCCCCTCCCCCTCCCCCTCCTCCTCCCCCTCCTCCTCCTCCTCCTCCTCCTCCTCCTCCTCCTCCTCCTCCCGCTGGTGCCGCTCCTCCCTCCCCTCCTCCTTCTCGCCTGCTTCAGCTGCAACTCCTCCGCCAGCTCTTCTCCTTCCTCACCTTCCTCTTCCTCCTCCTCCTGCCCGGGTCTGTCCTGTCCCTGTTTATCCAATACATCTTCCCCCTCATCCTGCCCTACCCCCCCCTCCGTTACCACCCCTCCTCTCGCACCTCTCCACCACCCCCCCCCGCTCGCTGCCGTTTCGCCGCCCGTTCCTGGCAGTGGTGATCTTCCTTGCCCTCCCCTTCTCTAGGCTGCCTGGCTGCCTCACCTGCCCTCCCTTCCCTCCCTGCCTCCTCGTCCTCTCTCCCTTCCTCCTCCCCTCGGATCCCTGTTCTTTGCTGGTGTGCGCTCCCACTCTACCACCCAATCGGCCGACAGCCAACCAATCCGAGGCTGGCCATCGCTCGGACGTCCATTGCCTGTGTTTTTTCGGTTTCGTGCGTGGTTTTTTCGCCAAATGATCAAGGATGCTCCTCGATGGTCCTCGCCGAAGAAAAAATGCACACGTCCGAGCGATGCCAAGGAGGGGGTCTCATCCGATCCGCAAGAAAAAAACAAATCAAAGCCACGCATTTTGATCTCGGCCTGCAGAAGTTCTCTGCCGCCGACGCGGCAAAAAGCGTGCGGCGCGAGTGGGCTGGGGCGCACACCCCGCGCGCGACAGGGCGAGATGCTGCCCTCGCGTCGGCGCCGCGCCCATTCTTCCAGAGATGGAGAGAGAGAGGGAGAGAGAGAGAGAGAGAGGGAGAGAGAGAGAGGGAGAGAGAGAGAGAGAGAGAGAGAGAGAGAAAAAAAGAGATAGGGGAGTTTTGAGCCCCCGCTGAGACGCGGCGCCCATTTCTCGCACGTCGCTTCGTCGACGCACGAGCGGACAAACATGTCGCTCTCGCCGCAGACTTCGAATGAAAGTGGCATTCCCGCCCTGGCGCGGCGCAAGTTCTTCGCACCCCAGTCTTCGGGGCCCCGCGCGGGCGGGTGACTTGTCGCCGTCTCCCAAGCTCGGCGCGCATTTCGCTCGAGAGTGGCATTTCCGTGCAAGCGGCCCCAGCGATACGCGAATTACCCTCCGCGAGCGGATGGCGTGTCGTTCCTCTCCGCGGGACGGGAGGCTCGGGAACGCTCGGGATGTTGCCGCTCGGGGACCTCGAGGTGGATAGCGTGCCGCACCGACGCGCGGTGGGCCAGAAGCGGCTCCCAGAGTTTCCGACCGTGCCTCTTTTCTATTTTTTTTGTGTGTGTGTTGTTGTTGTCGTTGCTGTTGCTGTTGCTGTTGCTGTTGCTGTTGCTGTTGTTGTTGTTGTTGTTGTTGTTGTTGTTGTTGTTGTTGGTGTTGGGCCTTTTTTATATTAGCGCATAGTTATGTTGTATTAGTTTTTTTTGTATGTTTTCGTTTTTTTCTTTAGTTCCTGTTTGTGTTATTGCTCCCCTTCTCTCCTTCGTTGTTTCTTTCTCTTTATGCTATCTTGTTTGTTGTCGTGTTTTCGTTTTCCTGTATTCTTTATATCTGTCTTGTTCCCCTCCTCCCCTCGCTTCTTGCCTCCCCCCCCTCCTGCAGCACTCCTCGGGCGGCCTCCTGCGGTCGGGGCGCCCGCCCGTCCCGGCGGGCCGCGCGGCGCGGGGGTCTTGCTTCGCCGCGCGGGCGGCCGCCCAGCGCCTCCCCCGCGGCTGCTCTCCGCGCGGCCAGAGGTCCTCCTCCTCCTCCTCCTCCTCCTCCTCCTCCTCCTCCTCCTCCTCCTCCTCCACCCTCCTCCTCCTCCCACCCTCCTCCTCCTCCTCCTCCTCCTCCTCCTCCTCCTCCTCCCCCTCGCCCCTCCCCCTCCCCCTCCTCCTCCTCCTCCTCCTCTCCTCCTCCTCCTCCTCCTCCTCCTCCTCCTCCTCCTCCTCCTCCTCCACCTCCTCCTCCCCTCCATCCTCCTCTGTCCCGCCTCTCTCCGCGAGGCCCCTCGCCCTGCCCTCCCGCCCGCACTCTCCCGCCCTCCCCTCCCCTCGCCGATCCCCATCCCCGCGGGCGTGGCCTTGGCCCCACGGGCGTGGCCCTCCCCTCCCCATCCCCGATCCCCGATCCCCATCCCCGATCCCCATCCCCGATCCCCATCCCCGCGGGCGTGGCCGATCTGCCACCCCAGATAGGGGATAGAGGCTGCTCCCCTCGGGTTTTCAAGGGGCCCGTGCCCCACGGGGGGCGTGTGGGATGGTGGGGCTGGGGCATCTTGGCCCGGGGGGGGACGGGGATGCGCTCAACGATGCTGAGGCGCGGGGGGCCCCTGCCCCCCAGCCTCCCGAAGAAGAGGGCCCTCTGGCGTCCGTCCCTCCCCCCAGTGCGAGGCCGGTGGGGTGCCGCGCGGGGTGGTCGACCCCTGGCAACCTCGCTGTGGGTGGGCTGCCTTGGCACGAAGAGAACGGGTCCTGAGGGGAACGGGTTCTGGATCCTGGGGGGGCTTCTCCCAGGGCCAGCTCGTCATCCCGACTTCTTTTCTGACAGCCCCGAAGGCCTTGGAAGACCAGGGGAAGCCCGAGAACGGCGAAACAACCTCAGGACCCGTTTCCCTCAGGACCCCTTTCCTTCATGGCGATTGCTGCGCGGTGGGCGTTCGATCCAGAGTGGATGCGGTGCTGGCCGGCATGGTTGTTCAGGCACGCCCAAGCCGAGGACGCGCCAGGCAGGACGCAAGGGGGGCCCAGGGCTAGGGCGGGGACCGAGGGCCAGGAGCGACACGGCCCGAGGCAAGGGGCCCAGCCCAGAGCCGACGCTCATCCTCGTCCTCGCCATCACCGTCCTCACTCCCCCCGTTGCTTCTCGCCTCCATGCCTGCCGTCTTCCCTCCCTCCTCGTCCTCCGCATTATCATCCTCTCCCTCCCTCCCTCCCTCTTTCCCTCCCTCTCTACCTCTCTTTTCCCCTCCCTCCCTCAGTCTCTCCTCCCTGTGCTGGTGCTGGAGTGCCTCCAACTCCCCGTTCCCCTGCGGATGCTGCCACCGCCAGTCCCGATCCTTCGCTCCTGCTCCTGATTATGCCGCCCCTCCTGACAATGCTGCTGCCGTCTATGCTGCTTCTCTTCCTCGCATGTCTCTGTTTTTCCTCCTTCACGCCCCCCTCACGTCTGCCTACCCTTCCCTCAGTACCCTGTCGCATGCGCATTGTTGTCTGGGAGGTGCCCATGCGAGTAGTCCCCAGCGAAAGCCCTTGGCACGGTCAGTACTATCGTTTCCTCGCACGCTGTGAAACTTTGCAGCTGTCTATTGCGGTGTAGCTCACCTCCTCCTCCTCCTCCTTTTCCTCCTCGCTCTGAGGTCGGTGCAGTGGCTGGCACCCAATGTCAGTGGCGAAACCAAGTGGCATCTCCTAGCTTCTCCTGCCGTCGGTCTAGGCCGATATAACGAAATCCAAACTTGTAGGTTGGCGTCTAGCAGCATGCGCTGTCTTCGGAGTGGGGGTCTGTAAGATCAAGGGGGAGAGATCACGGGCGAGTAAAGGATAGATGATACATTCGTTGTTTGGTGGTCAGTCCCGCAGAGTTAACCTGTAAACTCATCTGGCCTCACATACAGCACAACAAGTTCTGGAGGTGCCCAGGCGAAGCTCTAGACTACCGCACTCCTAATACCAAAGAGCTTGTATTCCTGACGGTCAGGGCCCCTCCTTTCTCCTTTCTCTCTATTTCCTCCTTCCTCGTCTCTCACCCACTCCCTGGGGCTACGCTCGGTTGGGACGAATCGATATCGACAACGCCTCGGACATGGGTCTGAGGGGTAGCGGATGGCCGGTACCGCCGCCACTCTTTAGAGCATCCACGCGAAACAACTAAGGTCATCCTCCATCTCTCCTCATCCGCCACCTCCATCACCGCCTCGTCCTCCTCCTCCCTGTCCTGCGCGGACATCTGAATAGCCCGCGCGCTGCTACTCTTAGCAGCACCCACCTCCTTCTCCTCCACCTTTGCTCTCCTCCCCTCCCCCCTCTCGCGCTCCCCCCCTGCTTTCTGCCCCCCCCCCCCCGCCAGTTCCCACCTCCCCAAGACGAGATCCCGTCTTGAACTGCCGTCAAGACTCCCTGTAAGTCGGGCCCATGCTCCCGAGACTCCCCCAGACGATTATCCCTCCCATCCCATCCCTCCTCTGCTGCTCGTCGCGCACGCGCCGCGCGCGGACTCCATGCCTTGGGGGGGGGGGGGGAGGATCGGCCCCCGAGGCGAGGGCGAGCTGCTCCGGCTGGCCCCCCGCGGTCAGCTCCATGACGCGCTCGTGGTAGGCATCCACCTCTGCGTCGGCGGCGGCAGCGGCCGCGAGGAGGAGGGGGGATGGAGGTAGGAAGGGAAGGGAGGAAGGAGGGAGGAGGATGGGGGGAGGAGTGGGGAGGGAGGTGGTGGAGGGGGGATGATGAGGAGGGATGGGGGATCAGGGAGGAGGAGGGAGGAGGACGCGGGAGGATGAGAAGGATGCGTGAGGGAGGGAGGAGGAGGAAGGAGCAATAGAGAGTAGGAGGAGGAAGACGGTGATGGTCACTGCGTAAGGGAAGCCGGCCGTGAGCAGACCAAAACGCATTACGACCACGATAGCGCCGACGACAACAACAATGACGACAACGACGGAGACGAGGTGCCGCCCGCAGCGGGCCCACCCTTCGAGGCTTGGTGCACGGCCGCATCGCTGGGCCGTGCTGCGGCCTTCCTGCTGGTGCACCGTGCTGCGGCCCCTCCTGCGAGGCTTGGTGCAAATGTGCTCCCCCCCAAACAAAGGCCACCCCGAGAGCATCAGCCAGACATTCCGTCTTTGCACCCTCAGGCCTTGCTGAGCCTGGGGGTACGTTTCGGCACCCCTTGCCCCAACCTCGTCAGGACCACCACTAAGGGAGAGGGCGGCGGTGACCAGCGCGTCCCAGAGCTGAGAAGCCCAAGGGAGGAGGAGGGATGAGGAGAGTGAAGGAAGAGGGGGAAGACAGGTGGCGGAGGAGGATGGGGAGACAGAGTTAGGGAAGAGAGAGAGAGAGAGAGAACTGAGAGGAGGATGAGAAGAAGGAGCAGGGGGCACGTGGATGATGATGATGCTGATGATGATGATGATGATGGTGAAGCTGCTGCTGATGATGATGATGACAATGATGATTCTGATGATGATGCTACTGAGTCTGATTCTGAACATGGTGTTGATGATGACAATGGCGATGATGAAGATGAGTAATCTTATGCTGATTATCGTGACGATGATGATGACGAGGCCATGGTCAGGATGCTGGGGGTGATGAGGTGATGGTGATGGTGATGATGATGGTGATGATGACGATTCGAATCATGTTGACGATTACGATGAAGCCGATGGTGGCTCCGACGCTGACGATGACGACAAGGAAGAGGAGGAGGAGGACGATGATGGTGATACTGATGATGGTGATACTTATGATGATGCTGATTATGATGCTGCTGATGATGATGGCGACGGTGATGGTGATGGTGATGATGAGATGCTGCTGATGATAATGATGCTGATGATGATGACGATGGTGCGTATAGTCATGATGATGCCGACCACGACGATGATGAAACTGATGATGCTGATGATGGTCCAGGAACCTCTGGGTGGCCGAGGTGATGATGATGACGATGACGATGACGATGACGATGATGATCATGATGATGATAATGCAGATGATGATGATGATGATTCAGATGCAGATGATGATGCTGCTGATGGCGATGATGATGACGATGACGATGACGATACTGATGATGAAGGTGATGATGATGATGCTGCTGCTGATGATGATGATGAGGATGACGATGTTGATGACGAGGATGAATCTGCTGCTGATGTTGATGAACCTGATGATGAAGACTGTGTTGGCGATGCAGATAACAATAAGGATAACGATGGTACTCGTGCTGATGAATACCTGTATGTGTATACATCGAAAGGGCAGGAGGAGGAGGAGGAGGAGGAGGAGGAGGAGGAGGAGGAGGAGGAGGTGGATGATGATAACTCGATATGAGGTTGAGGAGGAGGGGTGGTGCCAAAGCAGGCGGAGCGACACGCTATCCCAGAATCCCACCAGCCCTCTGGGCGTCGGTGGTCTAGAGAGTGTCCTCTTCCAACTCCCTTCTTCCCTTTCGGGGAGGGGTTTACTCCTCCCCCTACCCCCTCCCCTGGACCTGGACGGAGGGTTCCGCGGGTCGTTGGGGCGTCCAAGATGGCCCAAGACGGCTCCAAGAGCGAAAAGGCGAGAACGCAAAAAAACGTGGATTTCCCTAGGTTTTGGAAGGATTTTGGCCCCTTTTGGGGCCCAAGAGGCGATTCGAGGCACTCTAGAGGGGCAAGGCTGATTGACCCCCCCCTTCTTTGATAGATCTCCTCCAACATGTCCCCAAGAGCGCCCTGAAGGCTCCCAAGAGCGCCCCAAGAGCGCCCCAAGAGGGCCCCAAGAGGCCCCAAGAGGCGCCCAAGAGGCCTCCGAGAGGCTCCCAAAGACCCCCAAGAGGCCCCAAGAGGCTCCCCGAGATACGCAAGAGGCCCCCGGGACCGCCAAGAGGCCCCAAAGACTGCCCAAGAGGCCCCCAAGCTCGCCATTGTCCTCCTCCTCCTCTTTTTCTTCCACTTCCCTCCTCCCCCTCCCTCTTCTCCTCCTCCTCCTCCTCCTCCTCCTCCTCCTCCTCCTCCCCCTCTTCCTCCTCCTTCTCCTGCTCCTCCTTCTCGTCCTCCACTTCCTCGCCCTCCTCCATCTCCTCCTCCTCATCTTCCTCCTCCTCCTCCTCCCCCTCCTCCTCCTCCCCCTCCTCCTCCTGCTCCTCCTCCTGCTACTCCTCTTCCTCCTCCTACTCCGACGACGACGACTCCTCCTACCTCCTCCCCCTCTTGGGGTATATGGCGGCTACCCCGCCCTTTGTTCTTCTGCATGCTCCCCCGCTTCCCTCATCACCTCCACTCCCCTGGGACTCATTTCTGGACGGGCTGGTGGGGATACGCGAAGCGTCTAGAATTCCCGACCGTAAGGGTGTCCATCCGGAGGACATGGAGGAGTGGGAGGGGTGGGTGGTGGGGGGGCAAGTGAGGGGGGGAGCAGGAGAGGGAGGATGGGGAGGAGACGAGGAAGTGGAGAAGTGCGGGTTAGGGTGGTGATGATGCCGATGACCACGACGATGACGGTGGCGATGAAGACTGAAGAAGGAGGAGCGGCAGGCTGAGGAGGATATGGAGGGGGAGGAGGGGGGGGGAGCGGGCGGCAGGGATGATGATGGTGGAGGATGAGGTGAGAGAGGGAGGCAATCTCGGGAGCGTGGGTGGGGGGTTGGGGGAGTGGGGGGTTGGGGGAGTGGGGGCGGGCTGGCAGGGGAGGAGGGGAGGGAGAAATCATATCATCACCGCGCTCTCGTCCTCATCCTCCGCGTCCACTTCCTCCTCCTCCTCTCCCAGATCTCTCCTCCTCCAGCTCCTTCTCCGTTTCTTCCTCCACGTCCGATTCTCCTCTTCCTCGCGCGGCTTGCGCCCCTCCTCCTCCTCCTCCTCCTCCTGCTCCCTGTGGTGATGCCGGTGGTGCCGCCTCTCCTCATCCTCCGCCACCTCCTTCTCATCACTTCTCCTCCTGCCCCCCCTCTTTACCTTGGCACTGCGGCAACTCATCTTCTGCCTCTTCCTCCTTCTCGCCCTCCTCGTGCCGCCCCACGCGCTCATCCTGCCGCTGCCGCTTGTCCCTCGCCCCCACCTTCTCTTCCTCCTCCTCGCGCGCGAGCTGTGGGCGTCCACCTTCGTCTTGAAGCCGTACCACGTCTTGTTGAAGCACACGTTATGGATGGTCATAGTGGCGCCAACCCCCTGCACGTCAATTAGAGGAGGGCGGGTGTGAAGAAGGAAATTGAAGACGAGGGATGACGATGAGGATGACGCGGGAGATGACAGTTACAGACGAGGGCTATGATGCTGAGAAAGAAAAGTAAGATCAGACTGAGGATAATGATTGTGCGGATGAGGGGGGGAGGACGAGTGCTAGGATGAGGATGAGTATGTTTGGATGAAGATGCTGGGGTGTATGCGGTGTTTGGTGGTGTGGGTGCGGGGGGGGAGGCGGCGGGGGACGATGACGATGCAGGAGTGGAGAATGGAGGGCGACGACGTCACCGAATCCGAGATCGAGGACGAATGATGTTGCAAAAGCCTTGCGGCTAATTCCGCCGACCCTGGAAGATCCCGTCCGAAACAGAACATGCGGGAAGAGGCGCGGACAACAGTCCTCTTGGGATGTCTTGGGCCGCTGCAGTCGTTGACGCGTCGTGTGCTTGGAGCCTCGTGTGGGGTCGGCGGGGGCCTGCTGGTGGTCTCGAGGGCATTTCTGGGGGAAGGGCTCGACAAGTCAGTTTGGGCTCCCCCTCTTGTTTCTCTCTTGGGGGCCTCTTGGGCCCTCTTGGGGGGCCCTTTGGGCCGTCTTGGGGCCCTCTTTGGGGCGCGCGGGCCGTCTTGGGGCGACCTTGGGGGCCCCTTGGGCCATCTTGGGCAGCCTGAAACAGCGAGAAGCCAGAGAAGCGGTCAACAGCAGAAGAAACATCTGTGATCTTTGCCTCTTGGGGCCCTCAAGGGGCCCTCTTGGGGTCCTCTTGGAGCCCTCGTTGGGCGTCTTGGGAACCTCTCGGGCCGTCTTGAGGGGATGCTGGGCTGCGTGGGGGTGCCGTTGCACCCTTTTTGAGCACTCATGGAACGTCTCGGACCTAAATTGCCGAAAGAGAGCCAGACTAGCCCGAAGATTACCAAACAGGGGAAGGTGGCGAGTGCATTCTGACCGGGGACCCATCCCCCAGACCCACCCAGCCACCCCCCGCCCCTGGGACCTCCCCCAGTGGGGAAGGGATCAGATGGAAAGGGATCCAGCTCGAATCGACTAAGACCTGACTCGATTCACCTCGGGTTGGCGAACTTGGAGAGCCAAAGGTGGCCACCTGAAAGGGAGGACAAACTTCGACTCAAAGAACGTCTCCCAGGACCACCCTAGGACGACCGGCCATGAACTCCCCCTCGCACACGTCGACAGGGTCGGCGGATTTAGTAAACCGTGAAGTGTTACGGTGATGGCGAGGATGGGAAGTAGGAGGAAGATGACGACGTCGACGAGGCGGGCTAGGAAGATGAAGAGGGCGCCTTGTCTTCGTCGTCGTCCTCCTCCTTCTTCTTATTATTCTTATTCTACATTATCTTCCTCCCCCTATGACGGGGGGCCCTGAGGGAGGGAGGACGAGGCTGCTAACAATGGGAATGACGCTGACCACCACAGCGCCAACCCTTCGACGTCGGTAACGCCGACGACGACGAAGCAGAGGAAGACGACGCTATTTTTGAATAGAGACGTCAATGCCGACAGCGGCGCCTGCATGGGCCAACTCTCCACGTTGCTCTTCCTCGTCTCGCACGTGAGCACTGTGACCCGCCTCTCCGCGGAGCACAGGAAGTCGTCACCGCTGGAGGGGAGGGGTGGCGGAGGGGCAATGAGGGAAGTTGAGGAGGACGAATGGGGATGATGATGATGCTGGTGATGCTGCTGCTGATGATGATGATGATGCGGATGCTGATGATGATGATGGTGGTGATGATGATGCTGATGCTGCTGATGATGATAACGAAGATTCTGATGAGTACGATGCTGATCATGATGATGATGCTGCTGATAATGTTGATGCTGCCGATGATGACAACGATGACGATGATACTGCTGATGATGATGCTGCTGTTGCTGCTGATGATGATGATGGTACTGCTGCTGCTGATGACGATGACGCTGATGATGATGATGATGATGATGATGATGATGATGATGATGATGATGATGATGATGACGATGACTATGCTGCTGCTGCTGATGATGTTGATGATGCTGCTGATGATGATGTTGATGATGATGCTGATGAGGCTGCTGCTGCTGCTGCTGCTGCTGATGATGATGATGATGATGATGATGATGATGATGATGATGATGATGATGGGGAGGAAGAGGAGGAGGAGGAGGAGGCGGAGGAGGAGGACGAACAAAATGAGATGCGTAAGGAGGGTGATGGATGAGATGGGGGTGGAACGAGGAGTATGAGAAGGAAGGGAGGAGGAGGAGGACGAGGAGGATGAGGAGGAAAAGGATGAAGAGGATGACGAGTACGAAGAGGATGAAGAGGAGGAGGAGGAGGAGGAGGAGGAGGAGGAGGAGGAGGATGAGGATGAGGAGGAGGACGAAGAAGAGGAGGAGGAGGAGGAGGAGGAGGAGGAGGAGGAGGATAAGGAGGTTGAGAAGGAGGCGGAAGGCAGAGGAGGATGTACATGGGGATGCGAAGATAGGTTGGCATGGGCTGGTTATCGAGCGGGGGGAGTAGGATGAGGAACAGCATCAGCAGGAGTGGTGAGGAGGATAATTCGGATGAGAAACATGTAGAAGGATGAGCCCTGGGGTGGTGGTGGGGGAGGGGGAGAGATAAGGAGGAGAAGGGGAGGAGGATAAGGAGGATGGGGAGAGGAGGTGAGGAGGAAGGAGGGACAGAGAGAGGTGTGTGACAGGAGGTAGAAGAGGATGAGGATGAGGGGAACAAAAATAATGATAGTGCTGACGAGGAGGAAGATCAGGAGGAGCCTGGTCAAAGATACGGAGCCGTCCGCGTTGCTCTTCATCTCGATGCTGCTCGTCCCGCCTTGTGGCACCGAAGACATACGCCGATACCTGCCTGCTACGGACCCAGGCCAAGGGCAGGCCCTTCTCCTCCTTCTCCCTCTCCCTCGCCATCCTCGTCCTCCCTCTCTCCCCGCTACGTGTCTCCCTCCTCCTCTGCCTCATTCTCTCCTTTTCTCCCTCCTCCTCCCCCTCCTGCTCACTCACCTTCACCTCCACCTCCATCTCCGCCTCCTCAACCTCCGCCTCCTCCTCGTCCTTCTCCTCCTTCTCCTCCCTCGCTGCCTGCTCCTCGTACTTCCCTCCCTTCTTTTGCGCCCGGAGGCAAAAAGCAGAAGTGGCAGGGTACCTCTTTCTCCTCCTATTCCTCCTCCTCCTCCTCCTCCTTTCCTCCGCCTCCTCCTCCTTCTCCTCCTCCTCCTCCTCCTCCATTCCTTTCCTTGTTGAATGACTTCCGCCTGTCGCACCCCGAGACGCGTCGGTAGGGCGGGTCGGGCGTTTCGCCTGAGACTTCCTCACCATTTATGATCCTCAAGCTGAAACTGTGCAACAATTGGTATTTTCAGGGCGGGTGGTTTTCAAACTGTGGCTCTCGCCTTAGTGTCGCGCGCATTCGTGTTAAACGTTTGCAAGAGTTTCGCGGATGGAGGGCGGGTCGTTTTCAAATGTAGCTCTCGCCTTAGCGCCGCGCATATTCGTCCTCAAAATTCGCAACAATTTCACGGATGGCGGCCGGACCGTTTTCAAATGTGGCTCTCGCCTTTGCATCGCGCACACTCGTCTTAACATGCAGAAGAGTTTCACAGATGGAGGCCACTTCCTTTTCAACATGTGGATCTCGCCTTAGCTCCGCACAAATTCGTCTCAAGAATTTGCAGCAGCTTCAAGGGTTCGTATGGTTGACGTGCCAGAAATGGTGTTCTGGCATGACGTAGGACTGTCAGGGCGCAACAATTAAGTTTATTCGCGGTGTTGATTTTCCACGGCTTTCTGGCGCGATTCAGGATCGTCATGACGCAACCGTAACTTTGATTCGCGGTGTTGACGTCCCAAGAACGGTGTTCTTGCGCGGTTCAGGAATTTCAAACGGTTGTCTTCCAACGAGGCAATTCCTCCAGTGGAAGTGAATCCTGGTAGGGGCCTGTGACGAGAGAACTTGGAGGGAGGGTTCATTGCAACATCGTTGATGGGTCTTGGGTTTACGCTGGTCCTCCTCCTCCCCCCCCCTTTCACCCCGCACCGTCACCCCTTCTCGTCCCCCACGGTCTGCCCTTCCTCGTCGTCCTCCTCCTCCTCCTCCTCCTCCTCTTCCTCCTCCTCCTCTTCCCTCCTCCTCCTCCTCCTCCTCCTCCTCCTCCTCCGCGAGGCAGGGGAGGGCCAACAGCCGCCGAGGCTGCCGCCGTAGGGGACCCCTTCCCCCCCTCCCCCCCCGCGCGCTCTCGCGCCGTCCCCGACTTCCACGTAGCCGGGGCCGGTGGCGGGCTCCACCGACACGCGGCCGTCCTGGCCGCGCGGCGGCGACAGGAAGCAGCCGCAGCAGCATCGGTGGACTCGTCGTCTGTTCCGCGGCGTCGTGGTCGTCCTCTTCGCTGCTCGTCCTCCTGGTCATGCCCTCACTCACTGGCCCTCTCCTCTCCTCCTCTCTCCTCTCCTCTCCCGTCGTCCCCTCCCCTCCCCTATCCTCTCCTCTCCTCCCCTCCCCTCTCCTCTCCTTTCCTCTCCTCTCCTCTCCTCTCCTTTCATATCCTCTCATCTCCTTTCCCCTCCTCGCCTCTCCTCTCCTCTCCTCTCCTCCTCCTCCTCCTCCTGCTGCTGCTGCTGCTGCTCCTCTCCTCCTTCTCCGCCTCTTGTTGCTCTTTTCCCCGCTTGATCCTCTTCCCTTTCTCCATTCTCCTCCTCCTCCTCCGCCTCCCTCAATGTCGACCCTCTGACCTCTTCCACTGTAGCGCGTTGTGACCTAGGCGTATTCAGTCATGACGAGGAATCTGTGCGCTCATTCACTTCGTCTTCGTCGCCTTTGTATGCCTTTGTCGCCTCGTCACCGCTTGTCTCCGTCGCCGTCGCCGCCGCCGCCGCCGCCGTCGTCGCCGCCGCCGCCGCCGCCGTCGTCGCCGTCGTCGTCGTCGTCGTCGTCGTCGTCGTCGTCGTCGTCGTCGTCGTCGTCGTCGTCGTGTCGTCGTCCTCGGCGCCGCCCATCCTCGTCATCGTCGTTGCCCGTCCCTCTTGAGCACGCCGAGCAGCCTTTGTTTTATGAGCAGTTCATTGACGCTCCTTTGTCTGGTGCTGTTCGTGCACGTTTTGGGTCTGAGGTATATAATGAAGATTCTGGAGGCGAGGATGATCTGTTTGATAACGATGGCCGTTTCGCCCAGCGTGATGACCCGATGGTTACTGTTGCCGACGAAGGGGCCCTCATTAAGACTAACCAGTCTTATCTTGAGAGCCTTCGAAGTATTCCTGCCTCGGTTCGAAATCAGCAAGAGATTGTCCGTCTCCTGTCCGAGCTGGCAGTTGTCCGTGAGAAGAAGACGTCCATTCTCTCCATTCCTCAACAGCGTGCCCGTTTGGCCTAGCGAGTCCGTTGGTCTACTAGGAGGGTTGGGAAGGCTGAAGTTACTTTGGAACATATTGGGCAGGAGTTGTCAGACGTTCTTGCCAGGAAAGGTTCTTGGGAGGTCAAGGGGGAGCGTTTCCAGACAGAATGCGAACTGTGCCAGAGCCGTCTCGATTCTCTCCCAGTTCCAGAGCCTGTCGTTGAGCCAGAGTCCAGCGACTCGTCAGACGTTTGTAAGACCCTCCTCAGGAACCTCCCAAAATCCTCCAGACAGATCCCTGAGGTTGCTCGTGCCTTGGGACAGATGGTTGAGCTGTCTGCTGCGGTTCAGTGTATTCCTGCGTTGGATCGTCCTGTCGCTCGTCCTCATTGCTCGCCTTCTCGTTATGCGTCGGCAGCAGCGTCGCGGCAGGCAGCAAGTACACCAGCAATTGTAACAACAATCGCTATGGAAATCGACTCCCGTCCGGTACCTTCACGAGAACCAGCCGGGGCGCCTCGCAAGAAACCGTCTCTCGCTTCCAAGAAATGGTCAGATTCTTCCCCCAATGGTGGTGATGAGATACCTCCTGACAGTTGATGATTTGGATGATGCCACTACTTACGTTGCGGGGGCCTCGTCGGGCCCGTCTGGGCTTTGACCAGGGGAAGGGGCAATCAAATGTTGGTCATGGTCGGCACTCTTGGGTCCTGCTTTCAATCGATGTCACGAGCTGGGCAAATGCAGAGAATTATTTGGCTGCCCACACTCGCTCCTTTGATGCAATGGGTCTGCAGGAATTGTGTCGTTCCGCTGGGGGTCTTGATGCTGCTGCAAATCGTGCGCGCCGTCTAGGACTACATGCGCACATGCACCCATCCATACGTGCGTCTGATGGTGGATTGAGCTCTGGAGTTGCTCTGGTTTCTCAGTATTCCATCAGCTTTTCGGACACCCCCTTGGACTCCACTGTGGTCGTACCACACCCTGAACGGTGCATCATTAAGCTCTGGCACGGGTTGATAGACATGGGTGTATTTTGGTTGAATCCTTACTTGCACACTGGGGAAGGGTCAGCAGATCGGAATGCGTAGTTGCTCATGCAGGTGGCATCTGTTGTTCGTGCCATCGGCCCCCCTGCCTCGTATCAGCTGATTAGAATATGTCACCAGAAGAACTGGAGGCAACAGGTTTTCTAGAGCATGTGGGCGGCATTGTGATTGCTCCTAGTGGCAGCGCTTATGAGAGCGGTGGTGGATGCTCCAAGATTGATTATTCTGTCGTCCACCATGTCTTTCATGAAGCTACTTGTGAAGTTCTTTGCTCCCCTCTCATCCCTGAGCACCAGCCTGTCGCTCTGCGCATCGAGGGGCCCTATTGGGTACTCACCTTGCCCCCCCTCCTGGGATTGTTCTCCGCAGACGGCCGACAATATTGGTTCGTTTCCTGAGCTTGAGAAGCAGACACTTTTATAATTAAAGACGTCTGCGGCTGAGCTGATTGGCTTATATCACCTCCCCAACCCTGATGCGTACAAAGAGTGGGGTGATAATCCGACCACGATTCCGGTTTCGGTTGCATCGCTGTTTCCTGGAGGTGTTGTTTCTTCTTTCGAGGGCAAGTTATGGCGTTTTCTTGCAAATCGTATCGGAGGTCTCTAGTATCTCGCAGACAAGCACTCTAGGGGAGCTTTCTCAGCCGCGGCATCGCGCCTTAGGCGTTGCTACCCGTCCAAACGAGAGGGCCTCCCTCCCTCGGACTGGCGGTGGTGGCGCAGCTATGCGCGACGTCTTCGCCATCTCGATCTCGGCTCTCTTCTCTGGTTGAGGAATTCTTTTTCTGAAATGGCGGCAGCTTTGGAAAGGGCTGCCTCGGCCAAGCGTTATCAGAGTTGGTGCTCTTGGGCTGTTCGGTCGGTTCGAGAATGCGCGGGCTCCGCCGCGCGCCGATTAGTCGAGGCCACTGCGAATCGGAATGCATTCGACGTCATCCAGAACCCGTCCGTGGATGGCGCCCCATCGTGGCGCCGCTGCTCGTCGCTTGAAGGCGCGTGAGCAGTTCTGGCATGGAACCTGGGGGCCCATGCCGCTTGTGGAGCAGGGCTCCGGCCTCTGTGAGGACCTTTCCTTGCCCGCTGTTCTACCTGATGACCTTGCGTCCTTGCCTATGCCGCCCCTGGGGCGCTACCGCGAGACGTTTCGCAGATATCGGGCTCGTGCCTCTGTCGGAATGGACTGGGCTCATCCTCGTCACCGCGTGTGGCTTTCGGAGGGAGTCCCTGTTATCGCTGTTCAAACTTTGGGCGGCTATCCTACGTCTTGGGCGTTTTCTGATTGTCCTGGCCAAGTTTGTAATTAACTTATTACCCGGGCCAGATGGTGGCGAGCGAACGGTCGCGTTGTTCACCACTCTTGTGCGCGCCTTCACTCGACACTTTCGACCCGCGCATGGCATTGCATGGGCGCAGCGTTATACTCGACCGTCTGTATGCGGAGTGCGCAACCACTCTTGTCAACAGTGTGTACAAGTGGCGCATGAGTGTCTTGGCTGAGTACGCTGCGTCACGTGGTCTGTCCGTTTGGGCCCTCTTATCGGACATTAAGAAGGCCTTTGAGCAGGTTCGTCACCGCTGGCTCATCCAACGTTGCCAGCAGTTTCAGTTCAACCCCGCCCTCTTGAGAGTATTGCTGGGGTTGTACCGATCCCCGCGTATTCTTACTGTGCGCCGAATCGTCGGGTCATGGATGTCTGCTGCAATCGCTATTGTTGCTGGCTACTCGTTTGCAGATTTGTTCGCGCGCGTCGTGCTTGTGCCAGAGCTGGACTCCTCACTTCGTGTGCATCCAGCCTTGCACTTGGGATTGGTTGCCGATGACGTTCAGGTTTTGGGCGTGGGCTCTGAAGCTGAGGTGATGCGCGCGGGTCCAAATGCCACGCATCTTCTTCGAAGTCTTGAAAATAATGGAGATTCCTGTTGTAAGTGAAGAGTATTATAAAACACATATATTGATTATTAATGATACAATGTTTATTTTAAAATATTTGGATGGAAACATTGCCATTTCGCTAAATCAAAGATTTGTTTGTTTGTCTGTTTGCACTCTAGCGGTCACAATTCTGACTGGATTGTATAATAATTACACGTACAGATAGGTGAGAAAGTTGACATACCCTGCCCGCCTCCCCCTCTCCGAGCCCAAATGGGTGCTCCTTGCGTCGGGTGCGACCCTGGCCAGAGGATTCGCAGCCGAGACTCCCCGGCCTGGGGGTGCCGCACGTTTCTCCCGCAGGAGCTTGGGCATCGACTTTCACTCTCGTCGTGGGCGCCGCCCTCGTACTGTGCTGGGAGTCAGGTGTGCAGAAGGCAGCGCAGAGGGCTCGCCGTCTTGTTGGATTGCGGCGTGCAGGGGCTCAGGCCCAGAGCATCATCGATGCGAACATTCGTCCTGCGGTCACCTTCGGCATTGGTGTAGTGGGTTGAAGTACTGACCAGATTAAGCAATTCCGAAACGTATATCACGTTGGTCTTGGAATAGGTAAGCACCGATCCGTAACCGTGGATTTAGCCTTTCTAGGAGTGGCGGACCCAGCTTTAGACGCTCGCGCCGAAGTAGTCGTCTTTGGACTGTATCTAGCTATTGCCTTGGGGTATTATTGATCGGGTCTTGCAGGTGGCAATCAGCGCAGTCGCCTGTCAGACTCATTGGACTTCTCTCCAGGGCCCTGGTGCTATCTTGGTGGCTATCTTGCTCAGGATTTGATGGTCCTTTGAGTCCCCGACAATCTGGCATGCCGCATTGGGCGCCAGTCTAGATATTACGTCTACTTCCCCTCGTGAGATGGTTGCTTTAGTGAGTCGGGCAGCCCGCGTTTGGGCTTTGCAGCAGGCGTCTGACAGACACCCACTGTACCACCATCTTGCTGGACCCCCTTTCCTAAACCCCATCAGGGCCTTGCTAAGTAGGACCCCCCCGGGTTGGAGCGATCTCCAGCTTAGTGCTTTGCGTGCCTTCTTGCCAGGGGTTATTTATAGTTTAAGCGCCATTGTCCTCTGTGTGGTCTGATCCCTGTAAATCCGATCTTCCACACATTTATGAATGTGATGGTCTGTCAGATTTTCGGCGCTGGTTTGGTGCCTCGCCAGCCCTTAAGTCTTGTAGGGAACAATATAGGGACAACCCTGTCTGGACCTCAGCCCTGGTTCCTGACCCACGTTGTTCCTACTTCCTCCCCCTCCTCTCCCTGATCCTGTGTGGGAGGTCGCCCGTGAAGGCCCCCTCTTCTCCTCGCCTGCCTATGGCGACGGTTCAAGTATTTGTGGACCATCACCGCTCACATTATTGGCGGGATGGGGCGTGTGATCCTTTTCTGGACCTAGGATAAACGCCTCGGCCTATGGGGCATACCCATACATGGTCCAGGACGTCCCAGGTGCGGAGTTGTGTGCTTTCTACTTTTTCCTGTTCGCACGCTTCTCCCAGTCTTGAATATGAGTATGTCATTGATGTGCAGTATTTGACTGATAAGTGCCGGCTAGGTTTCGAGGCCACTGCCCACGGATGGGCTGTTCATGGCTCTCTGTGGAGGGAAGTCCACCGTTTTGCGTCAGACATGGGATATCACCTAATTCGTTTGACTAATATACGTTCCCACAACCGTGCCCTTGCGGGGGTACAGCATGAGAGAAATCACGAGGCCGACCGCGTGGCTAAACTAGGCGCAGGCTTCCATAATAAAGATCAGGTGATGTTGGATAGGGTCTGTCGTGCGAGAGTGCTTGCTACTTATGTCGCACAATACATCGGGCACTGTGTGGCTTGAATCTTCAAGCTGCCCGAGGATGTGTGGCAAGCTGATACTGACCCCCTGTCTTCTCTACCTACTCCCTGCTCCTCTCGGGTGCTCGGGAAGGGGCTCTGCATGGGCATTTCTGGGACCCCAGTATCGGTAGGTCGTTGTGCAAATTGCTGGTCCAGCTCTGTTTCCAAACAGCACCTGCTTAGAACCACTTGCACCAACCCCACGGGAGGTGGCCATGCTTTGCGCAGACTTTGTGATATAATTTTCTGCGACCGACGCGGTCGCTATAGCCAGAAACATGTGGTATACTTGAAGCATGGATGCAAGGGTCGTCCCCGCGCCAAGGGCACCATTGACAGGCTCAAACAAATGCGGGATGGACGCCGCCCTCGGACTCGTGAAGTTGTCGGTGAGGTCGTGCCCATCGACCAGACTAATATTGTTTATGCCTTTCCCCATCCGCATGATGTTTCCACCTTTTGTGAATTATGTTTCCCCGATTGGCTTCACGAAGCCCTTTGGTTGGTTATCGGAGGTGGATGGGAGATGGCTGGGGGGTGTGGTGGGAGGACCGTACGTTCTGGAAGCGTATTTCCCTGGTCGTTCTCCCCAGGACCTGGCATAGTCAGGGCGCAGTGCTCTGCCTGCGCGATGCTGGTCTCTTGGATATACCTCTCAGCATGTGTCTGTGTCTTCGTCTCCGCGCTCAGCTGCGCCCAGGCTCGCAAAGAGACAGAAGAAGACAACACTTCGCCCTGTCTCTTGCTTGCTTTCCTTATGCATCTCTCCCGTGCCGTAGTTGACTGGTCTGGCGAATTGCTGTTACACCCTGGGAACCCTGCGGCCCCCGCCGCAACCACGAGCGTCGAGCCGCGACGGAACCATACACCCGCAGCGCCTGGCTCGTGTTTGTGGTAATTTGTCTGTGCTACATTTTGTTCTGCGCCCAAGCTCGTCAAGAGACAAAAGAAGAACAACGCTTCGCTTCTTCTCTCTTGTTGATTGTTTATGCTCCTCTCCCGTGCTACTCCAGGAGAGGTCTGCATTGTACGGTCTGTGCCCTTGGAACCCTTGTAGCCCCCGCCGCAACCACGAGCGTCGAGCCGCGACGGAACCAGACACCCGTTGCGTCTGGCTCGTGTTTGTGGCAGCCTGTCTTTGTTATATGGTGGTGAGGGGAGGCGTTCAAAGTGAAGTGGAGGGTACTTGTACTTGCACCTGGAGCTGGCAGCGTGGCTGCCATTGAGGACCAAGGTTTAAATCCGTACCAAGAGACGGTACCAACAGTTTTTGCGTTGCTTGCTTGCTGCCCGTGGCCCTCGCGGTTTCGGTCCTTGTTTTGTCGGTCGGTCCTTTCGGTCGGCTTTGTCTCGGGTCCTTGGTCCGTCCCTCGTCCCTTTCGGCCTTCGGGCCCTTTGCCGTTCGTCGGCTTTGCAGGGAGCTGAGGCCAGTCGTCAGCCCGCGTCCAAATAAACATCCTTGCACCACTTTGCCCCCCACCCTAGCACCTACTAAAACGAGCCCCTTCTTCTCTCACGACCCTCGTCGTCGTCGTCGTCGTCGTCGTCGTCGTTTTCGTCGTCGTCGTTGCTGCCGTTGTCGTCGCCGCCCTCCTCGCTCTCGCCCTCGCCCTCGCCCTCGCCCTCGCCTTCGCCCTCGTCGTCGTCTTCGTCGTGGTCGTCGTCGTCGTCGTCCTCGTCGTCGTCAGTGTCGTTGTCGGTTTTGCCGTCGGCGTTGTCGCTGTCGTCGCAGACATCTTTGTCTTCATCGTCTCCGCCGCCGCCCCACTCGTCCGCCCGCCCCCATCAGGCTCCTCGTCGGTCTTCTCGGAGAACAGCTGGCCGTCGCCGCCCTCGGCCGCCCCGGCGACGAGGGAGCCGCTGGGAAGCAGGGACAGGAACGTCGCTCGGCCGGTCTGCAGGGCGACCAGGCCTTGCCGGGGCTTGGACGGCGGCGGCGGCTGAGGCGGCGGCGGCGGCGAGGGCGAGGGCGGCGGCGAGGGCGAGGGCTAGGGCGGCGGCGGCGATGGGGGCGAGGGCGGCTAGGTCGGCGGTGACGGGGGCGAAGAGGCCTTCTCCTCCTCCCTCTCCCCTTCTTGGCTCTCGCTGTCACCCTCCTCCCCCCTGCTCCCCTTCTCTCTTCCCTCCACTTCTTCCCTGTCCTCCCTTTCTTCGTTCGGCGGCGAGTTGCCCAGCTTCTCGTGATCAAAAGCGGGCGGAAACCGAAGAGCGAGGAAAACCGAATAGAGCCCGCGTGCGCGCGCGCCCCCGTACGGTGATATTCGGCGAGGGGGCCTCTTCCTCTCTCTCCTCCGCCTCATCTTTCTCCTCCTCCTCCTCCTCCTCCTCCTCAATTGCTTTGCAGTTTCCTTTAAAACGGAACTCCCGCCTGAATTACGGGCCCTTAGGGTGCTCGTCTTTCAAGGGGGGCTCTTGACCGCAACCGGAATGAATCAAAGCTTGTAAGGACTCATCAACAGGGGGCATGGGGCAGGAGGGTATATTTCAGCATCGCTGATACATCTTGGGTTTTCTCTGGCCCTCCTCCTCATCCTCCTTCTCCCTTGGTCCGTCCTCACCCTCCTCCTTCTCCCCCTCCTCCTCCTCTCCTCCTCCTTTTCATCCACTCCTTTTCCTTCTAAATAACTCCTCCCTGTCGCACCCCGAGGCCGGTCAAAAAGGGCGGGCCGGGCGTTTCGCCTGAGACTTCCTCACTCCTTATGACCCTGCAGCTTTAACGTTGGCAGCAGTTTCACATATGGAGGGCGGGCGGTTTTCAAAATGCGGCTCTCGTTCTAGCGCCGCGCGCATTCGTTGTCACAGTTTGCAAAAGTGTCACGGATTGAAGGCGGCCGGTTTTCAAAATGTGGCTGTCGCCGCAGCGCCGCGCGCATTCGTTATAACAATTTACAGAAGTTTCACGTTACAGAAGTTTCACGGATTCCGATGACCAACGTCCCGGAATTGGCGTTCTGGAAATATTCAGGATTATGAGGGTGAACTGCAAGGTTGGTTCACGGTGTTGAAATACCCACAACGGTGTTCTGGCACGATTCAAGATCGCCGAGACGTAACAGTCAAGTTTATCCGTGACGTTGGAATCCCGAACATGGTTTTTTAGTTCAAAACCGGTTGGGCGGCCCAACCAGATGCTTCGTCTAAGGCGAAGCCTACGTCCAACCCTGTTGTGTATCGTATTAGCGATAGTGCCAGAGGTAGAAGGGAGCCGCGTGAGCAGCGATGATACATCTCAAGAGTAAATGGTGGAACCTTTTCTGTCCCGATGTAAGGTAGCGGGCCGAGGTGTGGCCCGGTCAGATAGGTGGCTGGTCACTGGGCCAAAATGGCCGCGGACAAACGCCCGATGCATCTCGCCTTTGCCCTTCCTCCTTCAGAGTCGGGGTGGGAAAACACGAAGCGTGAGTCCGCTACCGGCCTTACTCAGCAAACCAAATCTTTTGCGCGCGAAAGGCGGCAGCCGGCGGGCTCAACCTAAGCAGGTTGATAGCAGTCCTCCAAGTTGTGGGCTGCTGCCCGTGTTTCAGCTGAGTAGCTCGAGTGGACTTGCAAGCGGTGGGGCCCACAGTGCGCGTCAACAAGATGGACGACGGGCTTGCCAGCATGCGTGTGTCCATGCCCTAGCAGGTTTGCCCCGCGAATGTTATGGCCTTTGACTTCGTTATCGGCGTCGCCGTTCAGGCGATGGTAGAAGGAGTCGCTATGCAGATCGACCTCGCCCGTTGGTATCACCGCTTGATAGGCGATCTTTTCAGGGCAGGCCTGCAGCTTCCCGGTAATCGCGTTAAGTCGTCGCACTTGCATGTTGGTCGGTTCTTGGGCGTGTTGTAGTGATGCAACATATGCAAGTCGCCGCGCTTGTGTGATACTGGCGTAAGCCAGAGCGCCTCTGAGGCTGGCGAACATATCAGTGACCATCCTCGATGCCTTAGCCTCAGCATCTGCGCCCGTGAGTTCATGATGCTGGATAGGGCGGAGCTGTTTTCTGTTCCCATCTTTGTCAAGGGTAACATTGCCGTCGCTGTCCTTAACAGATCTCACAGCGCAGTTGCTATATATATATATATATATATATATATATATATATATATATATAAGTGCTTTTTCCCAACAACTTCCCTCGGCGCACTTGGCGCGCTTGTCGATGGTGTCCTCGGTGCCGGCCATGTTTATATCATCGACATGTTTGGCGGTGAGAAAATTGGGGCTCGTCTCTACGGGTCGTTTCAGCGAGCTCTTGACGCGTAAGTCCCTTCAAACAAATCCATGTTGATGTCGGCGGGGTCCACTGCGCCCTGCACGCTGCCGCGCTGGCGAGTAATCGCTGGCTTGACCACCGCGCCGTTCCTGAGAACGTTTCTACGTCGAAGGCTTCGAGGCCCATGGAACCCAAAACCACCGGGCGTAACCTGATGGCGCGTTCCATCTCGCCCATTTCGTCCTTGACGAACTTCCGTTTATATGCGTATCTCGAAGTCATGATGTTTGACGCCTTGGATATGTCTTGTAACACGTATTGTCAAGCCATGTCTTGAGTTCAGTATATAGGGCTTTCGATGCCTTGACTGGGTTTGCCTGAATGTCTGCCTTCGTGAGTGGGTCGTCCTCCTTGACGACTGCAGATCGCGTGGCTGCAGCGGGCTCATATGCTCGCATCGTAGTGACACGGTCGAAGTCCAATATCTTATGTTGCTGTTCGAATAGGACGTTCTTCGACATTTTTGCCGTAAAGCAGAATTCTACATATTGTCTGTGCTCGACGGAGTCCAATCCCTAAGTGTCGCCTTCGCCCGTGGAACACAGTGGGACGTGATATGTCTCAGTTGTGTAAATGTCTCGTGGGTTGCCCTACGTAGGCAAGTGCCCTTGCTGTTCTTCAGCTGCGGACGAGCGCATTGCTATCATAAACCATCTGTGCGGGTACAGTGTAGAGATCATCCACTGGAATTGCCACCGGCAGCTTTCTTTCGTCCTGTAGTTCCGTTCGCCACACTTCCATCATGTGTGCCTCGACGTCCGCCTCCGATTCCTCATGGATTGTGGGGCGCCGTCCGTCTTCCTGTTGTGGTTTGGCTTCTGGGGCCTCCCTGGCATCGCTGCCTTGTGTTGGTATGTCTGCCAGCTCATCGAGCTTCGTCATGTCTTGATCGAAGCGCGCTTGAGGTTTGGTGGACTTCAAGCACTGGGTGATTCTAAGAAGTGTGCAGATCCAATGTTGTCTTGAATGTTTAGGGCAGTACCTTCAGCTTCATAGTAATGGAAACCTGGGTTCACGTCGTTGTCATTGTGCACCAGCGTACAACTGTCAGCATACGTTACCGTAGGTAGCTTACGAGTGCTCTTAGCGAACCTAACAGAAACAACGTCTTCGATGCGGACAACGTTCCTGATGAGGTACTGGGGGGCTAAATGTATTTTTGGAAATAATCGGATCGCGCTCGTCATCTGGAGTGCTCCCTTTTTGGTCAGGAGGTATCCGGAGTTCATGGCAGGTCGCCCCGCAGGTAGACTGGCTATGAATGTCAACGCAGTCCGTAATGCTGTGTTGTCCGAGCCAATCTCTCGAGTGATCAGAGCCTCGCGATGTCCCGCTCCCACGATAACTTGGCCCCTGTCAGGATCGTTCCTCGCAGCCGGGAAGGGTCCGTTCCAGCCGCCCCAGTCGTCTTTCGTAGTTGTGGGGCGCTGGTCGTCAACTAGATCTCATTCGTTGGAATAATGCTGCTGACCAGCGATGGTCGTCATAATCCGTAGTGCGCAGTTCGTCTTTGCTATTGCAGTGGCTTGTGTAATAGCCTCAGTGCTTGCCGGCGGATGGTCTGTTCTCGAGTATGATCGGATGTCTCCGTTGGTTGTTCGTGATCTAGAACAGGCAAGTCAGGTGACATTGCTGGTTGTCGGCCAGACAGTGCGCTGAATGGAGATACCTCGTTGAAGAAGGTAAACGTCTTGGTGGCAAACAGAGCCTCATGCAATCGTCGGGTGAACACAGGTGGTATGTCTAACTTACTGAGTTCAGCCTCCGTGACACGAAGTAGGTGTAGGAGTATGCCATTTCTGGCTTCAATGGTAGTAGCGTGTTGTCCACGCGTGCGTATCCTTAGCTCAGTGCCCCTTGCCTTAATGACTGCCTTTGCGGTGCCATTATTAAGAGCACCCTCTCCGTCTTAGTATCATACTTTGGCAGGTCCGAATTGCATCCAGCACTAATGGTGCGCATCTAGGATGCTGGTCATAGTTCTGTCTGGTATCTCGATTCCAGCGCCGCATCCAATGCAGCGATCGATTCTGTGAAATACCTGATGCTCCTGTTTGTAAAACATTAGGTCGCATTCGACCACATGGTTGAAATTTGCCAGGTCGTGCGGCAGACGACGTTCTAATATGCCCAGGCTTTTCCCGAGGCCTGCGCTCCCAGCATGTGTCACAGACGCTTCTTATCAGGTTTAGCCTAACACTATCCAGACCAGCCTTAGTCAAGATGAGTCTCATCTTAGGCTCCTCGGCGTGGAACCATCGCATATGTAGTTTTCGCAGGTCGCGTGTAACTGCGCTTGGGCCAAGGCTACGCAAGTTAGGTAAGCTGATCTGTGCGTCAAACCTTGACCAGTCTGGAAGTCTTGGACGGGCAGCAGGGTCACCCGCAGGTGGCGGTGGAGGTGGATCACCTCCCTGTTGTCGTCCACGTCTGGCTACTACTTGTTGTAGTCGTCTGTGGTCGTCCGAGCTGCCGGCGCCGGCTCTGCAGCATGTCTGCCTACTGTAAAGTCGTGGCTGCTGGCGCCTGCTGTTGGTCCAGCTCTGATGCTGGGCTTCGGATCTCGTGGCCGCGCAACTTGTTTGGCGGCTGGCACCTCGGAGCCAGCGGCCGCCGTATGTGGTGGAGCGTTGGAAGCAATTGCCGCCGCAGATGGTGGGGCTGGCGTTTCAGCAGGGGCTGGAGGCCTCTGCCCGTGGTTGTCAGGCAGCTTCCACGGCTTGGCAAATTCGCATTTGCCAGGTGTAAATAAGTGGCCAAGCTTAGCCTTTCCATCGTTCTTTTGGCAGTTCGGACAGTCCCAGTAATCATCCTTTTTGTCGTACCACCTACAGTGGTAAGGGTTCCTGCTGTGTGATGGGTAGTGCACGTTGAAGCTGTCATCACATGCAGAGCAACCCCATCCTCCTGATGGTGGTTGCACGATACGTCCGTTAGGATGTCGAAGAATCGCTGGGTCATCCGAGTCGAACCCGCGTGCGTTCGTGACAAGAACAGGTGACGTATGAGGATGATCGTGACTGGTATAGCGGTTAACCGCGAACATGTCATGTGCAATTTGAACAGCCCCAACGAAGAGGGATTGCATCTTCGGAGTATACTGTGCTGCCTTGGCCAAGTTGTGACAGACCGTGGCATGTTGGTGGTGGCCAGTGCACCGTTTGTTGTCAGAGGGTGGCAGTAGCGAGCGGTGGTTGGCCATTATTTCAATGGATTTGCGTATTAGTACGCCATGGGAGTCACGGAGGCCCGTAGTATACTGGTCTATGCTGATCTTGCGAGTGCCTTCGCGCTTAGCTGGTGTCGTTCATGGCGGTATTCCATCCGCCCAAGTACCCACTGCCCTTCCACATAACTTGAGGTGTGGAAGATCTTTTTGTAATGCTCATGCGACGTGCTATATTTGACCTTTGCGTGGAAGTAGAAGGGTAATCCAATAGTTCTGCAGTGAGATTTTAAGATTCCTCTCTTCGCAAAACATGCATCCAGGTAATGCATTGCTGCGTCCTGGACTTCCTTGTTTCCAAGCTCAACGTAAGAGCGTTTGTCGAGGCTGCCCCCTGAGGATAGACCGCGGCTACATGCTAATTTTGATATTCCCCCGTTACCTCCGCATAATTCCAGCACGTCTATCTCGTCGTTTCGTCCGTAGCACAAGGTTGGGATTACAGAAAACACATCGGCATGCGTGTCCGCAGGTTAACCCCGCTGGTGATGCAATGCAGATTTCCTCGTCCTCATCACTGTCGGGGCCCAGGGGGCCATCAGTGTTGTATGCTCCACATCCAAAGCCCTTGAGGTCCTCTCCGCAATCGTCATTGCCGTCTTCGACCTCTCTGGGTATCTCGCGTGGTTCGATGCCGGCGTCTTCGTCAGCTTTGTGCTTTCCTTTCTGTTTTTCTGGGCATCAATAGGTCGTGCTTTTTGTTGTTGCTCATTGTCGGGTATGGTAAGTGTCGGGAACTCTGGAATGGGGGGTGGCGCGCGGCCGCGCTCAGTTGAGGGGGGGGGGGGGGGGGCAGATGATCGCCATCGACGATCGAACCCTTTCTGGGGCGTGGTCGCTGCCCCTCATTGCAGAGCAGAGTTGGGGCCAGAGGCTCCCAGTACAGTCGAGCACTGATGTTAGTCACTCCACTCGGCGATGGAGCTATCCAGTTGTATCCGATAGGTTGATCCTCAACCTTGACATCCTGTGTGATAGTATTGTCGTCAAGGTTCGTCGTTACCCGACGTGCCACATGGTCCCATTGAAGGCCATTCTTAGGAGACCGGCCGGAAGTCCGAGCTCTTTTACCTATTCGAGTGTGTACGCTGAGATGTACAGCACTTTCATCGTTTCCTTGTGCTTTCTGTGCATCTATTTGGTTAATCGGTCGTGCAGTCATGATAGCGGTGGTCTTGTTCCGCCAATCCGCCCTCTGGGCGCCCTGGCCGTGCCAGTCTAATTCATGTTCTGCTCTTTCGGCAAGTTTCCCCGCAACTCGGCGCGTGCATTTCCATGGGTTAACTGGAATGCGCGTGCATGTCGTTGCCACCTGTGAGTGCGAACTACTCGGCAAACGACTCGAGCGATCGACCTTGAGGCCGACATGTCAACATCGCATTCGCATGACTTGCGGGCCTAAGTCTTCAATGATATCGCGCATGGGTCCTGACATCCAAAGATAGACTGGGGCGCCCATAAGCGCCATGCGCGTGCGTAGGGCGCGAGCTTTGACCATGTTCTGGATGCGCTGATCGTGGGGCCCCGCCCGCTTACCAGGCAATCGCGCATGCCAATCAGCGGGCGTTGCCACCCATGGCAGTTGATAGTCTCCCGACAATAGACTACCCAAGTACTGTGTGCCCGTGGAGGTCATGACATCTGTGCGCGTGATGCGATCGCACATGTATCCACGGGCTCGGAGTTCAGCGCAAGCGCTCGTATATCCTCGAAGACAAGAGCACGATAATGATATTGATGAGATGAGCGATCTTTTCTTGCAGCGGCCTCGCAGCGGGTCCCGCAGCTGTCCCGGGCGCGCGCGGCCGGCGCCGGGGAAAAGTATGCAGGTGCCCCCACGCCTGTAGACAGCGCCTCAGGTGTCGGCCTGTCCAGGCAAGCGCGCGCGGCCGTAGCGCGCGCCTGCCCCCATTCACTCACTTTCGAGCGTGGGGGGCGTCCACGCGGCCACCTGGCTCGGGTCAGTGTCTGGGCTGTGCGCCACGGAGCCGCCCGGTGAAATCGGCGACGCGCTGCTCGAGGTATACACGTCGAATCTCTCGGCAGCGCCGCTCGATGCAGCAGGTTGCCCCGCGGTCGCAGGCTGGTCCGCGCGGCTGTCCGGTGGCGTCCACTTGGTGCCCTCGTCGTAGATGGCCTGGTAAACCTTCGCCTGCAAGGCCCTCACGGCGAAATCCAGATCCATGACCGTAGGCTTGCTGCCATTTGCGATATTACTCAGCCACCAGGTCTTCAGGGTGTGGCCTGCCATGGCCTGGATCGCGAATGCCACTGCCTCCTCGTTGATGCTGTGGCTAATGCCCCTGGTGTTCTGGGACATCGTAAACGTATGAGCATCCATAGGGGCAGGTAACCCCGCGCTGCTTGAAGCAGGTTGCCCCGCAACCGGCTCTGTGTCGACAATATCCTCGATGACGTGCCGCATGGGTGTCCCCTCGGATCTGGGATTGGCCGTAATGGCGAATGCTGTAGCTCCATCGGCCCCCGTTGCCACGTCGCACTCGTCGACCTTGGTCGCTAGGTGTCCTGATGGTGTTTTTGCTAAGTCAATCACCTTAGCGCTTTTTCCAAGGATGAGCCTGTACATATCCGCGCCTGGGATGACCATCTTTTCGTTGCCTTTCTTACGGATTTGGGTGGCCCGCATGTTTGCCATGCTCCTCGGGCCCAGGATTGCGGGCAAGTTCTCGCCTGATCCCTCGGCGGCGTTGGCTGAATCGGTGTCCAGCTTGGCGATGGCAGGTTGCCCCGCAGGGTGGTCCCCTATATGTGCAGGCAATTTTGTAATGCCTTGATGACCTGCGTACTGCAGTTCCAGCGCCCACTCCAGTCACGTACAGTGGTCTGCCCAGGCTCAATCTCGTTATATCGTGACCGTGGGAGCGCGAAGCTCGCTCAAATGTCTGAGCAGTTTTCAGACCAATGCTGTTTATGTTGCTACCAGTGTCCAGCAATATAGTCAACATCTCATCGGCCATGGTCCCGCTATTCGCTGCTAGGGCCAACTCATGACGATCCCCTAATATGCCCTGCACGGTGGACACTGTTGCGCCGTGCGTGCCCATGAGGCGCCTTTGATCCACTGCCGACACGCTCCTCGTTATAAAAGTGAATGCGCTCATGTATGCCCGGTGGTCCTCCTCTGTGATTGGATATTGCTGGATAATCCAATCAGACGGGTATTCATCAGATCGGAAGGGGTACTGCGCGTCAGTGGGATGTTCTCAAAGGTGTCCTCGTCGGCACGCACTGCGTTCTGGCCGTCCGTGTTGACCATCGGCACCGTGTGCAGCATGTCGCGCTCGGACATGGCACTGGCGCCACTGCGCGCGCTGACTGGGCTGTCAGTCCGACGTGAGCGTAGCGGGTTATCCCGCATTCTGCCGTGCGGCGTGTTAGCTCTTCCATGCGCCTGAGCCACGCTTATTCAGGAAACCCCGCCGGTGTCGATGTAGCAGGTGTCCCATCGGAAGCAACTGGCTCAGCTATCAGCGGCATCTGCGTGTCTGCGGTGGGCGTCGTTGCTGATGGGTTTGGTCATGTGTATGGCGGTGCAGCAGGTTGCCCCGCAGGTGCCGCAGGTGTCCCCGCTGGCGCTGTAGACCTGGCCATCGTGGCCGTGATCCTAACAATTCTTTACGACGGTCCCTGAGTTCATTAGCCCCGCGGAGTATCCTCGCGTCGGTTCTCGGCATCTGGTCCACCCGCAGGGGCGCAGTGAAACTCAGCTGTGATAAGTCCCGCGCCTCGGCATGCGGCGCGCGGTGCCACGTTGGGGGCGCCCGTCCGGCTGTCGGCCCACATGTGACTGAGCCACTCGGTTCCAACAGACTGCGTGGAAGATGTGGCCGCGTTGGAGCCTCCATACCTTATCGCGGTATGCAAACTCTTCAAGACAAACAAAACATTTCGTGAAGTCACCGTCATTAATGATCGGTGGCGTAGCTGATGGCCTTGTGCGCATTTGCCGCTCGAATGTGGTCTCGCCCGTTGCGTGGCGGCTCGGCAGGGCTAGTTGGCATAGTAGCAGGTGGCCCCGCAGCTACGAACCCCATGGCAAGCTGTGCTGAGAGACCCATAGCAGGTTGCCCCGCGCGATTCATCATGTCGCGCGCTGGCCGCGCCTGATTGCGCTGCTCGCGCGCGCTGTGCTGAGAAATGTGCCTGCTGCGCCCCATGTATGGCCAATATTTCAGGCAGCAGCTCTCCCGGCGATGCAGGTAACGTCAGCTCTGGACCGTGCGGAGTAACGTCTTGGTCCATTGGGGGCGCAGGGTGCCCGTGGTGCGGTGCCTAGGCGGGACTGCCAGCCTCGTATCCCGCTCCCCTAGTGAGCTGAGACCTGTAAATGTCGCCCGCTGTAGCCCTGGCGCAGGGGTTTTCCAGTTGATTCCTGACCCGAGGCACCCCCTGCGCGTAGTAGTCAGGGGACATTGCTGAATCCATCTGTGGTGCCACTGGCCTATTGGCCGCTGTCGGGTCACAAGTTGGGTGGCTGAAAATCGCAGGTATGTATCCATGCCGATTCGGATGGTTCGGCGACGGATTTGCGACCGGCACATGCTCCCAGGGTGGAGTCCAGGTGTACTTTGGCAGGTCAATTCCATCCCGCCGCATGCTCTCCATCGCCTCCTGCATCTGTCTGTGCATCCACTGCTGCTGTCCCAGCGTGCGGTCGGCCCTCTGGGCCGCCTCCGCTGCGGGCCGCATGTTGCCGTGCTGGTCCATGATCACTGGCTGCCACGTCGGCGCACTTGGTGGTGCTCCAGCATGTGGGAATGCAAACGGTGATGTGGCCTGTAAGGCCTGGTGAAGCTGTGGATCCATCCCCATACTCTGGAGTCTGGCCTGTAGGATGTTGGTGCAACCGACACTCTGTGGAGTGCCAAACGGAGTAGTGGGCCCACGCATAGGCGCAAATACAACAGGTTGCCCCGCGGGAGTTGGCAGCTGCTGTGCCTGAGTGCGCCGCGGGTCGTTGGCGAAGAGCCCTATTGTTTGGCGTTCCATCATCACTGGGTGATGCCCGACGCGTCCTCGCTCTGGGCCTGTTTCCAATATCCATGGGGGCTATCTGCAGGTATCCCCGCTGGATTCACCTCTGGTAGCATGAAAACCGATGCGTGATGTATCTCTTTTGTGGATGAATTTAGCGTGGGTGCACGCAGGTTGAAGGGTGTATCTGGAGTGATCCATGCCTTCAGAATGGATGGGGTCATATAGACGTTCGTACCAGTCGTGCGGTACAGGCCCGTGCATGTTACCCCGCTGAGCTTCGGCGTGCAGATCATTGACCCAAACTTGTCCAACTCTGCAATGTCTGCATTCATCCTTGTTGTCCTAGATACCGATAAGCTGGACAAGGGAGCTCGCCGGGATGCGACCCCTCACCCCCGAAATCATAATGAGATCGTTGGCGGATCGCCAGACTGGAATACCACTTTGAATCCGGTTCTTGAGGCTCACTAATATCAGCACCTCGTCGTCCGCCCGTATGCCCGACTGGATGCGCTTATCTTCGGGCAGCTATGGGCATCCATGAACCACATGTCTACCTGAGTCCCACTTGGGTCTGTCTTCGCTTCGGCACGACATACCGACATTCAGTATGCTCGGGATGTGCCTCCATTGAGTCCCGTGTATGAAGTAGCGTGGTGATCCAGCCTCGATCAGATCTGGCACACGCGAATGCAATGATTCTGGGCACTTAATGTCTGGACTGCTGTGCGCATTGCTGGGCCGCAGATAACAGGTCGGGCAGGTTTCCCCGCGGGGGATCGTGTTCTTCACCTGGGGCCCGTATTTCTGCATCCCAGTGCCGTGCTGCGGTTGACCATTTCGCACATTTTCAGTACTGCTAGTGCTTGGTATGCCCAATGCTTGGACTTGATGCAGTGCTCGACGACGTCCAGGTGCTTCTTATGACAGTTTTCGCAGCTTTCTGGTGGCCAGTTTGCCAGTAAATCACTGAGGCATATCCAATCATCGAACTCGTCATATAACCGCACCTGTGAACCTACACGAAAGGCTGTCGTTGCGAAATGGCTTGTGCCGGGTGGCTGTAGTGAGCCACTCCGAGCAGCAACGCTCTTCATTCTCGTTCGGCATCCGCGTTGACAGGTTCTCTTTCCAGAGTGTCGGCCTCGATGCTTCTGTTTCACCTATGTAGGTGAGGGCTGGCTCTTTGCGTCGTCGCTTACGGACGTGTTGGCGTTCGACAGTTGCATCAGTCACGCGCGTTGCCGTGCGTGCAATTGGGCGCTGTATTACTCAGTATCGGCTCGAAGCATCACCGGCTGTACCTTTATATGACGGGTTAGCTGGCATCTGAGCTGCAGTGCCAAGTGTTTCCCGATAAAGCCTGCTTCACTCGTTCATTTCAAGGGCGTTAGCAGGTTGCCCCGCAGATGCAGATGCAGCGGGTGTCCCCGCAGATGCAGGGTGACCCCGCGCTTCCAGATGGGTCCTTCTCCTTTTTGCGGATGTCCTTGTGCTGGCACCTGCTCGCCTTTGGAGCTCCTGATGCCTGGGATGCGGTCTGGAGTGTTTTCCTTTCCGCATCGGGCTGCGAGGCATGATGCACTGTTGAGCCGCGCAGCGAAGGTGGCCAGCCAGCTCCACGATGCGTCCTGCCAGGAGTGGCGCCGCGTGACGCAACGGGCTCCTTCGGCATGGGCGCGCTGCTGCCCTGGAGCGCTGCCGCCGCGGCTGCCGCAGCCGGCCCCCTGGAGTGCGTTCTACGGGTAGGTTTCCCCGCGGGCCCCCCGTCAGATCACTTCGCCGTGTTTCTTCCGGGGTCGGCCTCTGCTGAGCTGGTGCGCTTCTTCGACCTAGGTGACCTCGGCAAGCTTGAACATGGAGAAAGATCTGCGGCCTTCGGAGAGCGCTTCGGGGGCTCCGGGGGCTCGTCTGCTTTCTCAGCGGGTCTTCCTGCATCAGCGGGCGCAGCAGGTTTCCCCGCGCTCTTTCGTGAAGAGCTGTCTGACGGAGGCTTCCGCCCACGTCGGTAGATCCTCGTGTTCTCGATCTTGGCATTCTTTTCGCAATCCAAATTATACCTTCCATTGGGCAGCGTGCCTCGTACTGAAGTAACTATGCACCCAACGCCTTTGCTGTGATGCACCGCGGTGTCGCCGTAGCTGGCGGGTAACGCCGGTTGTCCTGGTCTTAATTGGCACCTTCGTTAGAAGAAACAGGTTCCCCCGCAGCGGAGGCCGCTGGTGCATCGCGTCAGGCCTCGTGGCGCCCCCGATTGCAGCGCTTAAATCGGTGCTCCGCATCCAGATTTCCCAATCCTTCTCAACGAATCCTGCCTGGACTGTATCTAGCGGCTTGTAGTCCGTCTTGGTCAGGTGCGTGTTACTGGGTTTGCAGCTTGGGCCCACCTTGCGGCCTTCGCCGCCCCCGTGGGGCCAGGCCCGCGGGGCCCTCTCAACATTGGGGCTCCTTGGAGGGTGCCCCATCGGGCAATTCGGTCCCTGGTCCGCGAAATGCCTGCATCCGCAGACCTCCTCTCGGTGCGTCTTCCGATCCGCAATGATGGTTCTTTTGTTGGCCTTCCCTTCCAGCGTTTCAACTGTCTCGGTGCCGCCTCTTCTGTTGGAACTGCTGATTTTGCCAATTTCTAGGTCCTGCTGCACATGCCACAATGACCAATGATGGCGAACTTGATACTCGGACAAGCCCTGTACCCGACAGTGCGTCATATGATCGTCTGGTACCTGTTGGCGAGCAACGCCGTCGTTCTGTTCACCCACTTATCTGAATCGAGGCTGGCCTTCGGGCTCGTCTGGGCCCTCGTCGTCATGGTGCGGGTTGCCCCGCGACCATGCCCTTCTTGGCGATCCCCTCGGATCCTGTGGATGTGGGCG